>OX451736.1:776249190-776782517 GCA_948472305.1 Vicia faba | reverse complement strand
AATTTCTTGTGTCTACTTGACCTTTGCCTTCTTCTTGTCAAACTTCTCTTTTGAATTAACTAGATGGTTATTCACATAGGATTCTTACTAATTTCTTCTTGACATTTTCATTACAGTCACAGTCCTTAAGCTCATATATGAATCGCTTCCCTGCTGATCACAACTTGCTTATTCACTCGTTCGAACAACTTGTATCCACCAGTCAAATGATATCCTATTAAGATCATTTGACTTGACTTGTCATCAAGTTTTCTTCTCAACTAATCAGACACATGTCTAAGCGTTATATATCCAAATACTTTCAGATGAATTAAGCTAGGCTTGACACCATACCAATATCCTTCTGGTGTGATTCCTTCTAGCTTCTTCGTCGCACATCTGTTCAGGATGTATGTTGCAATTAACACAACTTCACCCCAAAATGTTTTAGGTAAATGCTTGCCTTCCAACATACTTCTCACCATGTTGATGATGGTTCTATTCCTTTTTTTTGTAGTTCCATTTTTATGTGGAGTGTAGGGTGGAACCACCTTATTCATAACCCCTTCTTTTTCTCACAATGCATCAAAAATATTTCGACACAAATTCTCCACCACCACCAGTCCTTAAATTCTTGAGCTTTCAACCACTTTTTGTCTCAACTATAGATTTAAACTTGGCAAGTACTTCGATCACTTCACTTTTCTTCTTGATTAGGTAAGTCCATAATTTTCAACTGAAATCATATACGAATGTGACAAAGTATCTATTACCTTCATTCGAATCCACTTGGATAAGACTACACACATCAGAATATATAGCCTTAAGAATTGCCTTCAACTTGCTTCTTGTATCCTTGCTGAAGTTATTATTGTGTGGCTTTTCCTGTACACATTCTTCACACACTTCACTTGGAATGTCAAGATTTGGTAATCCTAAAACTATATTTCCTCTTTTCAGATTCTGATGTCATTGAAGTTGAGATCACCAAGTCTGTAGTGCCATAGCCGTTCATCTCTGCTAGTTGCAGTTATCAGACACTTGCACTCCATCACGTTAAGTTTAATCTTGAAGGTTATGTTAGGAGATATAAGAGCCTTTAAGATTAATCTATCACTTGATTTGAGAACTCTCATCATTATATCTTCTATAGACACTTTGTAACTCTTCTTGATCGATTTCCCTACGCTAAGCAAATTGCTTTTCATTCCCGGTATATATAATACATTGGAAATTACTGACCTTTTTCATCTTTCATCATAATCAGAACATCACCAATACCTTCAATGACTAGGGTTTTGTCATTTGCAAATTTCATCTTGTTCTTCATTGAGGGACTCATGCTGACAATACAATCTTTCCTACCAGACACGTGTGATGAGCATCCTAAATCCAAGTACCATTGGTCCTTGACATTTTCTTCATCTCTTGTTGTGACCATCAACAACATTTCTTCTTCTTCATGTTTTGAAAGCCTTACATTATTTTCTTGATTTTTTGTTTTGTTTTTCAGGACAATCACTTGAATAGTGATCATACTTTTGACAATTGTAACACTGAATGTGACTATTGTCAGGTTTTCATTCACCACCTCTTCATCTACCAGGAGCACCACCACTATAGTTGCTCTGGTTTGAAGATCTTCTTTGATTCAACGAGTTTCTCTCTT
This sequence comes from Vicia faba, assembly GCA_948472305.1. Lineage (NCBI taxonomy): Eukaryota > Viridiplantae > Streptophyta > Magnoliopsida > Fabales > Fabaceae > Vicia > Vicia faba. Next base: position 776,780,869 of record OX451736.1, on the reverse strand, counting down.
GCTAGTTTCCTTTACCAGTCAAATTGTTATAGCCTCCTCTACCTTTATTATTGAACCACTTTAATTTTCCTTTCTTTTATTTTGCTGATTGTGCATGCAGAGTTACATCGCTCTTCGACTTATGTACAGATATTTCATCCATTCTTTGTTCTTGTGATTCAAGTGTTCCTTGAAGCTCTTACTTTATCAATGTTGACAAAATTTTTTATTCTTCTATCGCTACTACCACATGATTGAATTTCGGAGCCAATGACCTCAAGATCTTTGCGGAAACTGATCTTAATATCAACGCTTCTCCATATATCTTGATTTGATTCATCAGTTTCATAACCCTAATGAAGAAATCAGTTATGCTTTCACTTTCTTCCATTTTAAGCAATTCATAGCTCTTTTGTGAGTTTGCAGCCTCACCTATTTCACCTTCTTTGCACCTCGAAATGATTTTTCTAGAATATCCAATGTTTCTTTTGTGGTTTTTACATCATTCAGCTTTTCAAATTTATCTGGACTAACACATATAAGAATTTTAAAGAGATATTTCTAATATTTCTTCTTCAATTCTTTGTGTTCATCCGTAGCCTTCTGCAATTGGCGTTTCTCCTTATATCGCAAGATCCCAAAGTTCTTGATAGTAGAAAACAATCTTTATCTGCTTACACCAATTCTCATAGTTGTTTACTTTCAGAATTAAAAGACCCACTGGAAAATTCTCGTTTGGATGATTCATCTTGCTATGCTTCCCAAGAATCACACAACAAGTGCTCTAGATGCCAAATGTTGGAATTAAAACCCGACCTTGGAGCTAATTTGATGAACAAGAATCAATCTTTCTATTTGATTTCATCTCTTGTTCTACACTCTTCACTCAAGTGAATCAACTACACCTTGGTTACAAGATCATTCATGCAAAACAAAAATTTGATAAGGAAGAAAGATGAATTGGGGAAGAAAAGATAAATTAGAGTTACAAAGAAAAGGAGAAGAAGAAGAATAATTCTACAGAGTCTCTCTCTCTCTCTCTCTCTCTCTCTCTCTCTCTCTCTCTCTCTCTCTCTCTCTGCATTCAAAAATGAAAAACTATTATTCAACTTTTCTACACTACTTTTAGAAATTATAGAGTACCTCCCTATTTATAGCTTAGATTATGTACACCAAGAAATCTCTAACTAACTATGTAACTCAGCTAAAACATAAAAATAAAAATGATAAGTTTTAATTCAGCTTTGACATTTCAATAGCTTCCTTCCACACACAAGGATTTTGATAACAATAGACTTTGTCAAATTACTTGCTTTGACACAAAGAATTACACTGTCAAAATATCTAAGTTATAAAATATTTGCTTCATCGTTATACTTTCTTCCAATTATGTTAAAAATGTTTGTGACTGTTAATGCAAAGTAACAAGTCCAAATGTACCATTTTCAAAATTAAAGTTTATAGTTCTATTATCTCATCTTAGTTTGAAATGAAATTGTTCAATTCTTTTTGTACAAAAGAGGGTTGGAGGCCAACAAAACAAAAACTACAAAAAGACCACTCTACTTGTGGTTACACCTCTTTTATCATCCTATATTAATATGGAAATCACGAATAGAACCGAGTCAAAAATAATTAACTTTGAATCTATAGTGCATCCAATATTGAATAGAGCATCCACACACTTGTTAGATTCACAGAACACATGCTCTATCTTTACCTCTTCATGCATCTCAATCAAACTACAGATCCTTTTGATGAGCGCCACTCCTTCCCTGTTTCTTATAAACCCATTATCAATAGCTTTCACCACTTCCAGCAAATCCACATTTATCATAACCTCATGAAAGGCTAAATACTCAGTAAGCCTGAATCCTTCTACAAATCCTCAGAGTTCCACCATTATAATTCTACAACATCCATAGGATTTGGAAAATCCACTGATCCAAGTACCAGTATTATTTTTAACTCCACCACAGCCCGCAACTAAATTTTTCTTGCATGCGCCTGTCTACATTAAGCTTATCAGTATTCCTTTAGGGAGCTATCCGCTTAATTTTCTTTATTCAGATTTATGGCTACCTCATATTCTTTCCTTCTCTTCAGAATGCAAACTCCCAGATTGTATGGTCTTATGAATTCCTCATCATGCTCCTCCTTATTTCTCCATGTTCAGAGCGCATGGCATGCTGTCGCCCACATATGATTCTAATCACTGTCAGAAATATTAATATTGAACCAATTCTTAAAGTCAGTTTCAAAAAAATCACCCCAAATCCTGTTCAGAACCAGCACCTCCCACATCTTTCGAGCTCTATTGTAGTCACGCGTCACATGAATTATTATTTTGCAATGACAACCACACAACCTATGTTAAAAAGGAAGCAAATTTTTTTATGACTTTATCGTCAAATAGAGTACAATCTTGGTCTTTATATAGACTCGAGGACTTCTACTATTCTAGGAAAGTAAATGATATTAGTAAATACTATTATAAGCCACTATCTCTTGTCCTTCCAATTACAATAGACTTTTAAACTTATTAATAGAAACCCACTATTTATAACATTAAAGTTTATTCAACAAAACTCATATGTAAACTTAAATGTTTCTTCTATCCTTCATGCCTATAAATTTCTTGCCTATGTCGAAAATTTCTTTCGATAATGGTTTTGTGAAAATATCTGCTGCTTGATCCTTGCTTGCTACATGCCTCAATTCAACACTTCCTTCCCTCACATGTTCTCGAATGAAGTGGAAGCGAACGTCAATGTGTTTGCTTCTTTCATGGTTTACTGTATTCTTTACCAACTCGATTGCTAATTTTTTGTCCACGTGTGTTACCGTTGCTCCTTCCTGTTTTAACTCCATTTTTCTCATCAATCTTCTAAGTCATACTGCATGACGAACGCACCAAGATGCTGCCACATATTCAGCTTCACATGTCGAAAGTGTTACTATTGGTTGCATTTTAGAGAGCCAAGTAAATGCGGTGTTTCCCATGAAGAACACATATCCAAAAGTGCTTTTTCGATCGTCTATATCACCGCACCAATCACTATCAGAGTAACCAACTAACTTGTTGTCTTCTATTCTTGAATAGAATATTCCTAATGACAATGTTCCTTGGATGTACCTTAGGATTAGTCTCAATGCCTTCCAATGTGAATATACAGGATCCTCCATGAATCGACTTACAATGCCTACACTTAATGAAATGTCCTACCTTGTGCATGTAAGACAACGAAGAATACTGTTGTACCCCAAAATTTTCCCTCTCATTTTATCAAGATTCTCCTCACAAGACATCTCCTTGCACTGATGACCTGAAATTAGGGTTTGAGTTTTCACAAGGATTTTTGGACTTCCAACGCCTCATGGGACTTTCATACTTCATGTTGGACCTCGAAGATTGCTCATACCTAGTTTCAAGCCTTGAATCAAATTTTTTGCCCAGTCAATCGGACAGTTGACCTAAAAATCAGCTGTATTGGGGAAAAAGTCAACTGTGGCCAATTTACAGTCAAACCTCATAATTTTTTATCAACATCAACATTATATACTCATATGAACCATTTGATCAAGTTTGGACTACAACTCCTCAAGAAATTTGATCAGATCATCAAAAGGGCAAAATGGTCATTTTTAGGGTTTTGACTGTAGAAGGGCAATTTTTGATTTTTTACCTAGACAATGGCAAATTGGGTTCAATCATGGTTTCAAGGACTCAATGGCATCATATTGACCTAATCACAAGGTTTAAAAGATCTCAATTGTATTGGATTGATAGATGAATTTTCCAATCAACTGATCAAAAATCAACTGTACACTGAAAAGTCAAACTTTGACTTTTTGGTCAAAATCAAGTGCCAAGGGTCATTTTTCATCAAAATGTGTCAAAACATGAAACTTCTTCACCAAGAAACCTAATTTTGGAAATTAGGGTTTAAAATGGAAAATTTTCATAACTTTGAAATTTTCTAAGTTATGAAAATTTCCGATTTTTTCCCAACTTTGCCAAACTTTTTCACCATGATGAAATTGGATTCAAAGAAAACTTCAAACATGAAAGTTGTAGTACTCCACAAAATATACAACTTCTATTCACAAAGTTTTCCCAAAAGATGCTTGGATCTCAAGTTATGATTTTGTGAATAGGGGTCCATGAAACTTTTAACTTAGTGAAATTTTGCCCTAGTTTAGGTAGGATTTTGACCTATCTTCATGGCAACTTTTAACATAGTTCCAAGTGGAATATAAAAATGCATTTCAAAGATAGATTATAGAGAATGTTACAAGCTTTCCAAAATGTCCAAGAACTCTCCAAGATTATTTATGGTTAGGGAGAATCGAAGGAATGAAAATGGCTATTTCTCACTTTTGTCCATGGCACTTTTCACATTGGCACAAGTTGCAAATCAGTTTGGATCATGCTTGTACTTGGTTTACAGGTTCTAATCCTTTATACACTCATAAATTGAATGCAAATACAATGGTTAATGGCATTGTTTTGATCCTTGAAGCTTTGTACAAAGGTTTAATCCAAAAATGGCAAAAAGCTAACATTGCTACTTTGATAAAGCATGCTTTATGTCATTTTGATTATCTTGAGCCATGGACCAAAGCTTTTGCTGAAAACCAACTCCACAAATATCAGTAAAATCTCACCAACCTTATGCAAGCCTTGAGCTAGCCTGTACAGGTTGTGCCTTTGTCAACTCACCTTTTGCTTCAAAAACAAGAAAGCTTGCAAAAGGTCTACAACTCTTCCATCTGATAAGAACAAAGTTTTGTATCATTTCAAACGAACCTCAGCACATTATACCAAGCCTGAAACACGATTGCCAAGCCTCTCAAACACCCAAATACACCATAAATTCCATTTCTGCCCAAAACAGGGCACGCTCTGCAGAACTCAAGCCAAATCCATATCCCCTCGTGCGTTTTATCTTGAACCACTTCAAACACACTCCATACAACACACCTGAGATATCCAAGCCATTGTTCAGCAACTGTAACTCCATTTTCACACTTCACCATTTTCACTTTGAATCTTTGCAGGTTGAGTTCTACAAGGAGTTTCATATCATTTCAAAGCAAGCTAAGCATTGGGAAAGGTCAAGGGAACATCAAGCAAGCTCAAAAGTCCTTCAGGCCTCATTCAAAGTTGCTACATTGCCATATTCGAACTTGACTGAACAAGGTAATTTCCAACTTTCTATCTCCTTATTTAGACATCCTTAGGCTTAGGTCTGTGATGCAAAAATGTAGTCCTTAAGTTGCTTGAACTGTACATATGCATAATTCTCATTTATATTAATTGAGCTAGGAGAATTTGGATGTTGAAGTTGCTGAAAAAACTAGGTCATAAATTAGGGGCACTGAAATTCTACTTGGTTTCTTAGAGTTAGATCAAGTTTTTATATGGTTAGAATCGTGATTGAAAATGATATAACTTTTATGTTGTGAGTTTTTGATTTCATGCAAGAACAAGAGAGAACAGGATTTGTACATGGCGCGCGTAGGAAGTGTCTCAAGATCAGGGATGATGTGATTCTGGGCCAAGGCGCTTGGGCCTCTTTCTTTCAGCACCCTCCATTTTGTTATTTACACCCCCTTGGCCCATTTCTTTTATTTTTTCATATTTTCTTGCATATTTCACATTTCTGACTTTTATTTATTTTTTCCTAAACATTAAAAATCATAAAAATATTTTCTTTATTTTTTTTGTATTTTTCATATTTTTTTATTTTATTTTTGGGCATAAAATTTGTTTATTAGGTTAAATATAACTTATTTTCTTGAATAAATTTGTAAATAATATATCACATATTTTTTATTTTTATTATTTATACACTTAAAAATAATATTTTCATACATATTTTATTTTTTAACATGTTGCATATATTTTTATTTATTTTCTTGTATATAAATGAAATAAATAATAATAATATATATATTTTCTTTCAAACCAAAAAATTAGGGTTTTCACCCTTTCCAAAAATAATTCTTTTTATTTTCTTATTTTTTAGGACATAAATAAATTTATTTTACATACATAAAAATCAATACAAAAACATTTTGCATATTTATATTTAATTGTACATTTAAATAATTGTCTATTTATTTATTTGTACAATAAATTCAATTTGGTTGTAATAGTTTTAGGGCTTTATTTTGTGCAAATACCTCCTATTCAAACTTTTATCCCTCTCCCCATAATATTGTTGTAATAGTCTTAGATTTACTTTTACGCAATTTATCGTATTATATGCATGATAGTAAGATTAGGGTTTTGTATGCAAAAAAACAAAAATCAAACAAATAGCATGACTAAATGCAAGACAAAAATGCATGAAAAATGACAACACCTTGCACACAAGCACCCCTAGGGTTTCAAGAAATAAATCCAGGTCTTTCGTGAGAAATCATCGATAAAGGAAATGAAGTACCTTTTTCCACTGATAGATTCCGGAGTGATTGGCCCATATGTGTCGGTATGAATAAATTCGAGAAAATGTTTAGCTTGATATTCCGCCTTCTTTTGAATTGAGGTTCTTGTTTGTTTGCTGAACACACATTTTTCACAAAATTTTCCTTCATAATCCATGTCTCGTAGTCCGTGCACCATGTTCTTTTTCGCCAACCTTCTCAAACCAGCATGATATAGATGACCAAAGCGTAAATGCCATAGTGACGCTTTGTCTTGCATGTCGACTTGTAGACATTTCTCTCTAACTATCCTCAAATTCAGCTTGTACATTCGGTTTCTTTCACACGGGCGATCAGATGTCCTACTTTGTCCTTCAAATGCAGTATTCGGTCTTTTATAAGTATAGAAAAGCCTTTTTATGTAAGTTTTCCCAAACACAAGATGTTGGTCTTGAGATCTGATACATAGTAAACATCTTGGATTGATCCAATTAAGCCATCCTTCTGTAAGTAACAGATTGTACCCTTTCCTTCGACCTTCACTTTCGATGCATCTTCGAAAGACACATTACCATCTTTAATTTTTTTTCATTTCTTTAAACAGGTGTTTGTAACCACACATGTGATTACATGCTCCTGAGTCAAGATACCAAACATTGTCATTATTGGTGTTGATTTCATTTTGAGCCATCAAGAGGAAACCTTCATTCGCTTCAGCTTCCAAGGCTAGATTGGACTTTTCTTCTACTTTCTTTTCGATTCTACAATCTTTTGCAAGATGTCCCACTTTATCACAGTTATAGCATTTGTAGGAATTGAAATCCTTCGTGTAATGAGCATAATTCCCACACTTGTAGCATTTGAAGTTGGAGTGGTTCGACCGACCACCTCTTTGACCACGTCCTCTACCACACCAATTTTGTTGGTTCGAATATTCTCTCTCGAAGTTGCTGTCGTGACCACTTCAACCACTATCACGACCTCCACGGCCACGTCCTCTTCCTCTAAAGTTTTGAGAAAAGAATACCTTTTCGTATTTGATCGACTCCTTGGTTTGATTTGCTTCCTCGACTGCTTCTTATTTCTTTTTCATCTTACGTTGTTCATGTGCTTCGAGAGAACCAGCGAGCTCTTCAACTGAGAGCTTCGAAAGGTCCTTCGAATCTTCTACTGCACACACAATATTCTCAAATTTATTTGTTAAAGATCTTAAAATCTTTTCAACAACTGGTGCATCAAATATTGTTTCCCCATTTCTGGTGAGTTGGTTCGCCACATTTTGTACACGTGCGATGTAGTCACATACAGTTTCTATCTCATTCATCTGCATCCTCTCCAATTCTCTACAAATATTTTAGAGTCGAACTTGCTTCACTTAATCTGCTCCTTCGAACACTTTCTCTAACGTGTCCCATACTTCTTTCGACGTAGTCGAATCGGTAATCTTTTCGAAGCTTGATTCGTCAATAACCCTGAACAACATGTATAGTGTCGTTTCATCCTTCGATCGCGTCTCTTTCAATGCCTTACTTTAAGTTATCGTATATCCCGTAACATCTGTTTGTTCTTCAAACCCATCTTTTGTCACCTCCCAAGCGTCTAGAGATCCAAGAAGAGCTTTCATTTGGATACTCCAGTTTTCGTAATTTGACTTTGTTAGACGTGGAAATGGAATTTGATTCATCATGTTTTCCACAAGCTCTGATACCAATTGTTAGAAAGGAAGCAAATAATTTTATAACTTGTTATCAAATAGAGTACAATCTTGGTCTTTAAATAGACTTGAGGACTTCTACTATTCTAGGAAAGTAAATGATATTAGTAAATACTATTATAAGCCATTATCTCTTGACCTTTCAATTACAATATACTTTTAACCTTCCCACTAACTTATTAACAGAAATCCACTATTTATAACATTAAAGTTTATTCAACAACCTGCAAGTAGCAAACCCCGACCCTTTCGAGGTTTTGCTTTTGTTAGTTAGCAACCTTTCATGTTTTAGTTTCCACATGAATGTCTTCACTCTTTCAAGAATATGAAGTTTCCACACTAGTCTCCACTAAGAATTATCTTTTTCCTCTATCTCATTTTCAAGATAATTATACATAATTTTCATTGCTAGTGTACCATCACGATTAGTTTATATGAAAATTTCATCAATATCTTCTTCTTCACTACTAGGGGGAATGATAGATCGCATTCTATTTCTCAACTCCTTCGGGATCCACTCATTCATCAATCTCCAGTTCCATGCTGCACTCTCATCAGTAAGATCACTTAACATAGCTCCAATCAACTCCTACAGAATCTGAACATTATAATCCATGAAGCTTTTTACTATTTCAGCCAATTATCCTCCCACACCTCGATGTTCTGCCCATTTCCTATGATCCAAATACGATCAAACTTAACAAGAGGAATTGTTTTAAGAGTCTCTTTCTGTAGATGTAGAAGTGTTTAAGACTAAGCCATTGGATTGACTAGACTTGTACAAATCAAAATAAAAATTGCCACCGCGCTTTATTGTTTCCAAAAGAATGGGAAAAGAGCGTATAACCCCAAAAGAGGGGGAAATATTCTAGGCAAGGGGGTTGGTTATGCAAAGGGAAGGTATTAGCACCCTAAACATCTACGGTACTCCGCAAGAACCTCTTTGTAAAATCCATATGTTTTAGCTATAAAATGCTGCATGTAAAATAGATGGTGGAGATGAGAGAAGAAATATATTTTTTATGATTTTTTTCACCCTCTGCGGTTGCGAACCTTTAGTGCCTACGTACCACCTTTCGTGCAATAGGGGATCAGGGTACACGTAGTTCACCTTTGAATTTTTTTAAAAACATAACTGTGTTGGTTAATTTTATGAGATAAGACATCATCGTCATTGTCCGTGTGAAAAAATATACTTACTACCCACAATCATGAGAAAGGAGAATTTGCATCATCTCAAAGTGGAGGATATGGCTTGGATTTTAAAAATCAACAATGCCTCACTCAACACCCAAGTGGAAAATATCTCTCTTTACTACATATTGTAGAATTATAGTTGTCTACATCACTACAAGGATTGACAAGAGACGAATCTTTTGAGAAAAGTTTAAGATGAAAGCCAAGATGGCAAAATTGTTTGAATGAGATTGATTGATTTTTTAGTCTTCTAAAAAAATGTCAAGGTTTTATTAATGTTGATTGAAGTTTATTTGTGAAAGATGTTTTGAAAATGCATGGACCTAAGTCCAAGTTTATTATAAAAGTAGTTCAATTTTAAAAAATAAGAAGAGTTTTCAAAAGGAGGGAGAAGATTTTTTGAAATTTAAGAAGATGGGAGGAGAAGAAGAGGCTATCCTAAAGCATAAGGTAAAAGTTAGGGATAAGAACCATCTAACCAATAAGAAGCCAATACTTGACATTATGAGCCAAGATAGAATTCTCATTCTTTGGATTGAAACCAAGCAAGAAAAGATACTAAATCTCTTGTGAGAACCAAACTTCAAGTGTATTAAGTCTTCATAAAAATTTGGCAGAGTAACGACTATATACGGATGAATTCCATATTACAAACAAAGAATGTAATCACAATAACCTACACACAAAACAAACAAACAACCGAGTGTCTTGAGGTAAAACTCAAGAACTCCAGACAAAATATCAATTGAGGTTACAAGTGTAGCCAACATAGGCCAAGGTTTCTAATCCTAAGTCCAAGAAGTCTAATACTCAATAATACCAAGGATAGTAACCAAATAGTCCAAGTATCATTAGATTTTTTTATGGTTCATGTTGATTATTATGTGTCTTAGAAGAGAAAATAAAAGGCTCAAGTGAGAAAAAATAAAAATTACATGAAACGTAATGCTTAAAGTAAATGGTACATAAAGCATAAAAAATAAAAGGGCATAAAGTAAAAACAATTTAATAATTAGTGGTTAGTTGGATGACCATCTTGAAACTTGCATTTAGAACTTATTAGAGGATTGGTAGAACCAAAGCCTCCACACAACAAGTTGCATTTTCTTTTTGTCAAGTATATCATCCATTTGGAATCCTCAAAAGTACCATTTAATGATCAACGATATTTAAGTGATCCGCGTTGACCAAAAGTTTTGTAGATCCATTAGAGGATTGGTAGAACCAAAGCCTCCACACAATAAATCTCAAGGTTATTGGATCAAAGAGATCAAGTTAACATACTTGGGCTTATAAACATAGGTTTTAGTCACGAATGATCATTTATTCAAATCGGGACAAAATTTAACGCTATGTTAAGCAATCGTAAGTGGACTTATGTAGAAGTCACACCTATTTTGAGGCCGGTCAATAGAAATCTATGCACCATTTGTTTTGAGACATGATATAGAGATCATGCTCTAATAATATTTAGTGCAATGAGAAAGGGATGAGATGAAGAGAGGTGGGAGAAAATATACAAACCACATTTGAATTAAATTTAAATCAAACTATTATTAAAATTATTCATCCATTTTTGTGGAGTTAGACTCAACACCATGGATCCAATGATGTTAACAAAGTTCATGACCAAAAATTTAATCCAAGATCAGCCAGAAAATAATCACAAAATAATATTGTATTTAATATATACATAAAAAAAAGGTTTTAAAAATGTTTTAAAATAGAAATAAAAGAGAAAAATATCAACTATATTCAAATTAATGAAGAAAATAAAAGTAAGACCATAGAAAAATCAGAAATGAACTAAAATGATTTTATAAAAATTTTGGTAATTTTTAAAAGTCAGAAACTATTTTTAAAATTAAAAGAAATGAGTAAAATAAACCAAAAATGATAAAAAATAACAAAGTCAAAAATAAAAAATAAATGAGGTCACCAATATTTGTCACAATATCATTGGATCATTCCATAATTTTTTCAAAATTTAAAAATGCATAAAAGTATTTTTAAACATTTAAAACAATTCAAATAAAGTGGAAATTTATAAAAAATACCAAAACACAAAATATAATTGTGAAAAAATAAAAATTAGAAATATTTTTCATAATTTTTTCAGATTTTTTTGACAAAATGAATTTTCTATGATATTTTTTTGGATTTTAAACAATTAAATATAAAAATCAGAAAATAAAAATAAAGTCAAAAATATGTGGACCATTGGATGAGAGTCAAAACGCCTTAGTAACCAAATCCAAGGGATCTGGCGCGTTGTGCATATCATGGTCATTAGTGAATAAAGCACTGAATCAAATGTAAATCAGAAATTCAAAAAATCCAAATGGCGATGTTTCATTGGTTGAAGGATGACACGTTGGTCATCTTCAAACTCCAACCAGTCCCAAAACCAGGTTGCTCAATCTATAAAATTAGAGCATGAGACATATGCCATTCGCTTCGTCTCTTCAAGATGAAGACAACCACACCTTCGCGATAAATTTATATAAATTGTAGCTCAAGCAACTTGGAAAGAAAGTTTTAAAAAGGGACTTGAAATTTCATGGTTAAAACAAGTTTCCATATAAAAGTAAGTATTACGACTAGAACCAGGGCAATGAGACCATCACAATGATATCGAAGTTTTGAAGAATTGATTAAGGAATCTACCTATTGAAGTTGAGTTGCAGAGCTCTGAAACTGGACTTCTATGGAGAAATATAGGGCACGATTATTGAATGTAATTATATGGTTAGCTTCAGGGAAGATCAAGGAAGGTAAATTGATGGAAAAATTGGATTGAAAAAGGCTTGAAAATAGATTTCGAAGTTGCAGAAATTTGAGTTAAGGAATAAGTTTGGCAGGGTGATTTTGGCTATCCAAGCTTTAGGAAATGAATGGGGGATGACCCTCTATTTATAGGGAATCAAATGGAATGTCTAAGCGTGTGAAATGATGAAGTTTGGAGGGAAATCGTGTGAAGTTGCAAACAAGAAAAGTGTGACTTCTAATTTGATCAAAACTCATCCAAAACGCGCGCTTTGTTGTGCTAATCACTTCTGGAAGTTCACTAAACATGTTTAGAGGAAAAAACACACAAACAAAGTGTTTAGAAGCTAAACCAATGATTTCAAATTCTGACTTTTGAAGAAACTTCAGTTCCAAGTTACCAAGTTCAAATCAATGGCATTCTCAGCTCAAGGTGTCTTAGGGCATGATTCTTGATGCTTTAGAAAGATGAGGTTACAAGCTTTGCAATGGAAAAAGAATGGAATAAAATGGATGTTTGGGCTCAAAGTTGCATTGAGTAAAAGTTTGGAAAAAGAAGTTGACTTTCCAGACTTAGAAATATTTCAAGTTTTTTCTTCAAAAGTGACCTATAATGTTTTGCATCCAAACACGGCCTTCCACTTGAAATTTGCTTTTGACCAAAAAAGATGGCATGAATAGACCTCTTGAATTAAATTTTGAAACTTGAACCATTCAAAATCTCCAAAAATTGAGAGAGTTATGAATTGTTGAAGTTAGCAAAAAACATGAAATGACCTATAATATTTTGTATCCTTAGGGCATCTTCCATCCATTTTCTCACTTTGCACGTAAAAGAAGGTATAAAGTTAACACCTTCAAGATAATTTTAGAAAAATAATGGGCTCAATGTGATAAAAATAGACCAAGTTATGATCTTTTGAAATCACACATAAGAAAATGGGGGTTCATCTGGAGGACTTGTAATCTTTCTTCATCTTCAAGTTTCTTCCACATGAAAACTCCTTAAAACTTTTGAAGTGATTTGTTGATAACCCTTTGAAGATAAGGATGTTTTTGGAATCACTCAAAAATACCAAAAAATGAGCAAGATATGCTTCTTTGAAGTTCAAAACCCTAGCTCCTAATTCAAGAAAATGCTTTGAGAAACTTTGACAATTTTGAACAAACTTCTTGTACCAACACTTTTCTTTGTAAATAGAAGTTGTTGAGGATGAAAATGAGAATTCATAGACACCAAAACCACTTCCATATCTTGATAATTGAGAGAAATATGCACTTGTGACCAATGGAAACAAAGCCTTGTCCGAACATGACAACTTCTTCAATCAACCCCTTGTACTTTTGAATCAAATTTGATAACCTTGAAATGTGGTGAACCAAAATAACCTTGCCATGAAATTTCTTCTAAAACAAATCCAATGGTGAGGTTTGAACTTCCCAAGATTTATTGACTAGGGCATGGAAATAAACTCATGAACCCATGGAGCAACTTGCTAAATCTCATTGCCTTTACCTACATTAGTAACAAGCAAGACAAACCAACATTGCATTTTACTAGTTAAAAGGAAAAATTAAGACAAAATATTCATGACCATAAAAGGAAACAAGTCAAGGTGCTTGGTGATTCCTCATAGAGCAAAGCTAAATGTAGGGAGGAGGACCAAAAGCCCTAATGTGATCTTGTTGTGATTGAATCAATATGGTATGATAAAGGGATCTTAGGGGAAAAAATTGGGGTACAACAACTGCCATTATTTAAGTTTCTTCTATCCGGAGATACGAAGGTTAAAAATCTTCGTGTCTACGCGATCGAAGATACTTAAATATAAAACAAACCCTATTTTTTCCGTAAGATGCCATGCAATACTTATGAATATGAATGCACATGGACAACTCCAAAGGGACGCAAAACACCACTGGGGATGTAACAAAATAAAGAAACAAGAGAGCAACCCGACCAGGAAAATAAATCACTGGTGGATCAAAAGACCTGACTCATAGAGGATGGTAAAATGGTCAAAGGATACACCAACTCATACTGAAGGTGAAACTACCAATGTTCACTGAAGGTAGAAAGAGGAAAGAAATAACAACACCGACGTTCACTGACGGTGAGCTACCAACATTCACTGAAGGTAGAAGGAAAAGGAAATATCATAACATCTCCATTCACTGACGATGAACTACCAACATTCACTGAGGGTAGTAAAAAAGATAACAATCACCAACTTTCACTGAAGGTAGAGAGAAAATATAACATAGCACCTCCGTTCACTGACGATGAACTACCAACGTTCATTGAGGGTAGCAAAAAGATAACAATCACCAATTTTCACTGAAGGTGACCTACCAACTTTCACTGAAGATAGAGAGAAAATATATCATAACATCGCCATTCACTGACGATGAACTACCAACATTCACTGAGGGTAGCAAAAAGATAACAATCACCAACTTTCACTGAAGGTGACCTTCCAACTTTCACTGAAGGTAGAGAGAAAATATATCATAGCACCGTCGTTCACTGACGATGAACTACCAACATTCACTAAAGGTAGCAAAAAGATAACAATCACCAACTTTCACTGAAGGTAGAGAGGAAATATATCATAACATCGCCTTTCATTGACGATGAACTACCAACATTCACTGAGGGTAGCAAAAAGATAACAATCACCAACTTTCACTGAAGGTGACCTACCAACTTTCACTGAAGGTAGAGAGAAAATATATCATAACATCACCGTTCACTGACAATGAACTACCAACGTTCACTGAGGGTAGCAAAAAGATAACAAGTTTCCCCAAAATTATGGCATTTAACCTAGAACGGGTCTTAACTTCTTCTTTAACCAAGGCACTCCGCCTGGAAAGGGTAACATATAAGCTATCTCAAATAAAGAGACTACCACTTGTAAAGATTTCACAATGAATTGTCTCTGCGATATTGAAAGTCTTTCCATCCACTGGAGTAATTTGGCAACGGATTGTAAACTATCCACTCATAGAGAAGATAGAAAAAAAAGTTACGTCAACTTTTATAAGGAAGTACGGGTTGCTCAAATAAAGAGACCTGCTACTTGTTGTTGTAGGAAGGATTGTAAAAATAAATGATTTTTGGGGAGAGCAATATGAATTCCTGGGGAAATGCCAATATATTCCTGCTTGAGGAGATAAAGGTCTTCTCGTTCAAAATAAATGCACATTCTTAAACCAATGCTCGAAGCTTGCAGAAATCCAAAGTAATAAATATTGTCGAGGATCAAAAATTCAAACCAGAAATAAACTGGAATGAGACAGTCGTTCGAAACTCTTCCTTTGAGAAATAAACTCAAGAGGGAAACCCAAATCATTTAGACAGAGAGCTGTACAAGAAGGCTAAAGCAAAAATCTTCCACGAGGGATAACTCGGTGGGGAAATTGAAAGAATATATGCTTTCTGCTTAAGGCCAACACTCTATTAGAGAAAGGACAACATAACTCTACCGAACAGGGTAATATGTCAACAAAATATTAACGAATGTGAATGAGCGATGGTTTGCCAATTTTAGCTATGCATGATGTATGTATGAATGTATGAGTGTTATCGTGCATATGCTGACAAAACAGATATACAACATTGGGAGTAACCAGGAAAAACCAACTCGGGCACAAACAACACTCGTCTAAATTACATCCAAGATGAACAATCCAAGAAAAAGTAAGTGCCAATTGAGGAAACAAAACCTGCTTCCTGGTTTAACTTTATTGGGGAGAAACGTAATTTGGAAGTAAACAAAACAAAGCGACCAACGGGGAATCACATATTTTCAAAAGTAATGCCTCTACTGAGGATTTGAAAAATCAATTTCAAGTAGAGCAGACGGACATCAAATCATCAAAACATTTACTGGGGGATTCGTGCAGACTTCATTGGGGAGGTCAACACCATATTCACAAAGGGAAAACCAATATACGTTCTTCACTGGGGAAAACAGAGGCCCGTGTTCTTCAAGAGTAATTATTGTACCAACTTCTCTGGAAAAAAAAACTTCTATTAAACAAATGAAACCTTCATTGGAGAAATCTTGGATTGAATCTTCATATCATGTAAACTCAGAAAAGAGGAGAAATGAACCAAAACTTGACCGGAGATACTGGAGTTACAAACCCAATACGATGAAACATCTTGAGAAAAACTTCTCCGGGAAACAAAACGTATTAAAAGAAACTGGAGTTCGTTCATTCCTGGGATCATCACTTTTGTTGTTTTTTCTATCTTGTGTCACAAATTTTAAAGTAAAGGAAAATTGTAAATTCTTTTTGAAAATCAATTTTGTTATTTAATCTTTTCGCTTGAAAAGTTATTATCAATAATAAATGGAGTCTTTGTAAGCTAAATAAAATAAGAAATACAAAGAATTGGGTAAAAGCTGAAATTTCATTAATAGAATGGTAGTCTGCGAATGGCGAGACTCCGTGGATAATTACAAAGTTTGGAAAATGGTAATATATAATGGAAAAGATACATTGAGATACAATGACCACTATCCCATCTAAAAACTTTTGAAATCCTGAGCAGCAGCTTCTGTTGAAGTGTGATGAGGATCCGAGAAGATTGTTGCTCCAATGATCAAGTCTTTTCTGATGTACTTACTTGCCAAGAAAGTCCCTAACTTTTGCCTAAGCTGCCCTTACGGGTTTTCAACTTAGCGGGAAATTTATTCTGTTTATGTCTCTAATTTTTGCCTAGACCGCCCTTTTGGGTTTTCGGCCTACCGAGACGCTCTTTTTTTCCTAAGCCGCCCTTTCGGGTTTTCAACTTAGTGAGTTATTCTTTTATTTCTTTAGGCGAAGTATTTCTTGATTGCATCAACATTCATGGGACATGGGAACTCCTCGCCGTCCATAGTTTCAAGAATTAATGCACCGTCAAAGAAGGGTTTCTTGACAACATATGGGCCTTCAAAATTGGGAGTCCACTTGCCCCTAGAATCAGCGTTAAAAGACATGATCTTCCTAAGCACGAGGTCGCCTTCTCTGAATTCACGAGGTTTGACCTACTTATCAAAAGCTTTCTTCATCCTTTTCTGATATAACTGTCCATGACACAAAGTTGTCATTCTCTTCTCTTCGATCAAATTCAATTGGTCAAACCGTTTCTGGACCCATTCAGCCCCTGACAACTTGGTTTCCATTATCACATGCAAAGAGGGAATCTCAACCTCGATTGGGAGCACAACCTCCATTCCATGCACAAGGGAGAACAGGGTTGCTCCTGTTGAAGTGCGGACAAATGTTCGATATCCATGCAAAGAAAAAGGGAGCATTTCATGCCAATCCTTATAAGTAACAACCATCTCCTGGATAATCTTCTTGATATTCTTATTAGCAGCTTCAACAACCCCATTCATCTTTGGCCTGTACGAAGATGAATTGTGATGGACAATCTTGAATTCTTCACACAGTTCTGTCATCATCTTGTTGTTCAGATTCGAGCCATTGTCGATGATAATTCTGCTCGGCACATCATACCGACATATAAGATTATTCTTAATGAAGCGCACAACCACCTACTTGGTAACATTAGCATATGAAGCAGCCTTCACCCACTCGGTGAAGTAATCAATTTCTACCAAGATAAAACAATGTCCATTCGAAGCTTTGGGTTCTATCATTCCAATCATGTCAATACCCCACATAGAGAAAGGCCATGGGGAAGAGATCACATTGAGAAGTGTCAGAGGCACATGAACCTTGTCCGCATAAATATGGCATTTATGACACTTCTTTGCAAATTTGTAAAAATTAGATTCCATTGTCAGCCAATAGTAACCTGCCCTTAGCATCCTTTTAGCCATCGAATATCCATTGGCATGAGTGCCAAATGAACCTTCATGAACCTCATCCATCAACATGTCCGCTTCGTGTCTATCCATGCATCTGAGAAAGACCATATCATAATTTCTCTTGTACAACACATTTTCACTGAGGAAGAAACTGCCAGCCAATCTTCTCAATGTCTTTCTATCTTTATTCGATGCACCAATAGGGTATTCATGAGTTTGGAGAAAATGCTTGATATCATAATACCAAGGTTTCTCATCTGCTACCTCTTCTGTTGTAAACACATGAGTGGGCCTATCCAGTCCCCGAACCATAATTTGAGGTATATCATTCCAAGTATTCACTTGATACATAAAAGCCAGAGTTTCCAGAGCATCCGCCATTTGATTTTCATCTCTGGGAATGTGATGGAATTCAACTTTATTAAAGAAGGGTAACAACCTTCTAGCATAATCTTTGTAGGGGATCAAGCCGGGGTGACGAGTATCCCATTCTCCTTTAATCTGGTTTATTACCAAAGTTGAATCACCATACACATCTAGAATTTTAATTCTGAGATTAATAGCTTCCTCGAGACCCATGATGCAAGCCTCATATTCTGCCATATTATTAGTACAATCAAATGTCAACCTTGCAGTAAAATGAATGTGCAATCCATGCGGAGTGACAATGAAACACCAATTCATTTACTTTAAGTATTCACAGCTCCATCAAATATCATACTCCAACGAGATTCAGGATCAGGACCTTCCTCAGGAAATGGTTCATCACAATCTTTCACTTTCAGGAACATCACATCCTCATCGGGAAATTCATACTTCACAGACTGATGATCCTCAACTGGTTAGTAAGAAAGATAATCTGCCAACACGCTGCTTTTAATAGCTTTTTGAGTGTGGTATTCAATATCATATTCAGATAACAGCATCTGCCAGCAGGCAATTCTCCCAGTAAGAGCAGGCTTTTCAAAAATGTACTTGATTGGATCCATTTTGGAGATCAACCAAGTGGTGTGATTCAACATATACTACCGCAATCATTTTGCCACCCAGGCCAGAGCACAACATGTCTTTTCCAGCATGGCATACCGCGACTCACAATTAGTGAACCTTTTTGCTGAGATGATAAATGGCGTACTCTTTCTTCCCTGTTTCATCTTGTTGTCCCAGAATACAACCCATGGATTTATCTAACATTGTCAGATGCATAATCAACAGTCTTCCTTCGACAGGAGGGAGCAAGATAGGAGGTTCAAGCAGATATTCTTTAATACTTTCAAATTCACTTCGGCAGTCATCCGTCCATATACAACCTTGATCTTTCTTTAACAACTTAAAGACCGGTTCACATGTTGCAATCATGTGGGAAATGAATCTGAAAATATAATTCAAACGCCCGAGGAACCCTCTGACTTGCTTTTCAGTTCTCGGCGCTGGCATCTCTTGAACTTCTTTGACTTTATCAGGGTCAACTTCAATTCCTTTCTGGATAACAATGAAACCCAACAATTTCCCCGATCGAACACCGAAGGTACATTTATTTGGATTCAAGCGGAGACGATACTTCCTCAAATGCTGAAATAACTTCAACAAATATTCTACATGCCCTTCTTCAGTCTGGGATTTAGAAATCATATCATCAACATATACCTTAATTTCCTTGTGCATCAGATCATGGAATAGGGTTGTCATAGCCCTCTGGTACGTTGCACCAGCGTTCTTCAACCCAAAGGGCATCACTCTATAACAGAAGGTTCCCTAGGGTGTGATAAACGTTGTTTTTTCCATGTCCTCTAGAGCCATTATTATTTGATTATACCCGGAAAATACGTCCATGAACGAGAATACTTTGAATTTTGTTGTGCTATCCACTAACATGTCAATGCGTGGTAATGGAAAATCATCTTCCGGACTAGCTTTATTTAGATCTCTGTAATCTACGCACATGCGAACTTTTTTGTCTTTTTTCGGTACTGGGACAATATTGGCAATCCATTGAGGATACACTGACGTCACAAGAATATCGGCATTAATCTTCTTTAGAACCTCCTCTTTGATCTTAATCGCCATATCTGGGTGAGTTCTTCTCAACTTCTGTTTGATTGGCGGACACTCTGGCTTCAACGGAAAACGGTGCTCTACAAGATTTGTATCTAGACCGGGAATATCTTGATAAGACCAAGCAAAAATATCCACATACTCTTTCGACAACTCAATCAACCTGCTCTTCAAATAAGGATGCAACAATGCTCCAATCTTGACTTCTTTCTAATCTTCTTATGAACCCAAATTGATTACCTCCAATGGCTATTTATATGGTTGAATGGCATTTTCCTCGCGCTCAAGCAACCGTGAGACCTCTTCTGGAATCTCATCACAGTCTTCTTCTTCGGCCCCATACACAGGACATTTAAAGTTGGGAGAGGGTGCAGGGTCATTATATTCAATAGGTTTTTTAATTAATCTGCACATATGATTTATGATTGCATTTAGAAACTGACACATATAACAAGTGATCATGCAGATTGAATTTCAGTTATTATTTATTTTGAAAGGTTTTTTTTCTAATTACCATTTTCCAAGAAAAAGCAGAAAATAAAGACAAAATTAGGAAAACAAAGACAACTTTTATTATTGATTTTAAAAGTCACAGCAAACAGATAAACCCATACAATATTAATACTTCCACCTTGGGCAAAGTGAAAGTTTTTCAAAAAGATTAACAAATCAAATTACTTTGAAACATGTATGCAAGAGGGAACATCAACGGTGATCCAGTTCTGAACCCTAACTCTGTGCGTCACATAATTTGGCACTTCTGGATCTGCTTCATCTTCCACAATGGCGTTAATCCCAGCAACAGTCAGATGAAGATAACCCCCGCTACAGAAGATGTCTTGATACTTGCCTCCAGCAGATTTCAGCTTTATGCTCTTACCTTTGTCATTCTTCAAAGAGAACCCTAAGCCAACTCTGTTCTTGTTTATAGGTGGATCAACAATCTTTCCCTATTCTTCACTATGACCCTTACGCACAACTTGCTGCGCATCCTTAAGCGAAACCATAGAATTCTCATTTCCTCTTATATTGTCAATGGATAAGGCTTGGAACTGGGTTCTAACATCAGCTTCATCCGCCTCCACAATGCTGAAAGAGGACAAATGAGATATCAATAATGTCTGTTCTCCATTTATGATTACCACTTTTCCTTCACGTACAAACTTCAGTTTCTGGTGTAAAGTTGAAGTGACAACCCTTGCCTCATGTATCCAAGGCCGTCCCAGCAAGCAGCTATAAGCGGGTACAATATCCATGACCTAGAAAGTAATCTGAAACAAATGTGGGCCTATATGAATAGGCAAGTCTACTTCACCAATAACATATTTCCTTCATCCATTAAACGCTTTCACAATAATGCCACTTGGGCACATGGGCATTCCTTGATATTTCAATTTCATAAGTGTGCTCCTCGATATAACGTTCAAAGCGGATCCATTATCAATCATCATATTGGATAGTGAATCATTCTTGCAGTTCATAGAGATGTGGAGGGCCAGGTTGTGATTCCTTCCTTCATCTGGAAATTCGTCATTGCAGAAACTCAGGTTATTACATGACGTAATATTCCCTACTACACTGTTGAATTGGTCTATAGGCATGTCACTTTCCATAAAAGCTTGATCTAGTACCCTCATCAGAGATTCTCTGTGAGCAGAGGAGTTCATCAATAAAGCCAAGATAGATATTTTTGAAGGAGTCTGCAGTAGCTGATCTACAATTCTGTAGTCGCTCATCTTGATTATCTTCGAAATATCATCCACTTCTTTCTCTAACGTAGCCCCACTAGTCTCACCCGTAACCTTCTTGGGTTCACCATTCTCAACAATTTTATTTCCATCACTAACATCTCCTTGAATAACTGGTGCAAATACACGACCGCTGCGGGTCACTCTGCTAGTCTCAGCAATATTTCCAACATCAGGCATTGGCTGGATGGGAACTTCCACAACATCCTCTAAGATTGTAGCGTTATATTTGTAGGGTACAACCTTATCTTACTTGTAGGGGACAGGACCTGGAAAACTAATCACCAATGGGATAACGGTTGGCTTGCTATAATACTCAACATTAAAATGGGCAGGTGCACCAAAACAAGGCACAATAACGTTTACCCCTTATTCAATGAAATCAATCATTATTGAGTCATCTCTAGAAAACAAATCCTCATCTGAGGAGAAATACTAATCTGCAGAGCCATACTCATCATTTGACTCTTCTTCATCCAAACAAATCTCAATCATATCAACTTCATGGTAATCATCCCTTTGACCTGTAACCTTGATAGTTCCATTTTCCAACAACAATTGAACACCTTTCTTCACGATTCAACATCCTCGGGAGTCTCGACAGCAAATTCGGCAAGATCCATACTGATGTTCCACCTGACCAACCAAGTGGCAGAAAGTAGCATGCAATTACACAAGGTCTTCATTCATGTGCTCCACATCAAAAATTATGAACTCTCCAAGACATCCAGAAACCATATTCACCTCCTCTTCATACTCTGCTCTAGGTCTGATTATGTGGATGAGGCCCTCATCCATCATCTCCTGCAAATCAACCTTTATCTTGTCGCAAACTTGTATGTATGTACTGCAAATAGCGCAATCAGAATGGTCATGCGTATAGTAGCTAAATCACAGAGGTATGCATGCATTTTCACCAAATCTTCTTTAACTAGATGAATAACAAAAATCTGAAAGTCGCCTGGATAACCAGCCACCATATTCACATCATTTGCTCCTCCATGCTTGGGTAGAGGATTCTCTTTCACATTAGGACCCACATCCTTGAAAGATAGAATGCCATACTTCACCAATTTCTACACTTCAGTCTTCAAAGGATAACAATTCTCAACATTATGCCCTGGTGCTCCCTGATGAAAAGCACATGTTTGGTCTGCCTTGTGATACCAAGGCAAAGGTGATGGTACAGCGGGAGGTGGTCGGGTATGTTAGAACAAGATTAGTTCTGATCTATCTCAGAGTTTTGATGATAACAATAAATTATATTTTAGATAATTTATACTCTGGTGAACGTATTTGAATGTTTCAGATAATGTTCTGTCAGAAGCCTTTTGATGTGCCAAGCTAAAAATTATATGAATAAGTTCTTTAAATGAAAGAACTATTTGCTTTAAGCGCAATTGCTGATGATGACTCTGGTAAGACAATTATTTAAATGCATCTTCTAACACTTAGCAGGATTCCTTGTTCAGAAGATTACTTGAAAGCTAGTGTTGTTCTAAAGTTTAATTGAAAGCAAGCGCTGATCAAGTTCTTAGCAAGCAAAGCATTATTTAGAAGAAAAGCAAGCACGTTCTGAATATAAGATGTTGAAGCAAGTTCTGAAAGAATGTAAAAGCCAACTTGTCTTGTCAAGCTTCAGGAAACATATTCTTACAAGTGTCGTTTGCTCATTTAATGCAAAGACGGCTGCAAACACTCAAGTGTCTAAGCTAGTTTCTTGGAAAATAGAATAGTGCAAGGAAACACGCAAGCATTTAATGCTCTCCACTTTTCTGAAGGAAGCAACGGTCTTTTTGTTCTTACTATATATAGAAGGACATTTATTGCAAGCCAACTAACCAATCAATTTCAAAAAAATAAGCAAGAAACTACGTGAAAAATTCTGGGCTCACAAACTCTTTGGTCATACACTTTGTGAAATTTATTCTAAGTGAAAAATCACAGTTGTGATATAGCTTGATTAGAAGCAAAATTTATTTCACTATTTGTAAAGATTAAACTCTTGTAATTGTTCCTTGAGAGACCAAGGTTGGTAAGATTTCTCAAGTAGACTAGCAATAGTTAAGTCTTAGTGGTGTTAGTCACTTGTAAGGTTACTTGTGCATTGTTAGTCACAACAGTTGTTGTGTGATTGTAATCAGTTGATTATAGTGGATTAAGTCCTTGTTGAGAAAGGCGAAATCACCTTGGCGGGTGGACTGGAGTAGTTTGAGTTCAAATGAACCAGGATAAAAATAACCTTGTCTTTCCTTTATTGTTGTGCCTTTAAGAAAAATAAAAGAGACACTTATCCCCCCCCCCCCTTTCTAAGTGTTTTCTTCACCTTCAATCTGTATCAGAGCTTGACTCTGAGTTCAACACTTAACCGTGTCAGGAAAAGATCCAGAAGAAAACACAATGGCAAATGAACAAAACAACAATAACTACACCACACCTCCTGTGTTTGATGGAGAAGATTTTAATTATTGGAAAGATAGACTAGAAAGTTTCTTTCTTGGTCATGATAGTGACTTATGGGATATAGTCTTGGATGGTTACAAGCATCCTACTGACTCAGAAGGAAATATGATTGATAGAAAAAATATGGACAAATAGCAAAAAGCTGATTTCAAAAATCATCATAGAGCTAGAAATATTTTTCTAAATGCTATCTCTAAAGTGGAATATGAAAAGATTACAAATAGAGATACCGCACATGATATGTTCGAGTCTCTTAAAATGACTCATGAAGGAAACGCTCAAGTGAAAGAGTCTAAAGCTCTGGCTCTCGTCCAGAAGTATGAAGCCTTCAAGATGAAGGAAAGTGAATCTATAGAAGATATGTTCTCAAGGTTCCAAACTCTGATTGCTGGCTTGAGAGTTCTGAACAAGGGATATTCTAAGGCAGATCACGTTAAGAAGATCATCAGAAGCTTACCCAGAAGATGGGCACCTATGGTCACAACTTTCAAAGTTTCTAAAGATCTGAACAACGTGTCTCTTGAAGAACTCATCAGTGCTCTCAGAAGTCATGAGATAGAACTTTATGAGCATGAGCTTCAAGAGAAAGGTAAGTCTATTGCCCTTAAATCAATTATAAAATATGAAACTAAACCTTTAAGGGTAAAGATGAAAACTCTGAAGAATCTGCTTCAGAAGAAGATGAACTATCCTTACTCTCTAGAAGGATCAATCAACTGTGGAAGCACAAGCAGAAGAATTTTAGAAACTCCAGAAGAACATGAAATGACTCTGAACAATCCTCTAGACACAGAATATCAAGTAACATAATCATTACCTGCTATGAATGCAATAAACAAGGTCACTACAAAAGTGAGTGTCCAAGGATTTAGAAGGAGAAACATAAAGGGAAATTAGTTAAGGAAAAGAAGAAAAGTCTTATGGCAATATGGGATGATTCTGAATCTTCTGAAGATGAAACAAAATCAGAAGATGAACAAGCCAAAATAGCTAAAACCGACAACTTATCAGATGTCTCAGAATCTTCTGAATCAGAATCAGAATCAGACACTAAAGAGGTATTCCTTGACTTCACTGTTAATTTCACTAAAGCTAAACTAGGAGAAAGTCTGAGTGAAATTCTGGAAAGATATCAGTAGCTTCAAGTCAAACTCAGGAATCTGAAAAAGGATCTTGCTTCTGACTTTGAAGTAACTAAGAGTCTGAGATCAGAAAACTCTGAGTTAAAAGAAAAGATTTCAAAACTAGAAAATGATCTACAAAACTCTCAGAAGGAAATAATCTCATAACATCCTAGTAATGCTGATAAGATCATAAAGAAATATGATCAAAGCTTTCAGAAGTTTCTAGCTAAAAACATAGATAGGAGCAAAATGGCTTCAATGATCTATGCAGTTAGCAAGAAAGACAGAATAGGTATAGGATACAAAGGCAAAGTAACTCAGCCTAAGAAAGTTAAGGATCTGGTTATCAAACGTACTCCTCTCTATTCTCACTTCACCACTGGGCACACACATCACATTAAATATACATCTTACTCTGGAAACTCTTATGTTAAACTAAAGTTCAAACATAACTTTAAATACTCTAACCCAAGAGGACCCAAAAAGATATGGGTACCAAAAGACAAAATCATCTATGTTGCAGATATTTTCAACAGCAAGGTTGATACTCGAGTACTAACACCTGGACTCTGGATGCTATCTACTCATGGAGGAAAGAAAGCATATGTTCCAAGGCCTGGAATCTAAAAGATTCTAAGGTTTCAGAGGTAATTAGAAAACAGAAGATTACTGGCTCTGAAACTATTGGAAATAGGAATGAAAATACAACATCAGAAGCTCTGAACAAAGCTTGTCTAAAAGGAAAGTTTTCAGAACTTTCTTTTAAATCATAAATTGTTGATTTTTCCTCTATACCACTAGAAACATATTATATTTCAATCTTTTTGTACTTGTTTTATTGTGAACAAGTTTAATTCTAAAGCACAAAGATGTTTTCTGCTTGGATATTCTAATCGCTCAAAAGGCCATAGAATATACAACACAGAAACTCTGATTGTTGAAGAATCAATCAAAGTCAGGTTTGATGATGTGCTTGGCCAGCAACATCCAAAGAAAATTGATTTTTCTATAGGTACAGAAGATCATCCCTCAAACTCTGAAAAGTCAGAAGCAAAGGAAGACTCGGAAGATCATCTTCTTGACAATATTGTGAATAATCTTAGAGTCTCTAAACAACCCACTCAGAAAAGATGAGTTCTCAGATGATTTGAATGAATAGTCAGTCAAAAGATTTTAATTTGTATGATACTCAGAAATTCATTAGAACAAAAAGCTGTCACATGCATCCTTCAGGAGATGAACATGTGGTGTATTTCTGAAAGGTCACGCGTGCAAAAGCTACTGACGCCGTTATAGGTAACTATTAATGATTAGCTATAATCTCACGTTTTCCCCTAATTTTTTGCAAAATCATTAAATGCTTGTCATGATGAGATTCGTTTTGAATTCTTTAAAAATTCTTTTTCAATTTTATTTCTAAACCTATTTCTGAAACTTTTTCACATAAATACTTTTGGAAAAACCCTTTTTCATTTTTTACCATCTCCTTCAAAAACTCAAACGTTTCTGTACTTTTTCTCTAAAACCCTTTTTTATTCTCTCAATTCTAAGAGCTCCGATGGCTTCCTCCTCTACCCATTCTGAGAACATCCACTCTGAGAAATACATCGTGCCTGAGAGAACAACTCTCATTCCTGTAGACAGTTTGGAAGTGTTAAGTGAGTTAATGGTGGATTTTGAGAATCTAAAAGAAAATGGTTTTGATCTGATTCCTGCTGTTAAGTTTCAAGGTTGGGAAAACTTTTTTTACCGTCTTGTTGGTATAGTTTTTCCACACCTTGTGAAGGAATTCTGGATACATGCAATTGCAACTCCTAAAGTTATCCTCTCTTTCGTAATGGGTAAGGAAATATCCATTACTAAAAATCAAATCAGAAAGTTTCTAGGTTTTAAAGGACTTGGAGTAATAGGTATGCCAAGTGGAAGAATGGAAATGTCAAAGGTCTACTCAGAAATTTTCACAAATGTTCAAGGATCTTCTAAAGTCAGGGACTTGAAAGATAAGTACAAAATTTTGGCAAGAATAATCCATGGGTGTATTCACCATAAGAAGGAAACCAACTCTCCAGATTACATTAATGATGATCAACAATACATGTTGTTCTGCCTTGGAACAAATGTAAAAATTGATTTGCCTTATTTGTTGTTTGAACATCTCTGGAATCATGTAAAAGAGACTAGGGAAGCTGAAAGGATGAAAAACCCCAAATCCAAAAGGAATTGGATTCCTATGGGTAGACCAATTTCATACATTCTGACTGAGAATGGTCTGATTGCTCACATAGATGAAGCTAATCTTCTGGGGGAGCTAGAGCCTACTTGTGGAAAGACTATGACTGGGAAGAATTTAGTGAAGAGGAAAATTATTGACAAGCTGCTGGTGGAACCAACTCCATATGTGTCAGCTAATGTGAAGAGAAGAAGGGTACCTATTGCTGATTTCCCCCTGTTTAACTCAGGTGATCATCCACGTATTATCCCACACTACATTGAAATCTATAAAGAGACTGGAACACCTATTGATCCAGCTTGGCTCCAAGGAAGAAATCAAGATGCTCCAGATGTTGTTCTTCAACAACCTTTGAAGAGGAAAGCAGTTGAAGAATCTTCTACTAGACCTCAGAAGAAAAAGAAATCAGGTAAACCTGTTGAGACTATCACTGTTTATGATTCTGTCAATGTCTCTACATCTGTTGAACCCCAAACCTTAGGTGATATAGATGTTGATATTGACCTGACCTTACCCTCTGACTCTCTTGCTGACAACCCTCAAAGAAATCAAGTTTTATCAGACTTGAGTGACTTTGATTCTGATGAACACTCTGAAACCCAAACAGAACCGTCCCAATCAGAACCATCTCACTCAGAACCCTCTGAACCATCTATTTCTCAACCCATTCCTGCTGAAAACTTTTCAAGACCTCCTCCTAGACCTTTATCACCTAGACCCTATGGATGGTATGATGTTGGCTCTTGGAGAATTCCAAGAATCAACGTTCCTCTGGCAACACAAAAACCACCCTTCACCTTACCGTCTGAAAACATTTTTGCCATGAATCGACCACAACATCAGAACCTCATTCCCACTGCCGAAAATACAATAATAATTTCACCTGACATCACACCACCTACTTCACCACAACTTCCAATACCAAATTCACCCATACCCTCACCTCCTCATATTCCAGAACACCAAACTCATGAACCACATGAAACTTTTGAACCTTCTGAAAATCATGAATCATCTGAACCTCATGATCAATCAGCACCACCTAACCTTGTTGACCAACATGACCATTCAACCACTCCTGAACCAACAACAAATTCTGAACTTGCTAACTTTTTAAGAACTGTAGTGGATTTTGAATCTCTACAATTTTTTAAAAACAAAACTTTCAAGAAGGTTCTCCCAAAACCTGTTCATCCAGATGTAAATATATTGTTTCAGAATTTTTTAACAGAAGTTCAAGCATGGTTGAATCTGCTGAAAGAAGACAGCATCAGAAGTGTGAACCCAGCTGCAACAGATCTTCTATGGGAAACCTTCAGAAGAACTTTTGATGTTGAGTCACTGAAGCTACAATATTTATGTCACTCTCAGGTGATTGAGAACTTTTCCAAACATTTGCATGCATTCAAGTCAGAAGCTGCTGATATTTGGAACAAAAAGTCTTCTCTGATGATTGCTGATGCACCAACTGATGAAATGAACATATCAGAAGATGAATCAGAAGATGCCTCTGACGATTCAAACCCTCTAGCTATTGTTCTATTGAATCAACCTTCTGCTAAGGCAGCTCTTGAACCTATGCCAACTCTTGTGATGGATCTGGGCACTCTGTTTTCAACCTTTGCGCATTCTGACTCAACGGTTGCTGCTCCAAAGGCTGTTTCTGCTGAAGCTTCGTCATCCTCTGCTCCTACATCACTTATCATGGATACTCTAAATAAGCTCAAGTGGGAGAATAAAGTCATTCATGAGCGATTGGATAAACAAGACCAGACAAATCAAGAAATCAGAAACTGGATGATGAAACAAGAAGAATCCGCCTCTGAGATCAAGAATCTTCTGATGTCCCTTGTTACTAATAAATCTTAGTGTCTTTCTGTTTCTTGTCTTTTGTTTTTTGTTTTGTACTTCTGGATATATTTTGCTATTTTTTTATGAAAACTTTTAAGCTCTTCAACTATTTTTTTATATACTTTTTGATTATGCCAAAATGGGGGAGAAAATGAGTATTTTGATCTAATCTCTGATTAACAGTTATGGGACTAAGTCTCAGACATTCTACCAAAATACAAGATTTCTTTCTATGTGCAAAAGAATTTTTGCAGGTATCACTTAAACTTTGGATGAGTAATTCAGCTGAACATTATCTTCATGAAGAAGTTCTGAAGAAATCAAGAAGATATTTTCAATGCTCTGATAAATAATCTCAGGAAGTTTTATATATATAGAAATATTCATTTCAGGGGGAGATTCTTATCTCTTATTATATTTTATTTCTATATCTGAATAAGTTTTGTCATCATCAAAAAGGGGGAGATTGTTAGAACAAGATTAGTTATAATTTATCTCAGAGTTTTGATGATGACAATAAATTATATTTTAGATAATTTATACTCTGATGAACGTATTTGAATGTTTCAGATAATGTTCTGTCAAAAGCATTTTGATGTGCTAAGCTAAAAATTATATGAAGAAGTTCTTTAAATGAAAGAACTATTTGCTTTAAGCGCAACTGCTGATGATGACTCTGGTAAGACAATTATTTAAATGCATCTTCTAACACTTAGCAGGATTCCTTATTCAGAAGATTACTTGAAAGCTAGTGTTGTTCAGAAGTTTAATTGAAAGCAAGCGCTGATCAAGTTCTTAGCAAGCAAAGCATTGTTTAGAAGAAAAGCAAGCACGTTCTGAATACAAGACGTTGAAGCAAGTTCTGAAAGAATGTAAAAGCCAACTTGTCTTGTCAAGCTTCAGAAAACATATTCTTACAAGTGTCGTTTGCTCATTTAATGCAAAGACGGCTGCAAGCACTCAAGTGTCTAAGCTAGTTTCTTGGAAAATGGAATAGTGCAAGGAAACACGCAAGCATTTAATGCTCTCCACTTTTCTGAAGGAAGCAACGGTCTTTTTGTTCTTAATATATATAGAAGGACATTTATTGCAAGCCAACTAACCAATTAATTTAAAAAAAAGAAGCAATAAACTACGTGAAAATTCTGGGCTCACAAACTCTTTGTTCATACACTTTGTGCAATTTATTCTAAGTGAAAAATCACAGTTGTCATATAGCTTGATTAGAAGCAAACTTTATTTAACTATCTGTAAAGATTAAACTCTTGTAATTGTTCCTTGAGAGACCAAGGTTGGTCATATTTCTCAAGTAGACTAGGAATAGTTAAGTCTTAGTGGTGTTAGTCACTTGTAAGTTTACTTGTGCATTGTTAGTCACAACAGTTGTTGTGTGATTGTAATCAGTTGATTATAGAGGATTAAGTCCTTGTTAAGAAAGGCGAAATAACCTTGGCGGGTGGACTGGAGTAGTTTGAGTTCAAACGAACCAGGATAAAAATAACCTTGTCTTTCCTTTATTGTTGTGCCTTTAAGAAAAAGAAAAAGAGACACTTATCCCCCCCCCCCCCCCCCTTTCTAAGTGTTTTCTTCACCTTCAGGGTCTGCACCAACTTCTTTTGAATTAATGCTGGTATTAACTCTATAACTCAAAGGAATAGGGTCATAACTCTCCCTTCTCTGATTATACCCTTGATTCCCCTGCCGGGACGGTCTCTGATAAGCAACGGTGGTTGGAGCTACACCAACAATTGGAGTAACTGAGGAGACTTGATGATGACGCTGATAATTTCTTCTAGGAGGTTTAACCCTTCTCTCTTGCATAAAAAAATTTGCATCCCCTTCCTTCTTCTTGGTAAACCCATAAGATGGCTTCTTCATACCTCCAGATCCTTCACTCTTCGTTAAATGACCCTCTCTTACAACCTCTTCTAAACGGATACCCATGCCTACTATTTCAGTAAAGTCACTTGGCGCACTTGCTACCATCCTTTCATAGTAGAAAGCACCCAGAGTATTCAAGAAAATCTTAGTCATCTCCTTCTCTTCCATGGGAGGAATCACTTGGGCGGCTACCTCACGCCATCTCTGTGCATATTCTTTGAATGATTCCCTGTCTTTTTGAACTATGGCCCTGAGATGATCACGGTCAGGCGCCATGTTTATGTTGTACTTGTATTGTCTGATAAATGCTTCTCCCAAGTCATTGAAAGTATGGATGTTGACGTTGTCCAAACTCATATACCACTTCAGCCCAACACCGGTCAAACTATCTTGAAAAAATCGAATCAGCAGACACTGGTCATTAGTGTGGGTAGACATTCTCCTTATATACATTACCAGATGAGCACGAGGGCAAGTGTTGCCCTTGTACTTCTCAAACTTCGGGACCTTAAACTTTGCAGGTATCTTGACATTCGGGACCAAGCATAATTCATTCACATTCTGCCCGAACAATTCCTTTCCCCTGAGGGCCTTCATCTCCCTCTGCATTTTGTCAAACTGCTCTTGAAAATCATCCATTCTGTCATAAAGACTTAAGTCTTCACTTGGTGGAGAAAAAGGGTGACACATATCATCATTAACAAATGGAACCATATTCACTGAAGGAGGTGCAGCAGGTGCAGGATGCACCACAGGAGGTGCAGGAGTAACAATAGTCTGAACAACTGGATTATCTTGAGGACCAAGATGAAACCTTCAGGCGCAAAGTTCTCTGGCATTACCCATGGATAACCTTGAGGCATGGGATTCTGAACAACAACTGGGGTAGAAGATATAGGAACAGCCGGAGCTTCAGCAGTAGCCCTTGTTGGTTGAACACTCGGTGGCTGATTCTGAGCAGCCACCAGAGATTCCATCAGAGCAGTAAGATTTGCCATTCCGGCCTTCAAAGAAGAAACCTCCTCGTGCAACTCACAATTCTCTTGTTCTAAGTTTTCCGTCTTCCTTCTGAAATTATCCCGAGTGTTGTAGTGGTGAGTCAGCTTGCTGAACAAAGTAAAGAAGCTTGGTAAGACACCTGAATATGCATAACAAATGCAAGAAACATGTGCAATATGATGCATGATATGCAATGCACATGATTTTATTTTGTTATTTAATATTTCAAGGGATTTAAAGTTTTAGAGATGCATTGAAAATATCAAAGTAATAACACATTTGAAATACTGAATTTTTTTATTATAATAGCTTTAAAATAGGTTACAAGTCTCAACAATCCCAAGTACAAGATGAAAATAAAGTCTAAAACCCTGAGAAGTAAAGTTGTCGAAGATCACTCTATACGCTGGCGCTTTCCCGTAAGCTTGGAAATCTGAGCCTTCAACCTCTGATTTTCTTCTGCATACCTGGTGGCAACCTCCTTCCAATCACCTAAGTCAGGAAGTGAGTAATCAGCACCTGATTGAGGCTTAGGAGAAAATAAATCCCCTTGCCTCTCCATAGTCTCTACCCCTCGACTCTCAAGGATCTCAATGAAGTTGTCTTTCTCCTTCAAGTCTTCTCTAAAGGAAATCTCTAAAGTTTGGCACTTGTTCTTCCAAGCATCATTTTCCTGTTGCATCCAAACCAAAGCAAGCTGCAGCTCTTCTAGATCATCCAATAAGGGAGGAGTGGTTTTCACAAACAAATCAGGCATATGTGTTTCCTGGGAATACGGAATCTTCAACTGAATAGCTCTCACTTGAACCCACTGAAGATATGGCTTCAAAGAAACAACCCCCTAGGTCCCAAGTCTTTCCTACTATTCTTGTGGATGTGACACCAGGCCTTTGCAATCTGCTCCCTAGCTTCCTTATGGACTCCTCCCTCCTTCAGAAAGAAATTACTCAAATGAATACTATTTGGTTTATCCCTCATCAGATAACCAAGTTGTCGTCGTGCAAGAACAAGGTTATAGTTAATTCCCTCCCTTTGTACCAAGAAGAGGTACATTGGGGAAACTACCACAACTGTCAACAATCTCTATATCCTGGTAAGCTCGATGATACCAATCTTCGAGTGAGTAAGTTCCATGATCTTAGGAGCCCAACGGGGTTCCTTCCTGACATCCCAAGAAGCATCCGACTGAGGCATATGAGAGATAAACCACCGGTACAACAAAGGCGTGCAACGGATAATCATCCCCCCATGATAAGAATTCCTAAGATGAATAGAGTAATAAGAATGACCCAACAATGTAGGAATTGGGTTTCCAATCATGAAGATCCTGATAGAATTAACATCAACAAACTTGTCCTCATTAGGAAATAAGAACAACCCGTAAGCAAGTAGAGCAAAGATGGCCTCAAATGCGATTGTACTCTTCATCCTAGCAAAGTAATGAGATTTCTCCAATAAGAACTGGGCTGGTAATCCTATAATCCCTTCTTTAGTAGTCATATGGGCTTCTACCTCAGACTTCCCCAGATGGATCAAAGCAGCAATCTCATGTGGTTTTGGCTCACCCTTCAAACCAGTAAAAGGAACACGATCAGTAACAGGTAAATCCAGTAGATAAGAATATTCCTCTAGTGTAGGCATCAACTGATAGTCAAGAAAATTAAAGCAATGATACATTGGATCATAGAACTGGACCAAGGTCGAGAGAATACCCTCCTTCATCCTAAGCTTCATAAGAGGAATGATGGATCCATACTTCTTCCGAAAATCTGTAGAACACTCGATCTCGAGAATTAGACTGATCAACTCATCTATCTTGGGATCCTTGAAAATGTACTTCCCGGTCTTTCTTTTTCCAGAATCCATGGTTAAAAAGTACCTGAGATATTCACAAATGGTAAAATTTTAAGTCCCTTGAAATAAGATTTCTTCAAAATATGCTTATGAGTGCATGGATGCATGATGCAACAATCATACACAAGATCACACATATAGGGTTCATAGGTTCAATGTCACGAGCATGAGGTAGAAGGTGCTACCCATAAGGTGTTGGTCTAAAAGTTATCACCTGCCAAACAAGGTTCTAGAGGTTCTCAGAGTCTACATCCTTCCTTCAGATAATACCAACTTCCCGATTAACTCGGTAATTAGTAATATTCTCAAGAAAAACTCGTCTAAGCGTAGTATCGGGTGACAACTATTTCCGGATTACACCGTCATAACTTTCACACTACACCTAAGAGGCCAAGATGGGTTTGGTATTCTATGATCCTCAACTTCAGCAGGATCCCAGGTCGAAAGCAGGATGTCTTCCTGATTACTCGGTATACGACACTACAGTCAAAAGGGGCCTCCACTGAGTGGGGGATCTCATCCCTCCTTTTTTGGGATTACTCCCTTAAAGTTAACATGACTATACCGCTCGTCCTATCCTAAAGTTTTCCCAAGTCCGGGTATAGGACTTATAAGTAATCACCAAGCACCCTGAAAACCAGGAAAATCCAGACAAACATATATACAACATATAACACATAAACAACAATAGCACATATACAGATAAAAACAAAGATATGCTCAACCCACTTAGGGATGGACCAGCAAGAGGTCAATCTTTCCCCAATGAAGTCGCCATTTTTCTGTAGTGGTAGAAATGTTTAAGACTAAGCCATTGGATTGACTAGACTTGTACAAATCAAAATAAAAATCTCCACCACACTTTATTGTTTCCAAATGAATGGGAAAAGAGTGAATAACCCAAAAAGAGGGGGAAAGATTCTAGGTAAGGGGGTTGGTTATGCAAAGGGAAGGTATTAACACCCTAAACATCTATGGTACTCCGCAGGAACCTCTTTGTAAAATCTGTAAATTTTGGCTATAAAATGTTGAATGTAAAATAGATGGTGGAGATGAGAGAAGAAATATTTTTTTTAATGATTTTTTCACCCGCCGCGGTTTGGAACCTTTAGTCCATACGTACCACCTTTCGTGCAATAGGGAATCAGGGTACACGTAGTTCACCTTTGAAATTTTTTTAAAACACAAGTGTGTTGGTTAATTTTATGAGATAAGACATCATCGTCATTGTCCGTGTGGAAAAACATACTTACTACCCACAAATATGAGAAATGAGAATTTGCATCATCTCAAAGTGGAGGATATGGCTTGGATTTTAAAAATCAACAATGCCTCACTCAACACCTAAGTGGAAAATATCTCTCATTACTACATATTATAGACGTATAGTTGTTTGCATCACTACATGGATTGACAAGAGTTGAATCTTTTGAGAAAAGTTTAAGATGAAAGCCAAGATGGCAAAATGGTTTGAATAAGATTGATTGATTTTTTAGCCTTCTAAAAAAATGTCAAGGTTTTATTAATGTTGATTGAAGTTTATTTGTGAAATATGTTTTGAAAATGCATGGACCTAAGTCCATGTTTATTATGAAAGTAGTTCAATTTTAAAAAATAAGAAGAGTTTTCAAAAGGAGGGAGAAGATTTTTTGAAATTTAAGAAGATGGGGGGAGAAGAAGAGGCTATCCTAAAGCATAAGGTAAAATCTAGGTGTTGTACCCCAAAATATTCCCTCCCATATTTCTCAAAACATTTCAAGAAAGATCCCCAAGTTGCTCAAGGTAGTCCAAGGGTTGGGCAGACAAGCTCTCTCCTAAGGCAGTCTACCTCAAACTAGGTGTTGTACCCCAAAATTTTCCCTCCCATTTCCTCAACATTTTCTCATCACAAGACCTTTGAAGATCAAGATCCAGTTAGGGTTTCCTCTGCTCAAGACTTCTCCTTGCACTGTGGACTCAAATTAGGGTTTGTGTTTGCCTAAGGATGTTTTGACCTAAAATGCCTAAGATGACTTTCATGCTTCATATTGGGCTCCCAGGTTTACCTATACCAAGTTTCAAGTCTTGATTCCAAGTTTTGCCCAGTCAATTGGACAGTTGACCTAGAAATCAGCTGTATTGGGGAAAAAGTCAACTGTGGCCAATTGACAGTCAAACCTCATGAAAATTGACCCACATCAACATATTGAACTCATATGGACCATTTGATCAAGTTTGGATCACAATTCTCCAAGAAATTTGATCAGATCACCAAAAGGGCAAAATGGTCATTTTTAGGGTTTTGACTGCACAAAGGCAATTTTTGACTGTTTGACCTAGCCAATGGCAAACCAAGTTCACATATGGACTCAAGGACTCAATGAAATGGTCTTGACACATTCATCAAGCTCAAAAGATCCCAAGTACACAAGATTGACAGTTGAATTTCCCAGTCAATTGATCAATTTTGACTGTATACTGGAAAGTCAAACTTTGACTTTTTGGTCAAAATCAAGAGTCAAGATTCATTTTTCATCAAAACATGCCAAATCATGAAACTTGTTCACCAAGAAATCACAAAATGCAAATTAGGGTTTGAAAATGGAATTTTTCATAACTTAGAATTTTTCTAAGTTATGAAAAACCCTAATTTTTTCCCAACTTTGCCCCATCTTTTCACCAAGATCCATTTGGATTCAAACAAAAGTCAAAACATGAAAGTTGTAGCTTGTTGCATAATCTACAACTTTGATTCACAAAGTTTTCTCATTTTAAGCTTGTATCTCAAGTTACAATTTTTTGAATAAGGGCACTAAACCATTTTTAACTTAGTGAAATTTTAACCTATTTTGACAAGGTTTTCTACCCCACTTCAAGGCCACTTTTCATACCCTTCCACTTGGAATTTTAATTTGCATTTCAAAGATGGATTGTAGTACACATTCAAAGCTTTCCAAAATGTCCAAGAACTCATCAAACAACCTCATAACTTGAGAGATTCGAATTTCACAAGTTGGCAAAAACTCACTTTTGTTCTTCATCAAAACATGTTCATAATCTTGCAAATTTTAACTCAGCTTGCTTTATGCTTGATTACAGGTCCTTGAACCATTCCATACTCAATAATTTAATGCATATTCAATGTGTTAAGGTGTTGTTCTTTGAGTGCAAGCATTGTATGCAAGATTAATCCTAAACTAGATAAAGTGCTTTATCCATTTTTGTAAAAAGCTAGCTTTATGTCAAATTGAAATCCAAGCAAGTACAGTTAGGATCTCATGGGCACAAGATTATGGGCAAATTGCTCTGATCAAGGGAGGCTTATGCAGCAGGATTAGAGGCCCCTACTGACCTAAAACACCAAGTGACCATTGCTTGCTTCAAATTCAAGTAACATTGCATAACTTGTACCAACTCTCTCTTCAGCATAGAAACACAAGAACAAAGTTATAAAACATATTCCATAGAACCTAACCAAGCCAAGACACGACCCTTGCACCTCCAAAACACCCTCCATCTCAGAATCATCCTCAAACTGCAAAAACAGAGTTGCCTCTGCAGTTTGAGTGCCAACTCCCATTTCCCTCGAGCATTCTTACCAAAATCAATCCATACACATTCCATAGCATATATGCAAGCTAACCATGATCTAAAACATGACCTGTAATCCCTCTAACAGCTTCCACCATTTTCATTTTTTCCTTTTGCAGGTGAAGTTCTATAGCTTGATACAAGAAGTTACAAGACAAAGTAAGCATTGAAAAAGCATCCCTGGACCTCAAGGAAGCTTTTCCAATCATTACCTTGCACTAGAAGTTCCTCATTCTCCAGATAGAAGTTCAGCTGCACAGGTAAAACTTTGAACTCGTATCTCTCTTATCATGCATCTTTAGTCTTAAGTTTGTGAAGAAACAAGGTTCTACTCATAGCCCTGAGCATGTACATATCTTTACATTTCATTTCTTTTGCCTGAGTAGAGAGAATTTGTAGTTTGAAAATGGCAGAAAAACTAGGTTAGGATTTGGGGGAGGAGAAATTCTCCCTCATCTTAGAGAGTTAGGTCAAGTTCCACACATGGTTAGAACCGTCTCTTCATGCTGAACATTTGTTGTGTTATGAGTTTTTGCTGAAAAGCCAGGAATCGAGAGTTGGACATTGAAGAACAGGGGCGCGCGTTTTTTTGAATTTTGTTGCTGGAGGTTGAAGACAGTGTTCTTTGGGCTGGGCCTGTATATCTTTTCTTATTCACACCACTTAATTGTTATTACACCCCCTGAGCCCATTTGCTTTATTTTTATTCTTTTTTGAATTTTTCTTTTTTGATTGACTTTGTTTATTTTTTCTCATGACATTAAAAAAATAAAAATATTTTTTCCATCATTTTTTGAATATATGGCATATTTATTTGATTTATTTCTTTTGTTTGTATATAAATATTATATATATACTATTATTAGAATAAATAGAAAAATAGTGTAAATACATTTTTTTATTATTTTTTATTTACCTTCTGAAAATATTCCACATAAAAAATACCTTTTTTATTTATTTTATTAAATATTAAATATTTTGCACATAATGCATATTTAAGAAATTAATATATATATAGATATATGTTTATTAATATATTTAAGCTAAAATATAAAAATACTTGAATTTTTCATTTTTATTAATATTTGATACAAAAATACTTTTTTTCATAATATACTTCATTTTATTTTATTTTTATAAATAATAAATAAATATTTGTATTAAATTAGATAATAATACATTTTCTTTAAAATTAGGGTTTTTGCCCTAAATTCAAAATACTCCAAAAAAATAATATAATTTTTATTTTCTTTTCTCTCTTACATAAATAATATTTTTTCATACATATACAAAACATTTCTTTTGTATCTTGCATTCTTATTTAATTTTTGTACATTGATTAAATTGCAAATATTCAAAATGATGTAATAATTTAGATTTAAATTCTTGTCAATATCCCCATTTGAACATTTGTACCCCCTTCCCATATTTGGTTTTGTAATAGCTTAGTAAATTTAATTTCGCACTTTATTGCTTTCTAACGATAACATGTTAGAATTAGGGTTTGTATGCGAAAAAACGATAAAAAAATAGTTATGACCTAATCTCAAGATAAATAAGCATGAAAATGGACACACAAATCACACTTGCACCCCTAGGGTATTCCATTTGTTGCCTTCAAATAAATGGGCCATATTGTATGTTGAACTTCTTTGGGCAAAGCAAACAATTTGAATGATCATAGTCCCTCGACAAAACTTTTCAAAACAAACAAAAAACAAATGATCAAGTCCCTTAAAGAAAATTGCCCAAAGACATTTAACGCCGTTGCAATTATGGTCTAAACGATGACCCGCGCCTGTCCCTTTCACATCCTAACACAAGATTGTCCACCAAATACAATGGTGGAACAAACTTGTTAAAAGGGTTAAAACATAGCAATAATCTTTTGAGAAATTTAGGAGTAGATAACCTCTTAGTTACTTGAATCAAACTTGCAAAACAAAACACTTGCCTAATTTCAAAACCACACAACACTACACTTTCAAAACAACTTTCAAAAAAACAAATGAAAACCTTTTCAAAAGACATACATCTTTGTATACATCCCCACATGGATCATTACAAAGGTTGCCACCACATTGGCATCTTTTCAAAACATTTTCAAAACCCACACACTCAAGCACCATTTAAAACAATTGAAAACAAAAGGCAAGTGATCTAAGCAAGTAACTAAGAGCCCATGGATAGAAAGGGTGCTAATACCTTCCCTTTCTATAATCTACTCCCCGAACCCAAGAAAACATCTCAAAAGGTTTTTTGCTGTGCTTTTTAACCTTTCCTTAGGATAAAATAAAAAGTCGGTGGCGACTCTTGCTCAACCGAAACATTTGCGAAAACAAACGCAAAACACTAGTCAGTTCTCCCACCGTATCACAGAACTGGCGACTCTGCTGGGGATTGACTTATAAAGTGGAGTAACCTTAGGGTTTAGATCATCTTTGTTTTCAATTGTTTGCTTTGTTTGCTTTTATATTTGTGGGCTTTGCATCAGAGTTTCATAGATCCTAACCCGGATCTGGGAAATACCCTTTTTAGGTAGCATAATCTGTGAGAGACCTGTCCGGCGTAGACCGACATGGGTGAAGCAGTGGCTACGTTGGTGTGGCATCTTAGTCTGTACCTATATCCCTTGTGTTGCAACGGGGAGAGTATAGGTCTTCTAAGGGGTCATTTAACACCAACCAACCTTAGAACCC
This sequence comes from Vicia faba, assembly GCA_948472305.1. Lineage (NCBI taxonomy): Eukaryota > Viridiplantae > Streptophyta > Magnoliopsida > Fabales > Fabaceae > Vicia > Vicia faba. The sequence continues at coordinate 776,740,476 of OX451736.1, read as the reverse complement.
TAAATTGACCAACTTGGCTATTAGGACAGTAGCAGTATGCTACACTCATTGAGGCTAAACTCTTGAGATGGTTCTGGCCGCCAGAAAAGATTGCGATGCTGGAGTTATGACCGATTGAGGGTAGCCAATGATTTGAGATCCTCTAGAACCCGGTTACTTCTGATAGGACAGGTTTTAACCAACAAAACCAAAAGAGGGTAATACCTGAAACTCATGCTGGCCTGAAACCTAAGGGTGTCTTGTGTGACTTGTGTGCCTTATTTGCCTATGTGAATACTTGTGGTGTGCTTCATCATAGCATCATGCCATCATACCATTGCATGCATCCTGTATAAAGGACTAACCCATTTCAAAGACAAAAGAGTTTCATCTTTGCTCTATTTTGTAGGACATCATGATGCCCGTGCGTAGAAATACTGTCCGGCTCAACTTTGTTCAACCACCAGTTTTACTCAAGGATTTGGTTAAGGATTCCAAACACTTCTTCCTTCATCAACAGACATGGTTCTCTCCTTGGCTTGACCACTGCAAAATGGGACCAACAACTGATAAGTGTTCTGACCCAGTTTTATGACCCTTTGTACCATTGTTTCACCTTTCAAGACTTCCAGCTGGTTCCTACCCTGGAAGAATTTTCTTATTTGCTTGGGATCCCTGTCTTGGAACAAACTCCATTCACTGGGTTGGAAAAGACTCCTAGGCCTGAAGAGATTGCTGCAATTCTCCCCTTGACCAAAGAAGAGGTATTATCCAACTGGGAGACTAGAAATGGGATCAAGGGCTTTTTGGTCAAATTTCTGGTTGGCAAGGCTAATGATTTCTGGAATGACTTGGACTTCAAGGCATACGAGGATATTCTGGCTCTTTTGATCTATGGTCTGGTATTGTTTCCAAACCCTGACACTTTTATCAGTATCCATGTCATAAGGATCTTCATGTCTCGGAATCCGGTACCCACTCTCTTGGGTGATATTCTACAACAACTCTATGCTCGTACTGCTCGAAAACGGGGAACTCCGTGGTGTTGTGCTCCTTTGCTAGTAAGGTGGTTTATTTCGCACCTTCCTAAGTTCGTGCTGAAGAATGAAGAAGGAAAAGGTTGGGCTCGGAGGTTAATGTCTCTCACTGATAATGACATCACCTGGACTCTCAGAGGTTTGGATGAGGTAGCTGTTGTTGATTGTTGCGGAGAATACCCTAATGTTCCGTTGATTGGTATCCAAGGAGGAATCTCTTACAATCCATGCTTAGCTCTCCGTCAGTTTGGAAGAGCCAGAGGAGATGGGCCTCATGAAATGCTGGTTCCTCACTTCCATTTTGAGTTTCAGGCAGACAGTGACAAACTACGCCAGGGATTCATTAGAGCTTGGGACAGAATCCACAAAGCCAACCCACATGAGTTGGGACCAAAGACTTCTCTGCCATTAAAGCCCTATCGCAAATGGGTCTGCATCCGTGCTCAGAAGTTAGGTATGCCCTACGAAGCTGTTAGACCTCTCATTCTTGAATCTCTTGATGAAGATGGGGTTCCTCCAACCGTCCTCCCTCCTCAGATACCTACTGATTTTGACACCATGAAGAGATCTTGGGCGCAGCTAAAGGAAGAACGGGATTTCTATCGAGAGAAGTTCAACGAGCAGGAACGGAAGATTCAGAGGCTGACTAAGCAATTGGAAGAAGAACGGGTCCTGAACAACTACATCAGCACTGAAAAGAGGAGGCCATGGGAGCATTGATGAGCTTTGATTGTTTCCTTTTGTAGTTTATTTCCTTTCCAATATTTTTCATTCCTGTAATGCCTAAGGGCAAATTGTTGAACAATTGAAAATTTTAATCTAATGAAGTGTGTTTCCCTTTTTGTCTACAAAGTTGAATCTTGTTTGTATTTGAAAACATAAAACATACGCATTCCATTGCACCATATGCATAGCAGGTACCCTATTTCACAGGTTGCTTAATCTCCTTCGCTGTTTATTTTGCACAGTCATCATGAATCCAGACTCCTCCAGTGAGCAAGCAATCAAGGCCCTTCAGGCCCAAAGTGCACAGTTTCAAGAGATGGTCCTAAGCCTAGCCCAAGGTCAGCAAGAGTTGAAGACTCTACTCCTGAAGAAGAAGAAGAAAAAGAGGACTACATTGTTCAACACCGGACGCAGATTTGGGAACACACTCCATAATGAAGCTGATCCAACCACTTCTTCTGCTGAGAAAAACAGTCCCCAAGGGGGAGGGGCTCCTAGTCCCGCAGTCTCCGACAACGAGACGGACTATAACGATGAACAATACCCACCTGCTACTGACAGATACAAGCAATTGGAGGACCGCTTAAGCGCCATGGAAATTCAGAATGTGCCGGGGCTGGATTTCGGAGATTTGGGGTTATCTTCTGGGGTAGTAATTCCACACAAGTTTAAGGCGCCTGCCTTCGCCAAGTATGATGGGGTCTCCTGCCCAAAGCTGCATCTAAGGTCGTACGTAAGGAAGATCCAACCTTATACGGCGGATAAGAACCTCTGGATTCACTTCTTCCAAGATAGCCTCTCGGGGTCACAGCTTGAATGGTTCTACCAATTAGATGGAACCAGCATCCGACACTGGGAAGATTTGGCAACCGCATTCTACAGGCAATACCAATACAATTCTGATCTCGCTCCTACACGTACCCAACTTCAGGGTATGTCTCTAGGAACGGGTGAAGGGTTCAAAGAGTACGCACAAAAATGGAGAGATTTGGCTGGCGGGGTGCAGCCTCCATTGACTGATCGTGAGCTGGTTGATATGTTTCTAGGGACGTTGTCTGGTCCGTTTTTCAATCATTTGGTTGGTAACTCCTCCGCTGGGTTTACGGATTTGATATTGACGGGAGAAAGAATTGAAGCTGGCATCAGGTCAGGCAAGATACAAAAGGCTGCCTCCACAAGTGCTGAGAAGAGGCCGTTTAAGAAAGAAGCAAGTGCCGTCTATGGTCCTAGAAGACAAGTCAAGCCCGAAATTCGCCAAGCCGTCAATGCTTTGGTCATCTCAAAACCTGTTGCTGCTCCTCAGCAGTACAATCAACAAAGAAGCGAAAAGCCTAAGAGGCAGTATACTCGACTGAGTATGACCTTATCTCAAATTTTACCCCAGCTGTTATCCACCAACCTGGTGACCCTCAAAGAAGCTCCTAAGGTCGTCAACACTGCGTCTCCTAAGTATAACCCAAACGCCCGGTGTGCTTATCATTCTGATAGTCCCGGGCACACTACTGATGATTGCTGGGCCTTGAGAAACAAAGTACAAGATCTGATCGACGCAAAGGAAATTCAGTTTGAAGCGCCGGAGAGACCAAATGTTGTAACTGCTCCTATGCCCCAGCATAGAGTGAATGCCATCGAGGAAGAACTGTATGCTGTTTCGGTAAGTGAAGTTGTCACCCCTTTGAAGACCGTCAAGAAGAACCTACTGCGGGCCGGTTTATTTCCGGGTTGCAGTGAAGGCTGCCTGTTCTGTGTTGTTTCCCTATCTGGTTGTCCCTTGCTGAAGTTAGGTATCCAAAGCCTAATGGATAGCAAGGAGATTCTGTTTAAGAAGTCTGTTGTTCAGTTGGTTCCGGTAAAAGAAGTTTCTGTGGTTACCATCTTCAATAATCCAATCAAGGCTCTCCCGAGGAAGCCTGTTCAAATCATGACTGTTGCACCTGTGATTATTATTGTTCCGGGGCCTCTCCCCTACGTATCTGATAAAGCTGTTCCCTGGCATTATGGGGCAGACGTATATGTGAATGGAATCAAACAAGAATTCGACACTGGCGCCAGTATCTGCGATATCACTGGTCCAGCCAAAGTTACCCGCAGTGGTAGGCTCTTCTCGCCTGACATTGCACCGCCCGCTATTCGAAAACCCCTCCTTATAACACCTACAAGTGTACCTGTTACTGTTGCTGATCAAATTGATTCCCCTGCTGCCGAGCCATCAAATGCTCGGGGCAAAGGGATTGAAGAAGAGCCTGCCCGGATGGAGGCACCAATACCTGTAAATGCTGAAGCCTCCCAACAAGAAATGGAGGAGATTCTGAAAATAATAAAGAAAAGTGATTTCAATGTTGTCGAGCAGCTGGGGCATACGCCCTCTAAGATCTCCATGCTCTCTTTATTGCTATGCTCCGAGGCTCATGCTAAAGCCTTGATTTCATTTCTCAAAACGGCCCATGTGCCACAGGAGACATCTGCAGTCCAGTTCACTGATTGCGTAGCAAATCTGACAGCAGACAATGGCTTGGGTTTTTCAGATGCTGACCTGACTGCGAAGGGAAGAGACCACAATGATGCCCTGCATGTCTCTATCGAATGCAGGGGCACTACTCTGGCGCATGTATTAGTGGACACTGGTTCTTCCTTGAATGTTCTACCAAAAAAGGCTTTAGACCGTCTGGATTATGAAGGCCTAGAACTGAAGCCCAGCAATATCATCGTCAGGGCCTTTGACGGTTCAAAAAGGATGGTTCATGGAGAGGTTGACATCCCTATTCGTGTGGGCTCTCAAGTTTTCGACTCTACTTTTTATGTGATGGATATACGCCCATCGTACTCTTGTCTACTGGGTCGACCTTGGATCCATAAAGCTGGGGCAGTGACCTCCACCTTGCACCAGAAGCTGAAGTATCCCGTCAGGGGGAAGATCGTCACTGTGCAAGGAGAAGAGGAGTATATGGTGAGCCATTTGAATTCCTTCAGATACATTGAGATGGATGGAGAGTTTATTGAAACCCCCTTTCAGCATTTCGAGGAGGTACATCCAATTTCAGCAGCAGCAGAAACAACAGTCGAAGAGAATGTTTCCTTGAAGATGGCTTCCCTAAGAGATGCCCGGGTTGTGGTTCAGAAAGGCAATTGTGCAAACTGGGGTCAGCTTCCTGACTTCGCTCAGAAGAACGACAAGTTTGGGCTGGGCTTTACTGCAGAGGCTCAGAGGGCTGTGCGCAAGGAGAAGATCAGAAAGGCTCCGGTGTTTATCTCCAGCTCAAGGGTGAATGCTATCGAGGAGGATGTAGAGGAAGCAGAATTTGACAGTTGGATCTACCCGACCACCAGCGACGGACCAAGCAACTGGACGGCAAAGGATTTTACCCCTATCACATTTGTCACGCAGTAATTAATTTCTTTTGATTTCCAATTTGTAACAAACAATATGTTAAAACTTTGTTGGCTCGGTGTCCTACCCGGGGCATCGTAGCTCCATTTGTGAGGGCTTTTTGTATGACATTTTCATATATCATCAATCAAAACATTGGACGTTTGTTGCATTTCAAATCTTGTGCTCTTTTCCTTTCTGTGTTATATATATTGCAAAACAGCTATATTTACACACACTCACTTATACAGGTTTCAATCCACTCTGGATCTCACTGGTAACAGCTCTGCTACCGCCAGTTATGACTTCGAAAATCCGATCAACTTGGCCGAAGACGAAGGTGAAGATGATTGCGAAGTGCCTGGTGAACTCGCAAGACTGCTACTCCAGGAGGAGAGAGCTATTCAGCCACATGAAGAGCCGGTGGAGACAATTAACCTGGGTACTGAGACAGATAGGAAAGAGGTCAAGATTGGTGCCAATCTAGAGCTCAGCGTGAAGCAACGATTGATCCAGATGCTACAGGACTACATGGAGATTTTTGCTTGGTCCTATGAAGATATGCCTGGTTTGGATGCCGACATTGTAGTTCATCACCTGCCGACCAAGGAAGATTGCCCTCCGGTAAAGCAAAAAGTCCGACGGATGCGTCCAGAGATGTCTGAAAAGATCAAGGCCGAGGTTATGAAACAGTTTGATGCCGGGTTCCTTGCAGTGACTTCTTACCCTCAGTGGGTTGCCAATGTGGTGCCAGTGCCGAAGAAGGATGGTAAAGTCAGAATGTGTGTTGACTACAGGGATCTGAACAGGGCCAGCCCCAAGGATGACTTCCCCCTACCTCACATTGATGTCCTTATTGACAATACAGCTCAACACAAGGTGTTCTCCTTCATGGATGGTTTTTCGGGGTATAATCAGATCAAGATGGCTCCAGAGGATATGGAGAAGACTACATTTGTGACTCAGTGGGGCACCTTCTGTTATAAGGTCATGCCATTCGGATTGAAAAATGTTGGGGCAACCTATCAACGTGCCATGGTTGCTTTATTTCATGATATGATCCATCATGAGATTGAGGTATACGTTGATGACATGATTGTAAGGTCTCAAACTGAGGAGGAGCACCTTGACCATCTGAGGAAGTTATTTGACCGACTCAAGTTGTACAAGCTGAGATTGAATCCCAACAAATGCACCTTTGGGGTAAGATCTGGAAAATTTCTAGGCTTCATTGTAAGTGTTAAGGTATTCAGGTGGACCCTGCCAAGGTAAAAGCCATACAAGAGATGCCGACTCCAAAAACAGAGAAAGAAGTCAGAGGCTTCCTGGGACGACTAAATTACATTGCCCGATTCATCTCACATCTGACTGCTACTTGTGAGCCAATCTTCAAATTACTGAAGAAAGATCAAGTAGTACGCTGGAATGATGAATGTCAGGCCGCCTTTGAGAAGATAAAGGAATATCTCCAAGAGCCACCCATTCTTATGCCACCGATGGAAGGAAGGCCTCTAATACTATACTTGACAGTACTTGACAATTCAATGGGGTGTGTGCTGGGGCAGCATGACGAGTCTGGCCGAAAAGAGCACGCTATTTATTACTTGAGCAAAAAGTTTACCGACTGTGAGTCTCGTTACTCACTGCTTGAGAAAACTTGCTGCACTCTTGTATGGGCTGCTCGCCGGCTGAGACAGTATATGCTGACTCACACTACTTTATTGATTTCAAAGATGGATCCCATCAAGTACATATTTGAAAAGCCCGCTCTGTCTGGAAGAATAGCGAGATGGCAAATGATCTTAACAGAATATGACATCCAGTATACAACTCAGAAAGCAATTAAGGGAAGTGTACTGGCCGATCATTTGGCACACCAACCTGTGGACGATTACCAATCATTGAACTTTGATTTTCCGGACGAAGACATCATGGTGGTAACTGACTGTGAAGTACCTGGACCGGATGAAGGACCTGAGGAAGGATCCCGATGGTCTATGCATTTTGATGGAGCCTCCAATGCTTTGGGTAACGGCGTCGGCGCTGTAATCATATCTCCCAAAGGAACTCATACTCCCCTCACCGCCCGATTATGTTTCAGCTGCACCAACAACATGGAAGAATATGAGGCATGTATCATGGGTTTACAAGCTGCAATCGACTTAAGGATAAAATTTCTAAGTGTCTTCGGAGATTCCGCTCTCGTGATCAATCAGATCAAAGGCGAGTGGGATACGAAACACCCGAATCTTATTCCTTACAAAGAGTATGTGTCGACCTTGCTCCCCCACTTTAAAGAGATAACTTTCGAACACTTCCCTAGAGAGGAGAATCAGCTAGCGGACGCCCTAGCTACGATGTCTTCAATGTTCAAAGTTAAATGGGACAATGAGGCTCCCCGAATCATTATCTGGAAGTTGGATGAACCGGCATACTGCTGCGAGCTCGAGGCTGAGAAGGTTATTGAAAAACCCTGGTATCATGAAGTGAAGAGATACCTGGAAGCTCAGGAATACCCTGAAGGTGCGTCTGTCAATGATAAGAAGTTCATGAGGAGGTTTGCTGCAAAATTCTTCCTCAGCAACGGCATTCTCTACAAACGGAATCATGATTCAACTCTGCTACGTTGTGTGGATAAGGCAGAAGCAGAGAAAATCATGACAGAACTGCATGAAGGTACATTTGGAACACATTCCAGTGGACACACCATGGCTAAGAAAATCCTTCGGGCAGGATATTTCTGGTCCACAATGGAAGCCGATTGTTACCAACACTCCCGAACTTGTCATAAATGCCAGATCTATGCTGACAAGGTGCATATCCCTCCGGTTCCTTTGAATGTTCTGACTGCGCCTTGGCCGTTTGCAATGTGGGGAATAGACATGATCGGTGAGATTAAACCTACGGCATCTAATGGGCATCGCTTCATCCTAGTGGCAATTGATTATTTTACAAAGTGGGTTGAGGCAGCATCCTATGCCACAGTAACCAAGAGCGTCGTGGCACGTTTCATTCGGCATAATCTGATCTGTCGGTACAGAGTCCCGGAAAGAATCATTACGGATAATGGTACCAATCTCAATAACAAAATGATCACTGAACTCTGTGAACAATTCAAGATACAGCACCACAATTCTTCTCCCTACCGGCCGAAGATGAATGGGGCTGTAGAGGCAGCCAATAAGAATATCAAGAAAATTGTGCAAAAGATGACAGTGACCTATAAAGATTGGCATGAGATGTTACCGTTCGCTCTGCATGGGTACCGTACCTCAGCCAGAACGTCAACTGGGGCAACTCCCTTCTCCTTGGTCTATGGCATGGAGGCAGTCTTGCCAATTGAAGTCCAGATACCCTCTCTCCGGATAATGAAGGATGCAGACTTGAATGAAGATGATTGGATCCAAACTCGACTTGATCAATTAAATCTGATTGACGAAAAGAGGCTCACTGCTATCTGTCATGGTCAAACGTATCAGAAACGGATGATCAGGGCATTTAACAAGAAAGTCAGACCGCAAGAGTATCAAGTTGGGGACCTGGTAATCAAACGCATCATCCTTCCTCAAAGTGATCCCCGGGGCAAATGGACCCCTACATACGAAGGGCCATTTGTGGTTAAACGTGTGTTCTCAGGAGGAGCCATGATCCTAACCACCATGGATGGTGATGACCTTCCTCACCCCGCCAATGCAGACATAGTGAAAAAATACTACTCATAAATAAAAGACCCGCTAGGTTGACATACCTAGGCAAAAATAAGGGCTTCCCGGCGAACCAAAAGGGTTCGGGCAAAAGTGAGGTATGAAATGAATAAAAATCTGTACACCCGGCAAGTCGAAAACCTGAAAAGGCGGCTTGGGCAAAAATGGGTATCCCGGTGGACTGAAAACCCGAAAGGGCGGTCCAGGCAAAAGTTAGGGATAAAAGCGTAACACTATGTCTCATTGGATCCTTTCGCATCCGGAATTCGGCATCAACTATCTGGCTCCAGGTTTCGGCATCGACCAATCAGCTTCATCTTCAACTAGGCAGCAAAGCGATGAGATGTTCGAAGACATAAAGGCGATAGTAGAGTTGGAACCCAGTGGGACTGTTCACATAGCTGTTTTGTTTCTTTTCTCAAATTGTAAACTCTCTGTTATTTGGCGGCGTCCTCTTACTAGGATGTCAGCCTCTTGTACAAAAAACGCCTATTCACAGGCAAAGTTTAAATCAATACAAATTCACTTGTCCATACAAATTACCATTGTTTTCCTTTTTTTTTTGTTTTGTCTTGCGAAGAACGTCCAATGTTCATTTTTGATATATGCATTTGACATTAAATTGCTAATTCATAAATATTTGCATATGAAACAAGAGATTGATTACAGGTGACATCAGAGACAGGGGCACTGTGAAGTTGTCTAATGCAGCCTGGTTGTTTTGTCCACCAAGGTACCAAGGTGGGTTCAACTGAAAATGTGGCCAAATCATCTCAACTCCCCGCAGAGTAAAACAAGGTTCAGTAGTACTTTCCCCAAGCAGAGTTGGTTCCCCGTCGATCCTGAAAAAGCACAGCATTCCCCGGCAGGTCTTAAAGCTCATCCCCAGTAGATTCTGGAAGCTTATCCCCTGCAGAGTACGGACGTCTCTCCCGAGTTTTATTTAGAGTTATTTCCTCACGAGGACTTATAACTGGGTTATCCTCAGCTAAAAAACCACGGAAGACCGCCCTCGGCAAAGTTCCTTCAATCCCCAGCGGAGTTTATCATCATTATCCCCAGCGGAATCTATCATTAGAGTCCTCAACAGGCCTCGCATCAAAACTTCGGCCAAGTATCTCTTCCACAGAGCAATTCTCCGGCCGATCGTCAAGGATTTATTTTCCTAAGGCGAAATTACATCCATAAACATTTCACATTTTCATACATCTTGCTTACATATATTATAAAGCGCATACAACACCATCTCATGTTGAACATCATGACATCACGCATATCATACATCATGACATTGCATACAACTTACGTTTTTTGCCTTTTCAGGATAAAGACAATCTCAAAAACAACTACCTTCAACTGTCACAATTCCAGATTCGATACCTGTATCTAGCCAGGGCACATCTGAGAGTGATCAGTTTCTAGACTCGATTCCTGTATCTAGCCAGGGCACGTCTGAAAAGTTCGAAGATTCGATTCCTGTATCCAGCCAGGGCACATCTATCAACTACAACATCTCCAGATTCGATTCCTGTATCCAGCCAGGGCATATCTGTTGACCATGTTTCCAGACTCGATTCCTGTATCTAGCCAGGGCACGTCTGAAGAGTCCGAAGATTCGATTCCTGTATCCAGCCAGGGCACGTCTATTAACGACTATTTCCAGATTCGACTCCTGTATCCAGCCAGGGCACATCTGTGAGCAACCGATTGTAGATTCGACACCTGTATCTAGCCAGGGCATGTCTGCATAAGGAGACTGAAGATCAAACACATGTAACAAGCCAGGAAAACATCCGTCTTTCTCAAATACACAAGTTCTCGCAAAGGAATCTCTTATGCGACCGACACTTCCAAATGGCATCTATAAGCCCATTCCCGACAAGGTTCCGTCACATCTCCAGATGGCATCTATAAGCCCATCTCCCTATCCATCATCTCTCCAAATGGCATCTATAAGCCCATTCCCGACACCACATTGTTGAGACTCCAGCATGCGAGTGCAAATTTCCGGGCACTCTAGTGTCCAATCTCCTTTTACCCTCGAGTCACGAAAGGCAACCTTGCCAATCTAACTCTTCAGGTTCAAAAAGATTGAACAGGGGCAACTGTTGTACCCCAAAATTTGCCCTCCCATTTCCTCAACATTTTCTCATCACAAGACCTTTGAAGATCAAGATCCAGTTAGGGTTTCCTCTGCTCAAGACTTCTCCTTGCACTGTGGACTCAAATTAGGGTTTGTGTTTGCCTAAGGATGTTTTGACCTAAAATTCCTAAGATGACTTTCATGCTTCATATTGGACTCCCGGGTTTACCTATACCAAGTTTCAAGTCTTGATTCCAAGTTTTGCCCAGTCAATTGGACAGTTGACCTAGAAATCAGCTGTATTGGGGAAAAAGTCAACTGTGGCCAATTGACAGTCAAACCTCATGAAAATTGACCCACATCAACATATTGAACTCATATGGACAATTTGATCAAGTTTGGATCACAATTCTCCAAGAAATTTGATCAGATCACCAAAAGGGCAAAATGGTCATTTTTAGGGTTTTGACTGCACAAAGGCAATTTTTGACTGTTTGACCTAGCCAATGGCAAACCAAGTTCACATATGGACTCAAGGACTCAATGAAATGGTCTTGACACATTCATCAAGCTCAAAAGATCCCAAGTACACAAGATTGACAGTTGAATTTCCCAGTCAATTGATCAATTTTGACTGTATACTGAAAAGTCAAACTTTGACTTTTTGGTCAAAATCAAGAGTCAAGATTCATTTTTCATCAAAACATGCCAAATCATGAAACTTGTTCACCAAGAAATCACAAAATGCAAATTAGGGTTTGAAAATGGAATTTTTCATAACTTAGAATTTTTCTAAGTTATGAAAAACCCTAATTTTTTCCCAACTTTGCCCCATCTTTTCACCAAGATCCATTTGGATTCAAACAAAAGTCAAAACATGAAAGTTGTAGCTTGTTGCATAATCTACAACTTTGATTCACAAAGTTTTCTCATTTGAAGCTTGTATCTTAAGTTACAATTTTTTGAATAAGGGCACTAAACCATTTTTAACTTAGTGAAATTTTAACCTATTTTGACAAGGTTTTCTACCCCACTTCAAGGCCACTTTTCATACCCTTCCACTTGGAATTTTAATTTGCATTTTAAATATGGATTGTAGTACACATTCCAAGCTTTCCAAAATGTCCAAGAACTCATCAAACAACCTCATAACTTGAGAGATTCGAATTTCACAAGTTGGCAAAAACTCACTTATGTTCTTCATCAAAACATGTTCATAATCTTGCAAATTTTAACTCAGCTTGCTTTATGCTTGATTACAGGTCCTTGAACCATTCCATACTCAATAATTTAATGCATATTCAATGTGTTAAGGTGTTGTTCTTTGAGTGCAAGCATTGTATGCAAGATTAATCCTAAACTAGATAAAGTGCTTTATCCATTTTTGTAAAAAGCTAGCTTTATGTCAAATTGAAATCCAAGCAAGTACAGTTAGGATCTCATGGGCACAAGATTATGGGCAAATTGCTCTGATCAAGGGAGGCTTATGCAGCAGGATTAGAGGCCCCTACTGACCTAAAACACCAAGTGACCATTACTTGCTTCAAATTCAAGTAACATTGCATAACTTGTACCAACTCTCTCTTCAGCATAGAAACACAAGAACAAAGTTATCAAACATCTTCCATAGAACCTAACCAAGCCAAGACACGACCCTTGCACCTCCAAAACACCCTCCATCTCAGAATCATCCTCAAACTGCAAAAACAGAGTTGCCTCTGCAGTTTGAGTGCCAACTCCCATTTCCCTCGAGCATTCTTACCAAAATCAATCCATACACATTCCCTAGCATATATGCAAGCTAACCATGATCTAAAACCTGACCTGTAATCCCTCTAACAGCTTCCACCATTTTCATTTTTTCCTTTTGCAGGTGAAGTTCTATAGCTTGATACAAGAAGTTACAAGACAAAGTAAGCATTGAAAAAGCATCCCTGGACCTCAAGGAAGATTTTCCAATCATTACCTTGCACTAGAAGTTCCTCATTCTCCAGATAGAAGTTCAGCTGCACAGGTAAAACTTTGAACTCGTATCTCTCTTATCATGCATCTTTAGTCTTAAGTTTGTGAAGAAACAAGGTTCTACTCATAGCCCTGAGCATGTACATATCTTTACATTTCATTTCTTTTGCCTGAGTAGAGAGAATTTGTAGTTTGAAAATGGCAGAAAAACTAGGTTAGGATTTGGGGGAGGAGAAATTCTCCCTCATCTTAGAGAGTTAGGTCAAGTTCCACACATGGTTAGAACCGTCTCTTCATGCTGAACATTTGTTGTGTTATGAGTTTTTGCTGAAAAGCCAGGAATCGAGAGTTGGACATTGAAGAACAGGGGCGCGCGTTTTTTTGAATTTTGTTGCTGGAGGTTGAAGACAGTGTTCTTTGGGCTGGGCCTGTATATCTTTTCTTATTCACACCACTTAATTGCTATTACACCCCCTGAGCCCATTTGCTTTATTTTTATTCTTTTTTGAATTTTTCTTTTTTGATTGACTTTGTTTATTTTTTCTCATGACATTAAAAAAATGAAAATATTTTTTCCATCATTTTTTGAATATATGGCATATTTATTTGATTTATTTCTTTTGTTTGTATATAAATATTATATATATACTATTATTAGAATAAATAGAAAAATAGTGTAAATACATTTTTTTTATTATTTTTTATTTACCTTATGAAAATATTCCACATAAAAAATACCTTTTTTTATTTATTTTATTAAATATTAAATATTTTGCACATGATGCATATTTAAGAAATTAATATATATATATAGATATATGTTTATTAATATATTTAAGCTAAAATATAAAAATACTTGAATTTTTCATTTTTATTAATATTTGATACAAAAATACTTTTTTTCATAATATACTTCATTTTATTTTATTTTTATAAATAATAAATAAATATTTGTATTAAATTAGATAATAATACATTTTCTTTAAAATTAGGGTTTTTGCCCTAAATTCAAAATACTCCAAAAAAATAATATAATTTTTATTTTCTTTTCTCTCTTACATAAATAATATTTTTTCATACATATACAAAACATTTCTTTTGTATCTTGCATTCTTATTTAATTTTTGTACATTGATTAAATTGCAAATATTCAAAATGATGTAATAATTTAGATTTAAATTCTTGTCAATATCCCCATTTGAACATTTGTACCCCCCTTCCCATATTTGGTTTTGTAATAGCTTAGTAAATTTAATTTCGCACTTTATTGCTTTCTAACGATAACATGTTAGAAATAGGGTTTGTATGCGAAAAAACGATAAAAAAATAGTTATGACCTAATCTCAAGATAAATAAGCATGAAAATGGACACACAAATCACACTTGCACCCCTAGGGTATTCCATTTGTTGCCTTCAAATAAATGGGCCATATTGTATGTTGAACTTCTTTGGGCAAAGCAAACAATTTGAATGATCATAGTCCCTCGATAAAACTTTTTAAAACAAACAAAAAACAAATGATCAAGTCCCTTAAAGAAAATTGCCCAAAGACATTTAACGCCGTTGCAATTATGGTCTAAACGATGACCCGCGCCTGTCCCTTTCACATCCTAACACAAGATTGTCCACCAAATACAATGGTGGAACAAACTTGTTAAAAGGGTTAAAACATAGCAATAATCTTTTGAGAAATTTAGGAGTAGATAACCTCTTAGTTACTTGAATCAAACTTGCAAAACAAAACACTTGCCTAATTTCAAAACCACACAACACTACACTTTCAAAACAACTTTCAAAAAAACAAATGAAAACCTTTTCAAAAGACATACATCTTTGTATACATCCCCACATGGATCATTACAAAGGTTGCCACCACATTGGCATCTTTTCAAAACATTTTCAAAACCCACACACTCAAGCACCATTTAAAACAATTGAAAACAAAAGGCAAGTGATCTAAGCAAGTAACTAAGAGCCCATGGATAACCATGGATAGAAAGGGTGCTAATACCTTCCCTTTCTATAATCTACTCCCCGAACCCAAGAAAACATCTCAAAAGGTTTTTTGCTGTGCTTTTTAACCTTTCCTTAGGATAAAATAAAAAGTCGGTGGCGACTCTTGCTCAACCGAAACATTTGCGAAAACAAACGCAAAACACTAGTCAGTTCTCCCACCGTATCACACTAGGGTTTCATGTTGCATCAAGATACTTGAGTCCAAGTGATCCCAAATGCTCACCAATGTACTAATATGTTCTCAAGATCATCCATGTCATGTTTCAAGCCTTGCAGAGGAAGTTTGCGCAATCAATTGCTTAAAGGCCTGAAAATCGACTATGCTAGGGCAAAAGTAAACTGTGGCCCACATACAGTAAAACTTCAAGATTTTTATTCAACATTCTCATTTTGAAGTATATTTCATCATTTGATCAATGGTTTATCATGATTCATCAAGGATTGCTCATAATTCATCAAGACTCAAAAGTTGCTAAATTAGGGTTTTGTAGGAAAAGTCAACTCAACTTTGACCAAGCATAACTTTCTCATAATTTATGAGAAATGACCCATCCAAAGCTTATTTTGAAGAGGATGCAATTTCCTACAATCCATATTCATCTCCAAAGTTCAGAATATGCACTCACAATAAGTTATGAATTTGGACATTATAGGTCATTTTGAAAAGTCAACAAAAATACCTTTTTTGTCAAAGCTTCATACATGAGCATGGAATATCAAATTCAGATGAGACCAAAAGGGTTGCTTAGAGGACATCTAAAGATTTCTAAAAGGTCTAGGAACACCTCCAAAGAGTAAAAATTTAGGAAGTTATGCATTGGTGAAGTTGACCTTTTTTGCAAAATTGCCAAAAGTCAACTATCCCTAAAACTTCAATTTTTGCCAAATGGGCCCAGTCTTTTTCAC
Source organism: Vicia faba (assembly GCA_948472305.1). Taxonomy (NCBI): domain Eukaryota; kingdom Viridiplantae; phylum Streptophyta; class Magnoliopsida; order Fabales; family Fabaceae; genus Vicia; species Vicia faba. The sequence goes on along the minus strand of OX451736.1, from coordinate 776,724,695 downwards.
TTGTTTTGAGTTGGCAACATAGTACACGAGCTCTAGACCTTGCCACTTGTCATTATCATGTTTTTATTATTTATTTTTATTTTTATTTGATTTAAATCAATTTTAATCAAAATAAATCATATGAAATCCAAAATATTGAAAACAAAAGATTTTGTGCTTGTTTCAGGTTTCAATTACAGCTAGCATCAAATCAAACTCATGCAAGGCATTAGGGTGGACAAAAAGATTGAGTTTAAGCCAATTTTGGAATGATATTCAAGAGGATCAAATCACAATAAAATTCAATAATGGAAGAAGATTGAGTACGGCCTATCAACCCTAATCCATTCCTTGGTACATATAGAACTTGTGCATACTCAAAACTAGGTGAGAAGGAGGCGCAACATCAAGAACAGAACTTGAAAAATCAAGAAAAAGTGCAAGATCAAATTCAGTGTTCCAGGCACCCTCAAGGCCTTCCAACTATCTCAATCGATTCCTGGGATTCTCAGCAAGCCAAAGCAATCAAGAGCAAGCATTTTCAAGCCCTATATTGCGCTCTAAGTCAATCACGATACCTAACTTTTCTTGAAATCGAATTCCATGATTTAGGCATTGATAGCATGAACTAATGGTATATTCGTGATCCTTAAGACATATGCAAGCTTTCTGTGTTGTTTAATTTCATTTATATGGCCTGTATTGGAATGTGTCATTGTTAGGGTTTCATAGCTCGCTTTGGGGTTTTTGAATCCAGGCAAAATTGGGCCATGAAAGGGCCACCAATAAACTCAGCAGGTCCAGACGAATCTAACCATGGCTTTGGTTTCTATTTATCATGTGTGTATTTGATTTTAAGAATTACAGGGGCTATAGCTACAGATAAACGTTCGTAGGTAAAAGTGTTTCACTTTTACCAACGGTCCAAGGAAGAAGAAAACCAACGTGGCAGCTTCCCACTCACCCATTTGAATTTTCGCGCGATTTTTCCATATAACGCTTGTTTATGATATAACTTTTATTTTGTATTATTATAACAACATAAGCAGTTGGCTCAGTTGGTAAGTGGGATGTGGAAAAGTACATTGGGGCATGGGTTCGAATCCCAGGTCCCCCAAATATTTCATATTTTTTCCTTCCAGGTGATCTAGCGTGTACATGAGGCCAGCGACCACCATGGTCCATCATAATCCAAAGCGCCAAGTGTTCTGAAGGCCAGATCCAAAGGCTATCAAGGGAAGAACACCATGAGGCTCAGTCAATGCATTGCATGGGATCACAGAAAGTCAAAACGAACCTCTTTTGTTTTGGGCCAAGGCTTACTATTTGCACCCTCCTTCAGATTGCTTCTCAGGCCCAAATCTCTTTCTCTATACTTTTTTTTTATTTGTCTTAATTTATTTGTTTATTTTATTTACTAACAAATTAATTATTTTCTTTTTATCAATAAAATCACAAAAAATATTTTTCACCAATTAGATTTAGGTATTTTTTATCAATAAATTTATTAATTTAATTAGATTTAATTTTAGGTAAAACTTTAATTATTTTGTAAATAACTTAAAAATAATTAGAATAAATAGATTTTATTACTAACTTAATTATATTTTATTTTTTCCTAAAATAATAAAAAAAAACCAAAAATAGTTCATTTTATTATTTTCATTAATTAATTTATATTAGCTAATTAATTTTTACATTTAATTTTAAAACCTAAATTCTTTTCTTTAAAAAATATTAAAAACAACAAAAACATTTTCTCTTGTCATTAGGATAGAAGGGTCAAAACCCTAACTTCTTCCCGATCTAAATTTCATCGCGCACTTTATTTTTATTATTTATCATATTGATGTAACTGCCTACAGTTTGTAATAGTTTAATTAGGACGTTTATTTACATTTACTGCTTTATTTCAAAGGGTTTGTTTTTGGGTATGTAAATACCCGAAGCCTTGTAATAGCGTAGTTTAATTTCCACATTTTAAATTCCACAAATATTAAACTGTTAGATGTATGATATAGGGATGCATGACAAGAATGTATGTTTAATTTTAAAACATTTACATAACCCTAACAAGTGCAAAGATAAATAATCTGAAATTAAATCACTCGCACATGCGCACTCCTAGGGTACACTCCCACTTGGTTGCCTTCGGTAAACGATCATTGAGTATAGGATGCTTTAGTGGTCGTCCTTTTGTCTAAAGATCATAGTTGCCTCGGAAAGGTTGCCTCGGATATTGTTGCCTCGGATAATTGATCTAAGACATTAGGGTTATTACTAAGACGTCCTAACATTGCTTTAGTGACTGTACGTCCCTTTCGAATTGACTCTCAAAACTCCAACGACGATGCTACCTACTCACTAATAGTGGGATAGCATTGTCTAAAGGAAACAAACATAGAACGATTCTTTTTTCGAGTAGGTAGATTAGTTCTTAAGTACTTGCTCAATCCAAACAAACTTTTCACACTTACACTCCTTTACAAATAAGTTTTCAAAAACACTTCATTACACTCTTGAAGACAGAAGCAAGAGTTAAATCGAAGTCAAAACAAAAACTTTTCAAAGCCCACAAACACAAAGAAATTTTTTTTGAAAATGATGAGCAAGTACCTAAGAGCCTGTAGATAACTACGGATAGAAAGGGTGCTAATACCTTCCCTTTCTATAATCTACCCCCCGTACTCAGAAATATCTCGAAAAAGGATTTTTTCTGTGCTTTTTTCCTTTCCTTGTTGGATAAAATAAAAGACGGTGGCGACTCTTGCTTACCGCGACATTTTACAAACACAAATGCAAAACGCAAACCAGCAATTCCTTTAAAAGGGTAACGTGTCCCGGTTCTGGCCACCGTATCACAGAACTGGCGACTCTGCTGGGGACTTAATAAGTGGAGTGTACCTTAGGATTAGTTCACCATATTGTTTTCAATTGTTTGATTTGTTTGCTTTATCTTTGTGGGCTTTGTATCGGAGTTACTATAGATCCTAACCCAGATCTGGGGACACCTTTTAGGTAAGTAGCAATAGACTGTGAGGGAACTGTACGGCATAGACCGATACGGTTGAAGCAGTAACTACGTTGATGTGGCACATTAGTTGGTACCGATATACCTTATGGAGGAAAAAGGAGAGTATGGGGCTACTAATGGGTCATTAAGCATCAACTGACCTTAGAACCTATAATTGAGCAACTTGGCCATAGAAAAGTAGTAGAATGATACACTCATTGAGACCATACTTTCGCGATGATTCTGGCTGCAAGAAAAGATTGCTAAACTTGAATTATGACCGATCGAGGATGGTCAATGATTGTAGGTGTTTAGGTATTGGCTTGCATTTTTGGTAAATTCCAAGTGTATGTGTGAATGTCATGACTGATGTCATAACATTCTAGTTCAGGTTGTACTAACTCATTAGGTACATGTGCAGAAAAATATTGTAATTCAAATACTGATGTTTATAAGTGTGTATCTGAGCATGTTTGCAAAATGATCACATTTTGCTAAATCAGTAGACAGGTTTTCTCAGATGTCATAACAGATGTTATGACATCCTGTTCTGAACTAGCAGGATTGCAGGATTGGATAAGTCTGAGTTTTTTCAGGAAATAACTCAGTCCTTCCTAAACAGAATCCTGCGTTTTCTGAGGAGTAACCTAGCTCAATCCTAACCTGATCAATAAAGTACTGTGACCTGGTCCTTAGGTCAAACGGAATCAACCCTAGGTTTTTGGAAACCCTAACTGAAGTTGCAGCTGCTATATATTCAACAGAGCTGCAGTTTTTCAAGACATCCCTGCTGATTGATTAGAAGATCAATTTTGTAATCTGTATAGATTTGTTTATTGTACTCCAAGCAATTATCATTGTGATAAGTGCCTTGGAATAGGTTTCAATTGTAAGGGTTGCGTAGCACTCAAAGCTTTGAAGCAAGAGTGTTTGAATGTCACTTGACTAAAGCTGTGAAGCAGAGTCAAGTTAGTCGTGTACATCACTCAAAGCTGTGAAGCACGAGTGATTCTGTTACTTGATTAAAAAGCTGTGAAGCTTAATCAAGTGTGTGTTTTGAAGAGTGTCTTCATCAATTCTTAAGTCAAATTGGTTTATGTATCACTGCTGTGATTGAGGGGGAGTGAGTAGGAACTCAGGTTTAAGTTGTACTTAGATTAGAATTGCATTGGGTAGGTCTTAAGTGAAGGAGATAAACTGGTTGGTTTATTCCTGAATTAACATCTCTTATAGTGGATTCTCTCCCTGGCTTGGTAGCCCCCAGAGTAGGTGTTGTTGCACTGAACTGGGTAAACAATTGACTGTGTTATTTACTGCTTTTGTATTTACTGTCATATAGTAAGTCAGATACGGTGTCATAACATTGAACGTGACATTGAGTATCTGCAGCCAGAATTTCAATTGGCATCAGAGCAGGCACCCTGCCTGTATTACTGGGTGAGATCTAGGGATATCACTTTCTGGCACTATGGACAAAGAAGGAGTTTTTGGAAATAGACCACCCATTCTGGATGGAACCAATTATGACTACTGGAAACCTCGTATGATTGCCTTCCTAAAATCTCTTGACAAAAAGGCTTGGAGAGCTGCTGACAAAGGATGGATTCATCCCACCATAACTGAGGAAGATGGGACAATCAGTCTGAAGCCTGAGGAAGATTGGAGTAAAGAAGAAGATGAGCTAGCCCTGGGAAATTCCAAAGCTCTAAATGCCTTGTTCAATGGAATTGATAGAAACATTTTCAGATTAGTTCATCAATATGAACTGGCCAAGGAAGTTTGGGACACTCTCAAAACTACTCATGAGGGAACTTCCAAAGTAAAAATGTCAAGGCTTCAGATGTTGACCACTAAGTTTGAGAATCTAAAAATGATGGAAGATGAAACCATTCATGAGTTTCACATGAACATCTTGGAGATTGCCAACACCTCAGGAGCACTGGGAGAAAAAATGTCAGAAGAAAAACTGGTGAGGAAGATTCTCAGATCCTTGCCTAAAAGATTTGCAATGAAGGTGACTGCCATAGAGGAAGCCCAGGACATTAGCAAGTTGAAAGTGGATGAACTTATTGGGTCTCTTCAGACTTTTGAGATGGGAATCACTAATGATGATGTCAAAAAGAACAAGATCATAGCACTTATGTCCAACACTGATGTTGAAGAAAACATTTCAGAAGCTATAGCCATGCTCGGAAGACAGTTCAACAAACTCATCAAAAGAATAGATCCAAAGTCAAGGTCTAATGTTCATAACATTTCCTCTAACATTGACAGTTCCAGCAGAAGACCAAGGTCAGATGAGAAGGGAGTTCAAGGCAGAGGAATTCAATGCCATGGTTGTGAAGGATATGGGCATATTCGAGCTGAATGTCCTACCTTTCTTAAGAAACAAAAAGGAATGACAGTTACTTGGTCTGACTGTGATTCAGAAAGTAATTCTGAAGAAGAGACTGCCAAACGAGTTACTGCTTTAACTGGTGTTTGTACCTATGAAAGTGACATCAGTGATGAAGAGGTAACTTTTGAAGAACTGGCTGAAACGTACAAGGAATTGTGTATCAGAAGTACTGAAGTCTGTGTGCAGAATGAGAAACAATCAAAACTCATCATAAAGATGGAGGCTGAAAAACGGGCAAACCTTGAAGCTATAAGTCATCTAGAAGGAGAAGTTCAATTGCTGAACTCACAACTGAATCAAATGACCAAATCTGTCAAGATGTTGACAAATGGAACTGACAAATTGGAAGAGATCCTACAGATTGGACAAAATGTGGGAAATAAATCTGGTCTAGGATTTATGAAAGCAACGAAATCTGGTTCTGGTAGGCAAAAGTCAAAACAGATGTCTCAACACAACTCTCGACATCAGGAACAGAAACATATGAGGAAAAGGTACCAAAGATGGAAATGTCATCATTGTGGTAGATATGGCCACATAAAGCGCTTCTGTTTCAAATTACATGGATACCCTAATCAGAACTCATGTGTCAAACCTAAGTCTAAAAAGGTACCACATGCTCCTCAATGGAAGAAAAAGGCTACTGCACTGATAGCTCACACTTCCCTGAGGGTCTCTGCAAAGGAAGACTGGTACTTTGACAGTGGATGTTCCAGACATATGACTGGAATCAAGAACCTCCTCAATAATGTTAAGCCTCACACCACCAGTTTTGTGACCTTTGGAGATGGGGCTAAAGGTGAAATCAAAGGAGTTGGTGATTTGGACTGCCCTGGAGTTCCAAGTCTAAATGAAGTACTGCTGGTGAAAGGACTGACCGCTAATCTCATTAGTATCAGTCAACTGTGTGATCTAGGATTCAAGGTCAATTTCTCAAAATCTGAATGCCTTGTAATCAATGACAAACAAGAGATAGTAATGAAAGGAGTCAGATCCAAAGACAACTGTTACTTGTGGGAGGCTGAGAACACCAATTTCTCATCTGTGTGTTCCATTGCAAAAGAAGAAAAAGAGGTGAAACTGTGGCACCAAAAACTTGGCCATCTTCACCTAAGGGGTATGAAGAGGATTATCTCCTTGGAGGCAGTCAGAGGGATTCCAAAACTGAAAATTGATGAAGGAAGAGTTTGTGGTGAATGTCAGGTGGGTAAGCAGACTAGGATGTCACATCCAAAGTCAAGACATCTGACCACCTCTAAGGTTCTAGAACTCCTCCATATGGATCTGATGGGACCAATGCAAGTAGAGAGCCTTGGTGGTAAAAGATATGCCTATGTGGTTGTGGATGATTTTTCCAGATTCACCTGGATTAATTTCATTAGGGAAAAATCAGATGCATTTGAAGTTTTTAGAGAACTGTGCAAGAGAATTCAAAGAGAGAAGGAAGGATGTATTGTCAGAATCAGAAGTGATCATGGCAAGGAATTTGAAAACAGCAAGTTTGATGACTTCTGTGCTTCAGAAGGAATCAGTCATGAGTTTTCTTCTCCCATAACACCTCAGCAAAATGGAGTTGTGGAAAGAAAAAACAGGACCATACAAGAATCTTCCAGAGCAATGTTACATGCCAAAAGACTTCCTATGTATTTTTGGGCTGAAGCTATGAATACAGCTTGCTATGTTCATAACAGAGTCACCTTGAGAAAGGGAACCTCATCCACCATATATGAACTCTGGAAAGGAAGAAAACCAATTGTGAAGTACTTCCATGTGTTTGGCAGCAAATGCTATATCCTGTCTGATCGTGAACAGAGAAGAAAACTGGACTCCAAAAGTGATGAAGGCATATTTCTAGGATACTCCTCAAACAGCAGAGCTTATAGAGTATTCAACTCCAGAACCAAAACCATGATGGAATCAATAAATGTCATAATTGATGACTATCATGAAGAAATAGATGTTCCTTGTACTGTTGAGACATTCTTTGAGACTTCAACCCAACAGGATGATCTACCCAACTCCACCACAACAGAATCTGAATCAAAGGAAGCTAGCAAGACTCCTTCCATCAGAATTCAGAAGGATCATCCAAAAGAGCTCATCATAGGAGATCCCAATAGTGGAGTCATCACAAGATCTAGAGAAATCATCTCAAATTCTTGTTTTGTGTCCAAAATAGAACCAAGAAATGTCAAGGAAGCCTTAACTGATGAATATTGGATTGGTGCAATGCAAGATGAACTAAACCAATTCAAGCAACATGAAGTTTGGGAACTGGTTCCTAGACCTGAAGGAACTAACATCATTGGGACAAAATGGATATTCAAGAACAAGTCAGATGCTGAAGGAGTTGTCACCAGAAATAAGGCGAGACTTGTTGCTCAAGGATACACCCAGGTTGAAGGGGTTGACTTTGATGAAACCTTTGCACCTGTAGCCAGGTTGGAATCAATCAGACTCTTGTTGTCAATTGCTTGTCTTCTGAAGTTCAAGTTATTTCAGATGGATGTGAAAAGTGCCTTTCTAAATGGGTACTTAAATGAGGAAGCTTATGTGGAACAACCTAAAGGTTTTGTGGATCCAACCCATCCTGATCATGTCTACAAATTGAGAAAAGCTCTATATGGGCTGAAACAAGCTCCTAGAGCATGGTATGACAGGTTAACAAAGTTTCTCTCAGACAAAGGCTACAGAAAAGGAGGCTTGGACAAAACTCTATTTGTCAAAACTGAAGGAGGGAAGTTGATGGTTGCCCAAATATATGTTGATGACATAGTGTTTGGCGGAATGTCAGAACATATGGTTAAACACTTTGCTGACCAGATGCAGGCTGAATTTGAAATGAGTCTCATGGGAGAACTAACTTATTTTCTTGGACTACAAGTCTCACAGATGGAGGACTCAATCTTCTTATCTCAAAGCAAGTATGCTAAGAATATTGTAAAGAAGTTTGGTATGGAGAATGCAAGTCACAAAAGGACTCCTGCTCCTACTCATCTAAAGCTCTCCAAAGATTCAAGTGGGGTTAAGGTGGATCAAAGTCTGTACAGAAGCATGATAGGAAGCTTGTTGTACTTAACTGCCAGCAGACCTGATATTGCCTTTGCAGTTGGAGTTTGTGCTAGATACCAAGCTGATCCCAAAGTCAGTCATATCAATCAAGTGAAGAGAATTTTGAAGTATGTAAGTGGTACTTACAACTATGGATTGTTGTATACTCATGGCTGTGAACCGACTCTGACTGGTTACTGTGATGCTGATTGGGCTGGTAGTGCTGATGATAGAAAAAGCACCTCTGGAGGATGTTTCTTTTTGGGAAGTAATCTGGTTTCCTGGTTCAGCAAGAAACAGAATTGTGTGTCTCTTTCCACTGCTGAAGCTGAATATATTGCAGCTGGTAGTAGCTGCTCTCAAATGATATGGATGAAACAGATGCTCACTGAGTATAATGTCACACAAGATGCTATGACATTGTACTGTGACAATCTGAGTACAATCAACATATCCAAGAATCCCATTCAGCATAGCAGGACCAAACATATTGACATACGACATCACTTTATTAGAGACCTTGTAGAAGAGAAGACAATCAAATTGGAACATGTTGCCACTGAGCTACAGCTGGCTGACATTTTTACCAAGGCTTTGGATGCAAACCAATTTGAAAACTTAAGGGGTAAGCTGGGTATTTGCCAACATGAGGAATTGTAGCAATTAATTTTGCTTAAAACAAAGACCAAAGGACTTATGCCTGTTCTGATTGGCTTAAAATTGTATTTTCTCATTTCCTACAATTCTTTTAAGAAGTTGAATAGGCACTCCTTTGCTTCCTTCCTCTCTCGTCTCCTCGTCAAAACTCAGTCGCTCAATCAGAAATTTCTTCTCATTTGCTGTTGGTCCTTCAAAACTGACAAAATGTCTCAAACGCCATCATCATCCAATACGACCATCTCAACCTCTTCTTCTGATCAAGATTCTGGGACAATCTCTTCCTGTCTGGACTCTGATGTTCTGGAGATCTGTTCTCATAGAACTAACCCCACCAAGGCCAAAGAGTTGAGAACAAGACATACAGGTAATCCATCTCATCCTTCCTCTTCAGTTCCCCCTGAAATTGCAAATAGGGAAGGGACAGCCTATGTTAATCAAGCAATAGCAAAAATTGTTTCACGAATTCTGAACGAGAACCACTCAGTTCCTGGCATTTCTGTTCCTCTGAACCAAGAAAACTCAAATGTCTCTAAGAATGTTGAGACATCAAACAAAGAGAAAAATGCTGACATTGCTCACAAGAAAAGAAAGAAGCCTGAATCCTCTGGATCTGATGACAGTACTTGAAGGATGATTGCTGATTTCTGGTGGTGTTTGGAAGTGTGTGCTGCTGATCTCATTATTTTGTTTTGGATAACTGTATAATTTTATAAACATGTAATCTTTGGCCCATTTGTGGCTAAAGTGGGGGAGAATATTTTTGGTACTGCTTAATTAGTACTTGACACTATATTTTTCTGCTGTCACTTATTTCTGCTGCTATCTATCTATCTCTGATTGTTTAGGAACTTTAGCCAAAAATCTGTCAAAGGGGGAGTTTGTAGGTGTTTAGGTATTGGCTTGCATTTTTGGTAAATTCCAAGTGTATGTGTGAATGTCATGACTGATGTCATAACATTCTAGTTCAGGTTGTACTAACTCATTAGGTACATGTGCAGAAAAATATTGTAATTCAAATACTGATGTTTATAAGTGTGTATCTGAGCATGTTTGCAAAATGATCACATTTTGCTAAATCAGTAGACAGGTTTTCTCAGATGTCATAACAGATGTTATGACATCCTGTTCTGAACTAGCAGGATTGCAGGATTGGATAAGTCTGAGTTTTTTCAGGAAATAACTCAGTCCTTCCTAAACAGAATCCTGCGTTTTCTGAGGAGTAACCTAGCTCAATCCTAACCTGATCAATAAAGTACTGTGACCTGGTCCTTAGGTCAAACGGAATCAACCCTAGGTTTTTGGAAACCCTAACTGAAGTTGCAGCTGCTATATATTCAACAGAGCTGCGGTTTTTCAAGACATCCCTGCTGATTGATTAGAAGATCAATTTTGTAATCTGTATAGATTTGTTTATTGTACTCCAAGCAATTATCATTGTGATAAGTGCCTTGGAATAGGTTTCAATTGTAAGGGTTGTGTAGCACTCAAAGCTTTGAAGCAAGAGTGTTTGAATGTCACTTGACTAAAGCTGTGAAGCAGAGTCAAGTTAGTCGTGTACATCACTCAAAGCTGTGAAGCACGAGTGATTCTGTTACTTGATTAAAAAGCTGTGAAGCTTAATCAAGTGTGTGTTTTGAAGAGTGTCTTCGTCAATTCTTAAGTCAAATTGGTTTATGTATCACTGCTGTGATTGAGGGGGAGTGAGTAGGAACTCAGGTTTAAGTTGTACTTAGATTAGAATTGCATTGGGTAGGTCTTAAGTGAAGGAGATAAACTGGTTGGTTTATTCCTGAATTAACATCTCTTATAGTGGATTCTCTCCCTGGCTTGGTAGCCCCCAGAGTAGGTGTTGTTGCACTGAACTGGGTAAACAATTGACTGTGTTATTTACTGCTTTTGTATTTACTGTCATATAGTAAGTCAGATACGGTGTCATAACATTGAACGTGACATTGAGTATCTGCAGCCAGAATTTCAATGATATTGAGAACCTCTAGAACCCGGTTACTATTACTAGGACAGGTTGAACCAACTAAACTGCAAGAGGGTAGTACCTAAACTCCATGCTAGCCTAAAATTTAAGGGCTATTGTGTGACTTGTTTGCCCTTACCATGTTTTCTATCTGTGATACCCGTGGTGTGTTTTTATCATGACATCATGCATCATGACATCACATGCATATTTCATTAGACTAACCATTTCAAAGACCGAGGGGGTTCATCTTTGTTCTGTTTTGCAGATCATGGCATCTATGCGCAGAAATAGCATTCGAATCAGCTTCGTGCAGATACCTGCTCAGCTTAGAGAGTTGGTTTCAAAGGTTCCTGATACGTCTTCCTTTGTTAGAAGACATGGTCATCTCCTCAGCCTGGTCACTTCCAAGTTGGATGAGCAAATGATGAGCGTGTTGTTCCAGTTCTTTGACCCGTTGCATCACTGTTTCACCTTCCCAGACTATCAGTTGGTCCCTACTTTGGAGGAGTTTTCTGATTTACTTGGCATATCTATTCTAGAGCAGACACCCTTTACAGGTTTGGAGATAGCTCCTAGGCCAGAGGATATTGCTTCAGCCCTACATCTAACAATGGCTGATGTAGTATCTAACTGGGAGATTCGGAGTGGGGTTAAAGGCTTCTTGGCTAAGTTCTTGATTGATCAAGCTCAACAGTTCTGGGATAGTTTGGACTTTCAAGCATTTGAAGACAACCTGGCTCTCCTCATCTATGGCTTGGTTCTGTTCCCAAATTCAGATTCTTTTATCGATGTGGACGCAGTCAAGATTTTCATGTCTCGTAATCCAGTGCCCACTCTCTTGGGTGATATTCTGCATGCTCTTTATACCCGTACTGTTCGGAGAAGGGGAAATCTCATGTGCTGTACACCATTGCTGGCGAGGTGGTTTATTTCTCACCTCCCCAAATCTGTATTGAAGAATGAGGAAGGTATGGGTTGGGCTTACAGAATCATGTCCCTTGCCGGACATCCTTTGGAGTACTAAAGATATGGAAAAGGTAGATGTCATTGATCGGTGTGGGGAATACCCCAATGTTCCATTGCTTGGAATTAGAGGAGGGATAACCTATAATCCTTGTTTGGCCTTACGACAGTTTGGACGAGCTCAAAGGGACAGTCCTCATGAGCTGCTGCTTCCAAACATTGTCTTTGACTTCTAGAGGGATGTTGAGGGACATCGCCGCAGATTTATACGAGCCTGGGACAGGGTGAATAGGTCTGATCCACATGAGCTAGGAATGAAGACTTCTCTCCCGATGCAACCGTATCTCCAGTGGGTTAGAGCCCGTGCTCAAAAGCTGGGAATGCCCTATGAAGCTGTTTTGCCGGTGATTATAGAGCATACTGATGAAGAAGGTGTTCCTTATACAATCCTCCATCCTCATATGCCTACTGATCTAGGGGCATTGAAGAGGTCTTGGATCCAGTTAAAGGAAGAAAGGGATACCTACAGAGAGAAGTATCATGAGCAGGAACGGAAGATCCTGAAGCTTACAAGGCAGCTAGAGACTGAGAGGACAATCAACGATTATGTCAGCACGAAAGGAAAACGACCATGGGAATTCTGATGTATTTTATTGTTTCTAGTTTAGATTTGCTTTTCAGTATTTCTTTTGTAATGCCTTAAAGGCATTTGTTAAACATTGTTTCAAGTTTTAATCTAATAAAGTGTGTTTTATTTTGGTCTACAAATTTGAATCTCCCTAAAGTCTTCGAAATCATTTCATACACATTCCATTCCTATGCACCTCATTACAGGTACCCTTACAGGTTTCTCATCTTCTTCGCTGTTTATTTCAGCACAACATGTCTTCTGAAACACCTACTGATCAAGCTATTAAGGCTCTTCAAGCTCAGAATGCTCAGTTCCAGGAAATGTTCTTGAATTTGGCCAAGAGTCAACAAGATTTGAAGACTCTCATCTTGAAGGACAAGAAGAAGAAGAAGAAGGTGGTCCTCCTGAATATGGATCACAGGTTTGGGAATAGGTTGAGACAGGAAGTTGATTTATCTCACTCATCTGGAGGAGGAGATAATCAAGAAGAAAGGAAGGGTCCTAGCCCTACGGTTTCTGACAATGACACTGATTTTGATGAAGACCAATATCCTCCTGTTGAGGATAGGTATAAGCAACTCGAAGACTGGTTGAGCGCAATGGAGATCCAGAAAGTCCCTGGTCTGGACTTCAGAGATTTGGGTTTGGCATCTGGGGTGGTGATCCCACACAAGTTTAAAGCTCCTGTCTTTGATAAGTATGATGGGGTCTCCTGCCCGAAGTTACACCTCCGCTCGTATGTTAGAAAGATCCAACCGTATACTGTTGATAGGAACCTCTGGGTTCATTTCTTTCAAGATAGTCTGTCAGGGACTCAACTTGAATGGTTCTATCAACTGGAAGGAGCTAATGCCTGTAACTGGGAGGACCTTGCCGCTGCTTTTTACAAGCAATAACAGTATAATGCCGACCTTGCCCCCATACGTACTCAACTTCAGGGTATGTCTATGGGTGCGAGCGAAGGTTTTAAGGACTATGCTCAGAAGTGGAGAGATCTGGCAGGAAGAGTACAACCCCCTCTGGCTGATAGGGAGTTGGTGGATATGTTTCTTGAGACTTTGTCTGGCCCATATTTCAATCATTTGATCGGTAGTTCATTGTTAGGGTTCACTGAATTGATTATGACTGGGGAGAGAGTTGAGGCTGATATCAAAAGTGGCAAGATACAGAAAGGTGCTTCATTAAGTACAAAGAAGAAGCCTTTCAAGAAGGAGTCTAGTGCAGTTTACAACTCAAGGAGCCAAAACCGACCTGAGCACCGCCAAGCAGTGAATGCGGTGGTAATATCAAGACCTACTGTTTCCCCACAATGCAAAAATCAGCAAAGAGTAGAGAGGCCACAAAGGCAGTATACTCGGATCAGTATGACCTTGTCTCAAATTCTACCGTAATTGTTGAAGACAAACCTGGTAACTCTAAGGGGGGCTCCGAAGAATCCCAGTACCACCTCTCCGCTGTATAACCCAAACGCCCGCTGTGCCTATCACTCTGATATCCTAGGGCATGATACCAATAACTGCTGGGCTTTGAAGAATAAAGTGCAGGATCTGATTGAAGTTAAGGAGATCGAGTTTGAAATTCCGGAAAAACCTAATGTCATAATGGCTCCTATGCCAAAACATGATGCGGGAGTCAATGCAGTTGGAGATGATGATGAAGAGTCATATTTTGACAGCTGGATTTACCCGACTACTGACGGTGGATTAAGCAATTGGACGGCAAAGGATTTCGTGCCCATATCTTTTATTACACAGTAATAAGACTTTTGTTTTGAGTTTTGTAACAGACAATCTTAAACTTTATGGCCCGGTGTCTTACCCGAGGCACCGTGGCTTTGTTTGTGAGGGCTTAATATTTGTCATTTCCATATATCATCAATAAAAGCATTGGGCGTTTTCTTACGTTACGAATTTTGCGCTCCTTGTTTTTCTTTTCTATCTTGCAAAATAGCTATTGTCTTACACACACTCACATATCATAATACAGGTCCACATCCACTCTAGATCCCACTGATAACGACTCTGCTACTGCCAGTTATGACTTTGAAAGTCCGATCAACCAAGCCGAGGACGAAGGTGAGGATGATTGTGAAATGCCTAGGGAACTTGCTAGACTGTTACTTCAGGAAGAGAGGGCCATACAGCCGCATGAAGAGTCAATGGAAACGGTAAATCTGGGTACAGAGGTAGACAAGAAAGAATTATGTTAGAGTTACATGAAGGTACTTTCGGAACTCATTCCAGTGGACACACCATGGCAAAGAAAATCCTTCGGGCAGGATATTATTGGTCTACAATGGAAGCCGATTGTTATCAACATTCTCGGACCTGTCACAAATGCCAAGTCTTTGCTGATAAGGTGCACATACCTCCAGTTCATCTGAACTTCTTGACAGCTCCTTGGCCTTTTGCAATGTGGGGCATCGATATGATTGGCGAGATCAGACCTACTGCGTCTAACGGGCATCATTTCATCTTGGTAGCAATTGATTACTTTACGAAGTGGGTTGAGGCAGCTTCCTTTGCTACAGTAACCAAGAACGTCGTGGCACGGTTTATTCGGCACAGTTTAATCTGTCGATACAACATACCAGAGAGGATCATTACGGATAATGGTACAAATCTCAATAATAAGTAATCACCGAGCTCTGCAAGCATTTCAAGATACAACATCACAACTCTTCTCCCTACCAGCCGAAGATGAATGGGGCTGTTGAAGCCGCTAATAAGAACATCAAGAAGATTTTGCAGAAGATGACGGTGACATACAAAGACGGGCACGAGATGTTACCATTTTCTCTTCATGGGTACCGTACCTCAGCGCGGACGTCCACAGGGGAAACACCCTATTCCTTGGTATATGGTATGGAGGCAGTCTTGCCCATTGAAGTTCAGATACCCTCTCTCCGGATTATGAAGGATGCAGGTTTGAGCGAAGATGACTGGATTCAGACCCGGCTTGATCAGCTGAACTTAATCGACGAAAAGAGACTTACTGCTATTTGTCATGGTCAAACTTATCAAAAGCGGATGATCAAGGAATTTAACAAGAAAGTTAGACGACAAGAGTATCAAGTTAGGGATCTGGTGATCAAACGCATCATCCTACCGCAAGGTGATCCCAGGGGAAAATGGACCCCTACGTACGAAGGGTCATTTGTGGTTAAGAACATTTTCTCAGGAGGAGCTATGATTCTAACCACCATGGATGGTGACGACCTTCCTCACCCCGTCAATGCAGATATAGTGAAAAAATACTATACATAATCAAAGACCCGCTAGGTTGACTGGCCTAGGAAAAAATAAGGGCTTCCCGGAGAACCAAAAGGGTTCGGGCAAAAATAAGGGATGAAAACGAAAAAATCTATACACCCGGCAAGTCGAAAACCTGAAAAGGCGACTTGGGCAAAAAAGGTTATCCCGGTGGACTGAAAACCCGAAAGGGCGGTCCAGGAAAAAATTAGGGATTGAAGCGTAAAACTATGTCTCATTGGATCATCGTGCAACCAGACTTCGGTATCAACTATCAAGCTCAGACGACACTAATCAATCTGATCTACCTTCAACCAAGTAGCAAAGTGATGAGATGCTCGAGGATATAAAGGAAATAGAAGAGTTGGAACCCAGTGGGATTATTCACATAGCTGTTTTTCTTTGATTTTTTACAAATTGTATAAATTCTATTTGTTTGGCGGCGGTCTCTTACTAGGACGTCAGCCTCTTGTACAAAAACGCCTATTTACGGGCCAAAACTTCAGAGTCAATACAATTCATTTTCACAAATAAATTTCAAATGGTTTTTCTTTTTTCTGTTTTGTGTTGCAAGAACATCCAATGTTCATTTTTTATATATGCATTTGACAATAATTGTTGTTCATAAATATTTACATACGAAACAAAAGACGATTACTCGTAATATCAGGAATAAGGGCAAATAAGAATTGTACCTTACAATTTCTCTGTCCATCAGGTACAGGGATAAATTTAGCTGAAGAATATGACTAAGGTACATTCACTCCCCGCAGAGTAAGAAAAAGACAGTAGTGTTATCTTTCCCCAGCTGAGGCTCGCAACCGCGAATGAGTCGGTAAAATTCTCCCCAAGCAGAGTTTATCTATCATCAGCACTGGAAAATTATCCCCAGTGGAGGCTGGAGGATTGTCCCCAGTAGAGCCTAAAAGGTTATCCCCAGTGAAGTCGCAACTGGAAAATCATCCCCAGCGGAGTTCATTCCTTTCACAAACAAAAATTCAATCCCCGACAGAGTTTATCATCGCCAGCAACAGTAATTCATCCCCGACTGAGGTTATTCTTTCCAAATCAACAGGTCCTCTAGCAGGATATCTATTCTCCCCACAGAGTCATTTCTTCATCAGTTTATTCCCCATCGGAGTTATCCTCTCCCATAGGTTTATTCTCACAATCATCTTCATTCACTATCCCCAGCGCAAACGAAGAATTCAACTCTTTTCTCCAGCAGAAATCCGAGATTTATTTTCCCTAGCTAAAAACATCACATTTCCATCCATCATGACACATGCATACGCATCATACAATACAGTCTCATTTATTTTGAGAACATCATTGCCTGATACATATCATGCATTACATACAGCTAACCTTTACCTTTCAGGAAAGATACAATCAAAATCTCACAAAATTCAAGTTGTGAAGCCCGGGTATGACTGATAATAGTTTAATCCCGAGTTGAATAACGGACGACCGAAGCTCCTAAAATTCAACTTTCCTATTCAATAGAGATGATTCCTCAGTTGAATAACGGACGACCGAAGCTCCTAAATGTCAACAGAGATGATTCCTCAGTTGAATAACGGACGACCGAAGTTCCTAAATGTCAACAGAAATGATTCCCCAATTGAATAACGAACGATCAAAGCTCTTAAAATTCAACTTTCCTTTTCAATAGAGATGTTTCCTCAGTAGAATACGGACGACCGAAGTTCCTAAAATTCAACAGAGATGTTTCCTCAGTAGAATACGGACGACCAAAGTTCCTAAAATTCAACAGAGATGTTTCCTCAGTAGAATACGGACGACCGAAGTTCCTAAAATTCAACAAAGATGATTCCTCGGTAGAATACGGACGACCGAAGTTCCTAAAATTCAACAGAGATGTTTCCTCAGTATAATACGGACAACCGAAGTTCCTAAAATTCAACAGAGATGTTTCCTCAGTAGAATACGGACGACCGAAGTTTCTAAAATTCAACAGAGATGATTCCTCAGTAGAATACGGATGACCGGAGTTCCTAAAATTCAACAGAGATGATTCCTCAGCTGAATAACGGACGACCGAAGTTCCTAAAATTCAAACAGAGACGACTCACCAGTAGAATACGGACGACGAAGGTCCTAAAATTCTACTTCTCTCAACAAAGATCAGCCATCCCCAGTTGAATCTTCCTCAACGACAGGTATACAAGCTCTGGCTAAGAAATCTCTTATGCGATCGACACTCCTTCAGATGGCATCTTTAAGCCCATCTCCCGTCATCAGTCTCTAAATGGCATCAATAAGCCCGTTCCCGACATCACAAGACAATTACCACTTCATGCGAGTGCAAATTTCTAGGCACTCTAGTGTTCAATCATCTTCCACATTCAGATCACGAAAGACAGACAAGCCAATCTAAATCTTCAGGTTTAAGAAAATTGAAAAGGGGAAGTTGTTGTACCCCAAAATTTTCCCTCCCATATTTCTCAAAACATTTCAAGAAAGATCCCTAAGTTGCTCAAGGTAGTCCAAGGGTTGGCCAGACAAGCTCTCTCCTAAGGCAATCTACCTCAAACTAGGGTTTCATGTTGCATCAAGATACTTGAGTCCAAGTGATCCCAAATGCTCACCAATGTCCTAATATGTTCTCAAGATCATCTATATCAAGTTTCAAGCCTTGCAGAGGAAGTTTGCTCAGTCAATGGCTTAAAGGCCTAAAAATCGACTATGCTAGGGCAAAAGTCAACTGTGGCCCACATACAGTCAAACTTCAAGATTTTTAGTCAACATTCTCATTTTGAAGTATATTTCATCATTTAATCAAGGGTTGATCATGATTCATCAAGGATTGCTCATAATTCATCAAGACTCAAAAGTTGCTAAATTAGGGTTTTGTAGGAAAAGTCAACTCAACTTTGACCAAGCATAACTTTCTCATACTTTATGAGAAATGACCCATCCAAAGCTAATTTTTAAGAGGATGCAATTCCCTACAATCCATATACAGCTTCCAAGTTCAGAATATGCACTCACAAGGAGTTATGAATTTTGACATTATAGGTCATTTTGAAAAGTCAATAAAACACCTTTTTTTTGTCAAAGCTTCATACATGAGAATGGAATATCAAATTGAGATGATACCAAAAGGTTTGCTTAGAGGACATCTCAAGCTTTCTTAAAAGTCCAAGAACACCTCCAAAGAGTCAAAATTAAGGAAGTTATGCATTGGTGAAGTTAACCTTTTATGCAAAATTGTCAAAAGTCAATTATCCCTAAAACATCAATTTTTGCCAAATGGGCCCAATCTTTTTCACTTGTTTTGAGTTGGCAACATAGTCCACGAGCTCTATCCCTTGTCACTTGTCATTATCATGTTTTTATTATTTATTTTGATTTTTATTTGATTTAAATCAATTTTAATAAAAATAAATCATATAAAATCCAAAATATTGAAAACAAAAGATTTTGTGCTTGTTTCAGGTTTCAATTACAGCTAGCATCAAATCAAACTCGTGCAAGGCATTAGGGTGGACAAAAAGATTGAGTTTAGGCCAATTTTGGAATGATATTCAAGAGGATCAAATCACAATCAAATTCAATAATGGAAGAAGATTGAGTACAACCTATCAACCCTAATCCATTCCTTGATACATATAGAACGTGTGCAGACTCAAAACTAGGTGAGAAGGAGGCGCAACATCAAGAACAGAACTTGAAAAATCAAGAAAAAAGTGCAAGATCGAATTCAGTGTTCCAGGCATCCTCAAGGCCTTCCAGCTATCTCAATAGATTCCCGGGATTCTCAGCAAGCCAAAGCAATCAAGAGCAAGCATTTTCAAGCACTATATTGCGCTGTAAGTCAGTTACGATACCTAACTTTTCTTGAAACCGAATTCCATGATTTAGGCATTGGTAGCATAAACTAATGGTATATTCGTGATCCTTAAGACATATGCAAGCTTTCTGTGTTATTTAATTTCATTTATATGGCCTGTATTGGAATGTGCCATTGTTAGGGTTTCATAGCTCGCTTTGGAGTTTTTGAATCCAGGCAAAATTGGGCCATGAAAGGGCCACCAATAAACTCAGCAGGTCCAGACGAATCTAACCATGGCTTTGGTTTCTATTTATCATGTCTGTATTTGATTTTAAGAATGACAGGGGCTATAGCTACGGACAAACGTCCGTAGGTAAAAGTGTTTCACTTTTACCAACGGTCAAAGGAAGAAGACAACCAACGTGGCAGCTTCCCACTTACCCATTTGAATTTCCGCGCGAGTTTTCCATATAACGCTTGTTTATGATATAATTTTTGTTTTGTATTATTATAACAACATAAGCAGCTGACTCAGTTGGTAAGTGGGACGTTGAAAAGTACATTAGGGCCTGGGTTTGAATCCCAGGTCCCCCAAATATTTCATATTTTTTCCTTCCAGGTGATCTAGCGTGTACATGAGGCCAGCGACCACCATGGTCCATCATAATCCAAAGAGCCAAGTGTCCTAAAGGCCAGATCTAAAGGCTATCAAGGGAAGAACACCATGAGGCTCAGTCAATGCATTGCATGGGATCACAGAAAGTCAAAACGGACCTCTTTTGTTTTGGGCCAAGGCTTACTATTTGCACCCCCCTTCAGATTGCTTCTCAGGCCCAAATCTCTTTCTCTATACTTTTTTTTTATTTGTCTTAATTTATTTGTTTATTTTACTTACTAACAAATTAATTATTTTCTTTTTATCAAAAAAATCATAAAATTTTTTTTTTCACCAATTAGATTTAGGTATTTTTTATCAACAAATTTATTAACTTTATTAGATTTAATTTTAGGTAAAACTTTAATTATTTTGTAAATAACTTAAAAATAATTAGAATAAATAGGTTTTATTACTAACTTAATTATATTTTATTTTTTCCTAAAATAATTAAAAAAAACAAAAATAGGTCATTTTATTATTTTCATTAATTAATTTAAATTAACTAATTAATTTGTACATTTAATTTTAAAACCTAAATTCTTTTCTTTAAAAAATATTAAAAACAACAAAAACATTTTCTCTTGTCATTAGGATAGAAGGTTCAAAACCCTAACTTCTTCCCGATCTAAATTTCATCGGGCGCTTTATTTTTATTATTTATCATATTGATGTAACTGCCTATAGTTTGTAATAGTTTAATTAGGACGTTTATTTACATTTATTGCTTTATTTCAAAGGGTTTGTTTTTGGTTATGTAAATACCCGAAGCCTTGTAATAGCGTAATTTAATTTCCGCATTTTAAATTCTGCAAATATTGAACTGTTAGATGTATGATATATGGATGCATGACAAGAATGTATGTTTAATTTTAAAACAGTTAAATAACCCTAACATGTGCAAAGATAAATAATCTGAAATTGAATCACTCGCATATGCGCACTCCTAGGGTAAACGGTCATTGAGTATAGGATGCTTTAGTGGTCGTCCTTTTGTTTAAAGATCATAGTTGCCTCGGAAAGGTTGCCTCAGATATTGTAGCCTCGGATAATTGATCTAAGACATTAGGGTTATTACTAAGACGTCCTAACATTGCTTTAGTGACCGTACGTCCCTTTCGAATTGACCCTCAAAACTCCAACGACGGTGCTACCTACTCACTAATAGTGGGATAGCATTGTCTAAAGGAAACAAACATAGAACGATTCTTTTTTCGAGTAAGTAGATTAGTTCTTAAGTACTTGCTCAATCCAAACAAACTTTTCACACTTACACTCCTTTACAAATAAGTTTTCAAAAACACTTCATTACACTCTCGAAGACAGAAGCAAGTGTTAAATCGAAGTCAAAACAAAAACTTTTCAAAGCCCACAAACACAAAGAAAACAATTTTGAAAATGATGAGCAAGTACCTAAGAGCCCGTAGATAACTACGGATAGAAAGGATGCTAATACCTTACCTTTCTATAATCTACCCCCCGTACTCAGAATTATCTCGAATAAGGAATTTTCTATGCTTTTTTCCTTTCCTTGTTGGATAAAATAAAAGACGGTGGCGACTCTTGCTTACCGCGGCATTTTGCAAACACAAACGCAAAACGCAAACCGGCAATTCCTTTAAAAGGGAAACACGTTCTGGTTCTGGCCACCGTATCACACTAGGGATAAGAACCATCTAACCAATAAGAAGCCAATACTTGACATTATGAGCCAAGATAAAATTCTCATTTTTTGGATTTAAACCAAGAAAGCAAAGATACTAGACCTCTTGGGAGAACCAAACTTCAAGTGTATTAAGTCTTCATAAAAATTGGGCAGAGTAACGGCTATATATGGGTGAATTCCAGATTACAAACAAAGAATGTAATCACAATAACCTGCACACAAAACAAACAAACAACCCAACGTCTTGAGGTAAACCTCAAGAATTCCAGACAAAATATCAATTGAGGTCACAAGTGTAGCCAACATAGGCCAAGGTTTCTAATCCAAAGTCCAAGAAGTTCAATACTCCATAATACCAAGGATAGTAACCAAATAGTCCAAGTATCATTAGAGTTTTTTATGGTTCATGTTGATTATTGGGTGTCTTAGAAGAGAAAATAAAATGCTCAAGTGAGCAAAAATAAAAATGACATGAAATGTAATGCTTAAAGTAAATGGTACATAAAGCATAAAAAATAAAAGGGTATAAAGTAAAAACAATTTAATAATTAGTGGTTAGTTGGATGACCATCTTGAAACTTGCATTTGGAACTTATTAGAGGATTGGTAGAACCAAAGCCTCCACACAACAAATTGCATTTGATTTTTGTCAAGTATATCATCCATTTGGAATCCTCAAAAGTACCATTTAATGATCAACGATGTTTAAGTGATCCGCGTTGACCAAAAGGGTTGTAGGTCCATTAGAGGATTGGCAGAACCAAAGCCTCCACACAATGAAACTCAAGGTTATTGGATCAAAGAGATCAAATTAACATACTTGGGCTTGCAAACATAGGTTTGGGCCATGAATGATCATTTATTTGAATCGGCACAAAATTTAGCGCTATGTTAAGCAATCGTAAGTGGACTTATGTAGAAGTCACACCTATTTTGAGGTTGGTCAATAGCAATCTATGCACCATTTGTTTTGAGACATGATATAGAGATCACGCTCCAATAACACTTAGTCCAATGAGAAAGGGATGAGATGAAGAGGGGTGGGAGAGAATATACAAACCACATTTGAATTAAGTTTAAATCAAACTATTATTAAAATCATTCATCCATTATTGTGAAGTTAGACTCATCACCATGAATTCAATGATGTTAACAAAGTTCATGACCAAAAATTTAATCCAAGATCAGCCAGAAAATAATCACAAAATAATATTGTATTTAATATATACATAAAAAAAAGGTTTTAAAAATGTTTTAAAATAGAAATAAAAGAGAAAAATATTAACTATATTCAAATTAATCAAAAAATAAAAGTAAGACCATAGAAAAATCAGAAATAAACTTAAATGATTTTATAAATTTTTTGGTAATTTTTAAAAGTCAGAAACTATTTTTAAAATTAAAAGAAATGAGTAAAATAAACCAAAAATGATAAAAAATAACAAAGTCAGAAATAAAAAATAAATGAGGTCACCAATATTTGTCACAATATCATTGGATCATTCCATAAGTTTTTCAGAATTTAAAAATGCATAAAAGTATTTTTAAACATTTAAAACAATTCAAATAAAGTGGAAATTTATAAAAAATATAAATAAATAAAAAATTTGTGAAAAAATAAAAATCAGAAAGAGAAAAATCAAAAATATTTTTCATAATTTTTTCAGATTTTTTTGACAAAAAATGAATTTTCTATGATTTTTTGAAATTTAAAATAATTAAATATAAAAATCAAAAATTAAAAATAAAGTCAAAAATATGTGGACCATTGGATGAGAGTTAAAACACGTTAGTAATCAAATCCAAGGGATCTGACGCGTTGTGCATATCATGGTCATTAGTGAATAAAACAATGAATCAAATGTAAATCAGATATTCAAAAAATCCAAATGGCGATGTTTCATTGGTTGAAGGATGACACGTTGGTCATCTTCAACCTCCAGCCAGTCCCAAAACCAGGTTGCTCAATCTGTAAAATTATAGCACGAGACCTATGCCATTCGCTTCGTCTCTTCAAGACGAAGACAACCACACCTTCGCGATAAATTTATATAAACTGTAGCTCAAGCAATTTGGAAAGAAAGTTTTGAAAAGGGATTTGAAATTTCATGGTCAAAACAAGTTTCCAGATAAAAGTAAGTATTACGACTAGAACCAGGGCAATGAGACCATCACAATGATATCGAAGTTTTGAAGAATTGATGAAGGAGTCTACCTATTGAAGTTGAGTTGCAGAGCTCTGAAACTGGACTTCTATGGAGAAATATAGGACACGGTTCTTGAATTTAATTATATGGTTAGCCTTAGGGAAGATCAAGGAAGGTAAATTGATAGAAAAATTGGATTGAAAAAGGCTTGAAAATAGATTTCGAAGTTGCAGAAATTTGAGTTATGGAACAACTTTGACAGGGTGATTATGGATATCCAAGCTTGAGGAAATGAATGGGGGATGACCCTCTATTTATAGGGAATCAAATGGAATGTCTAAGCGTGTGAAATGATGAAGTTTGGAGGGAAATCGTGTGAAGTTGCAAACAAGAAAAGTGTGACTTCTAATTTGATCAACACTCACCCAAAACGCGCGTTTTGTTGTGCTAATCACTTCAGGAAGTTAACTAAATATGTTTAGAGGCAAAAACGCGCAGACACAAAGTGTTTAGAAGCTAAACCAATGATTTCAAATTCTGACTTTTGAAGAAACTTCAGTTTCAAGTTACCAAGTTCAAATCAATGGCATTCTCAGCTCAAGGTGTCTTAGGGCATGATTCTTGATGCTTTAGAAAGATGAGGTTACAAGCTTTGCAATGGAAAAAGAATTGAATCAAATGGATTATTGGGCTAAAATTTGCATTGAGTCAAAATTGGGAAAAAGAAGTTGACTTTCCAGACTTAGAAATATTTCATGTTTTTTCTTCAAAAGTGACCTATAATGTTTTGCATCCAAACATGGCCTTCCACTTGAAATTTGCTCTTGACCAAAAAATATGGCATGAAATAGACCTCTTGAATGAAATTTTTAAACTTGAACCATTCAAAATCTCCAAAAATTGAGAGAGTTATGAATTGTTGAAGTTGGCAAAAAATCATGAAATGACCTATAATATTTTGTATCCTTAGGGCATATTTTGTAACCTCTTAAAGATCATTTTAGAAAAATAATGGGATCAAGGTGATAATAATTGACCAAGTTATGATCTTTTTAAATCACACATGAGAAAATGGGGGTTCATCTGGAGGACTTGTAATCTTTCTTCATCTTCAAGTTTCTTCCACATGAAAACTCCTTGAAACTTTTGAAGTGATTTGTTGATAACCCTTTGAAGAGAAGGATTTTTTTGGAATCACTCAAAAATACCAAAAAAATGAGTAAGATATGCTTCTTTGAAGTTCAAAACCCTAGCTCCTAGATCAAGAAAATGCTTTGAGAAACTTGAACAATTTTGAACAAACTTCTTGTACCAACACTTTTGCTTTGTAAATAGAAGTTGTTGAGGATGAAAATGAGAATTCATAGCCACCAAAACCACTTCCATATCTTGAGAATTGAGAGAAATATGCACTTGTGACCAATGGGAATAAAGCCTTGTCCAAACATGACAACTTCTTCAATCAACCCCTTGTACTTTTGAATAAAACTTGATAACCTTGAAATGTGGTGAACCAAAATAAACTTTCCATTCCATTTCTTCAAAAACAAATCCAATGGTGAGGTTTGAACTTCCCAAGCTTTATTGACTAGGGCATGGAAATAAACTCATGAACCCATGGAGAAACTTGCTAAATCTCATTGCCTTTACCTACATTAGTAACAAACAAGACAAACTAACATTGCATTTTATTAATTAAAAGGAAAAATTAAGACAAAATATTCATGACCATAAAAGGAAACAAGTCAAGGTGCTTGGTGATTCATAAAAGAGCAAAGTTAAAGGTAGGGAGGAGGACCAAAAGCCCTAATGTGATCTTATTGTGATTGAATCAATATGGTATGAAGAAGGGATATTAGGGGAAAAAATTGGGGTACAACACTTTCCAAAGAATTGGACCTGATCCTTTATAGCTAATATTATTAGGATCTTCACCATAGTTATAGACACCTTGCATCACTTTTCACCATAACTCATTAAATAATTATACAACTTAGCTTTGCAATACACGGCCTGTTCATGACACCGAGCTGCTTTAGCCCTAAACCACCTTGCAACTTTGGTTTGGTGATATTATCCCAACCTACTGCATAAAATCATCTTTTTTTCTTCCGTGTCTCCCCAAATGAAGTTTCTATGAACTCTGTGGATTTCATCAATGCATCCTTTTGGAAGTATATCTTGTTAAATAAGGAGAAAAATTCTACTTCTTGTTGTTAAAAATAAAATACAATCTTGGTTTTTATATAGACCCAAAAACTTCTACTATTCTAAGAAAGTAAATGCTATTAGTAAATACTATTATAACCCACTATCTCTTGACCTTCCAAATTACATTTTATTTTTAACCTTCCCACTACATTATTTAATAAAAAAACCCACTACTAATAACATTTAAAGTTTATTCAATAAAACTCCTATTTAAACTTAAATGTTTCTTCCATCCATCATGCCTATCAATTTCTTGCCTCTGTCGAAAATTTCTTTCGATAATGGTTTAATGAACATATATGCTGCTTGATCCTTGCTTGCTACATGCCTCAATTCGACACTTCCTTCCTTCACATGTTCTCAAATAAAGTGGAAGCGAATGTCAATGTGTTTGCTTCTTTCACGTTTCACTAGATTCTTTGCCAACTTGATTGCTGATTTATTATCAACTTGTATTACAGTTGCACCTTCCTGTTTTAGCTCCATTGTGCTCATTAATCTTCTAAGCCATACTGCATGACAATCGCACCAAGATGCTGCCACATATTAAGCTTCACACATCGAAAGTGTTACTATAAGTTGCTTTTTAGAAAGCCAAGTAAATGCATTATTTCCCATAAAGAACACATATCCAGAAGTGCTTTTTGATCGTCTATATCTCCGTACCAGTCACTGTCAGAGTAACCAACTAACTTGTAGTCTTCTGTTCTTGAATAAAACATTCCAAGTGACATTGTTCCTTGGATGTACCTTAGGATTCATTTCAATGCCTTCCAATGTGTGTGTAGTGGCTCCTCCATGAATCGACTTACAATGCCAACACTTAATGAAATGTCTTGCCTTGTGAATATGAGATAGTAAATACTACCTACCAAGCTTCGATATTTTATTACTTCGACACGTTCTCCTCCATCAAATTTTGACAGTTTTGCACCTGGTTCCATTGGCGTCGAAGTTGGATTGTAGTTTTTCATCTTATATTTTTTCAAGATTTCTTTTGCATATTTTTCTTGTGAGATAAAGATTCCAATTTCTTCTTGTCGAACCTCCAGACCAAGAAAGAATCCCATTAGACCTAAGTCTGTCATTTTGAATTCGTGTGTCATGGTGCTCTTGAATTCTTCTATCATCTGAACATCACTGTCTAGAAAAATAAGGTCATCAACATAGAGAGCAACAAGTAATACATTACTTCCATTTTTCTTCACACTGAGGGCATGTTCATAAGGACATTGCTCAAATCCATTCTCTTTGAAATATGTGTCAATGCCTGTGTTCCATGCCCGTGGTGCTTGCTTCAGCCCATATAGCGCTTTCTTCAATTTCAGCACCTTCTTCTCTTATCCAATTCTCATATACCCACGTGGTTTTCGACATAGATTTCTTCTTCGAGTACACCATTCAAAAATGTTGTCTTGACATCCATTTGAAATATTGGCCATTTGAATTGAGCAACTTGAGAAATGAGCAATCAAATTGTCTCCATTCTTGAAACAGGTGCAAACACTTCGTCATAGTCAATTCCTGCTTTCTTTTTGTATCCCTTCGCAACAAGTCGCACTTTGAATCATTTAATTTCTCCTTGAGCATTCATATTTTTATTGAATAACCACTTTACACCAATGGGTTGACTACCTTTTGGCAATTCGACTAGCTCCCAAGTGTTGTTACGGCCTATTGCTCTAATCTCTTCGTCCATGGCACTTTTCCACTTCTTGTCTCATAACGCTTCTTTGACACTGATGTTTTCAGCATATGCCAGAAGGCACACAAGGTGTACCTCATTTGTTGAATCATATAAATCTTACAAACTTTGCATTCTGGGTTGTAGAGGTTCATCTTCATCTTCAGTATCTTCATGTCTTGTTGAGATGCTTTATTGGTACAACTATAGATGATTCTTTGACTGCATCAATAACTTCTGTCGAATTGTTCCAGTCCCATTTGCTTGCTTGGTTTATTCAAACGTCTCTACTCACAATCACTTTCTTGCTTATGGGGTTGAATATCTTGTACCCTTTTGTCTTCTCGTCATATCCAATAAATGTATACTTTTAACTTTTGTCTTTAAGTTTTGTTCTTCGTTGATCCGGTACATGTGCATAAGCTACACTACCAAATACTTTGAGATGATAAACTGTTGGCTTCTGTCCTCTCCATGCTTCTTGTGGTGTTTTATCTTCTAAATTCGAATGTGGACATCTATTTTGAACATAAATAGGACATTGTACAACTTTTTCCCAGAATTGTTTCGACATGTTCTTGCTTTTAAGCATTGATTGAATCATGTCAAGAATAGTTCGATTCTTTCTTTCAGCCACACCATTTTGCTGAGGTGAATATGGTGCATTTAGGAATCTCCTTATGCCCTGCTCTTCATAATACTTCATAAAGCTCGTCGAAGTGTACTCACCAACTCTGTCAGATCAAACTGCTTTGACATGTCTGTCTGTTGCCTTCTCCACCATTGCTTTGAACTTTTTAAACACCTATAATGCTTCAGACTTTTCTTTCAAGAAATAAACCCAAGTCTTTCGTGATAAATCATCGATAAAGGAAATGAAGTACCTTTTTCCACTGAAGGATTCTGGAGTGGTTGGCCCACATATGTCAGTATGAATCAATTCGAGAATATGTTTAGCTTGATATTCTGCCTTCTCTTAAAATGAGGTTCTTGTTTGTTTGCTGAGCACACATTCTTCACAAAACTTTCCTTCATAATACATGTCTGGTAGTCCATGCACCATGTTCCTTTTTTCCAACCTTCTCAAACTAGCATGAAGTAGATGACCAAAGCGCACATGTCATAGTGACGCTTTGTCTTGCATTTCGACTTGCAGACATTTCTCTCTAATGTTCCTCGGGTTTAGTTTGTACATTCTATTTCTTTCAATTTCGACACGGGCGATCAGATGTCCTACTTTGTCCTTCAAATGCAGTATTCGATCTTTCATAAGTATCGAAACACCTTTTTCTGTAAGTTGTCCCAAACTCGTGATGTTGGTCTTGAGATCTGGCACATAGTAAACATCTTCGATTGATCCAATTAAGCCATCCTTCTGTAAGTAACTGATTGTGCCCTTTCCTTCGACCTTCACTTTTGATGTATCTCCAAAAGACACATTACCATCTTTAATTTTCTTCATTTATTTAAACAGGTGTTTGTAACCACACATGTGATTAATTGCTCTTGAGTTAAGATACCAAACATTGTCATTATTGGTGTTGATTTCGTTTTGAACCATCAGGAGAAAGCCTTCATTCGGTTCAGGTTCCAAGGCTAGATTAGTTGTTTCTTCAATCTTATTTTCGATTTGATAATCTTTTGCAAGATGTCCCACTTTATCACAGTTGTAACATTTGTAGGAGTTGCAATCCTTCGCATAATGACCATACTTCCCACACTTGTAGAATTCGAAGTTGGAGTGGTTCGATCGACCACCTCTTTGACCACGCCCTCTGCCATGCCAATTTTGTTGGTTCGATTGTCCTCTTTTGAAGTTGCTGCTTCGACCACTTCGACCATTGTCATGACCTTCACGACCACATCCTCTTCCTCTGAAGTTTTGAGAAAAGAGTAACTTTTCGTCTTTGTTCGACTCCTTGGTTTGATTTGCTTCTTCGACTGCTTCTTCCTTCTTTTTCATCTTTCGTTGTTCATGTGCTTCGAGAGAACCAGCGAGATCTTCGACTAAGAGCGTCGAAAGGTCCTTTGACTCTTCTATTGCGCACACAATATTCTCAAATTTATCTGTTAAAGATATCAAGATCTTTTCAACAACTCATGCATTAGTTATTGTTTCTCCATTTCTGGTGAGTTGGTTCACCACCTTTTATACACGTGTGATGTAGTCAGATACAATTTCTGTCTCCTTCATCTGTATCCTCTCCAATTCGTCACGAAGAGTTTGGAGTCGAACTTACTTCACTCGATCTGCTCCTTTGAACACTTTTTCTAACGCGTCCCATGCTTCTTTCGACGTAGTCGAACCAGCAATCTTTTCAAATCCTGATTCGTCTACAGCCTTGAATAACATGTATAGTGTCGTTTTATCCTTCTATCACATCTCTTTCAACGCCTTATTTTGAGCTGCCGTATATCCCCCAATATCTGTTGGTTCTTCAAACCCATCTCTGGTCATATCCCACGCGTCTAGATATCTAAGAAGAGCTTTAATTTGGATACTCCAGTTTTTGTAATTTGACTTCGTTAGCCGTGGCAATGACATTTGATTCATCATGTTTGCCATTTACTCTAATGCCAATCTGTTAAATAAGGAGAAAACTTCTACTTCTTGTTGTTAAAAATAAAATCCAATCTTGGTCTTTATATAGACCCAAAAACTTCTACTATTCTAGGAAAATAAATGCTATTAGTAAATACTATTATATCTCTTGACCTTCCAAATTACATTTGATTTTTAACCTTTCCACTACCTTATTTAATAAATAAACCCACTACTAATAACATTTAAAGTTTATTCAATATATCTGACATCATTGGATATATCAGGATTGCTTGAAGGACACTCTTCGCCAACATGATTCGACCTGCAAAAGAAAGATGGTTAGTTTTCCATGAAGCTAGCTTGTTTGATATCTTTTCCACCATATAATGATAATTTGCTACTTTAAACTTCTTTCCCTTGAGGGGAACTCCCAAATACTTCCCAAAATTATGAGTCTCTTTAAATTCTGAAATTCGAAACAACTTATTCTTTATGTTTCGAGTAACATTCGAGGAAAAGAGGATACTGTTTTTCTCATAACTCACTTCTTGCCCCGACATTCTACATAAAGTTGTAATGTCTTCATAATACAATTCCACTGGGATTATGTAGCTTCTCTGAGAAGAAGTAGATCATCTGCAAACATGAGGTGCAATATTGTTGGTCCTTGTTTTTCTATAAGAAACATGCTTCAGTTCTTCCTCGTAATCTCATGTTTAATCAGTGCGATTATTTATCCATGCATAGAACAAATAAATATGGAGAGATTGGGTCACCTTGTCGAATACCACGTAGGGAACAAAAATGTTTTCACCTAGCTCCACTCAAATAAAAGAGCCATCATTAATACTCCTTAACATAAATGCAACAGTCATATTCACACATTTTGTATGAATGAAAAAGATTGTAACATTTTCTTGGAGATTGCTTTAAACCCTACAAATACCTCTTCAATTTAGAAACTGGTCTGCCATGTCCAGTGTCATTGAATCCCTTTTCCTGCTCCATGTAAATTTGTTGATATAGATTATTGTGAAGAAATGTCATCTTCACATCCATCTACTTTAAATGCATCTCCCGATTGGCTACTAAGACAAACACTTCTCTTATAGAAGCATGTCTGACAATCAGAGAGAAAATTTCATTATATTCAACCCTTTTTTATTACTGCTAATTTTATTTTGAATACCTACTTACAACCGATGAACTTCCCCTAGAAATCAGAACAAACTCTCATGTCTGATATTTACTTTAAGGACTTTGATTGATAATTTAACAAGTATACTAAATTGTTGTCAAGTAATAAAAATTATAAGTCCGTATTCACAAATATTACTCAATTTCAACATGTCAATACTAACGTCCTAAAGATGAAAATTTAGGTGATTTTCATAAGAGTTTGGTTATCATATGAGAAAATAAAATAGAATAAAGTTATCTAAATTTAAAACTATCGGCTGTTTTGGAATCCTTTATTTCTCTTATTTAATAATTGTGTCTATTCCTTAACATTGTTCCTCTGGTAACACGATGAAATAAAAAAGTATTTATACCCGATTTCCAATTTCTTAGGGAATAACCCTTTCTTTTAATTACACCCTCTTATGTCTTAGACGAGTTCGTAATGAAAAGAGGTATACATGCACATTAATTTGTTTATGAAAATGAATAATTCAATATATTTAAAGTATTTATTAATTTAACAGTTAAATTAGATTAAGTTTCAAATATTAGGGTTAATAATCGCTCTTAACTTAAAATCAATTCATATATTTGTCAACCTAAAAAGTTTTGAATACAAATTTAACTGAATAATACCATGATTACAATTTTATAGAATATTACTCCATAATTACTTGGTTCAAATAGTTTAAAATGAGTTCATCTCAAAATCCTAATCAAAAGGAATTTACCTACTCATAATCAATTATTCCTATCCAAAAATTTAGAAGAATAATACATGGATTTGGAGATGAAAGTTGATCTTCAATGACGAAAAGTCTTCGACCCTTTCTCCTAAAATCTGTGCAGCCTTCAATATACCTGTCAAATGTGATTCTCTAAACCTCTCCATATTTTTTCTTTTATAATGGGCAAAAACGTGTCCAAATAATGCACAAATCTAAAATCATCACGCAAATATTCTTTCAATAGTTTAGCACACAAGTTAGCTTTCATTTAGTGTTGATCCTACCTCAATCAAAGTTACCAAGCTCTATATATGATCAACTTACTAGAGAGACATCATGGCGTAAAATGGGCTAAAAATAAAATTGTGAATCTTCTTTAAAGTTTGTTTCCTTCCTTTTATTTTTACAACTTTCACCTTTTTCTCAAATATTGCCAAAATTTATATTCAAACCATGTAATTCTCCTCTAAATACTATTAACAATACTAAAAACTATTGATAAAATACCATGATGACAGACTATCATCAAACTCCTTCTCCTCCAACATTACACCCATTCACTTATCTTTCTTCTAGCAAGATATATCCTCACGAAAGTTGGAAGAGTCTCCATAACTAATAAGAAGTGCATAGACTGTCAAGTCTTCTTACCCATATATTTCCGGTGGCTTAATTGAACGCTGCTCTCTATCACATACAATAATAATAATTTTGTACTACACCTAAAACTTTAGATATGTGGAGAATTTCAATATCACAACCTGGTTCCCCTTGTGGTTCAAGAATTGCCTACATAATGTTCATTGGTGGCAGATCGACATCCACCCGAATCATTTGTTTGCTGGAAGTTTCTCCTTCAAGTGCTGACACATCTATTGTAATTGATTGTTTCAACAATAATTTATCATAAAAAAGACATCTCTACTGATTACCACATTCCTTTTAATTGAATCCCATAACTTGAATCCCTTCACACATTTTGTGTAACCGACAAAGACATATTTCTTAAATTGTGGATCAAGTTTCAATTGAGCTTCACTAGATATATGCATATAAGTTGGACACTAAAAAAATCCTTAAATTATCAAGATCAATAGGATTATGTGTCCATACCTCCTCTGCATCCTTCCCCTTCAATGAATTATGTGGTGACCTGTTGATAAGATATCACGTCATGTTAACTTCCTATGCCCATAATGTTTTGATAATCCATAAGTTAAGACGAGACTTCTTGCCTTTTCAGTTCTCTAACACTCCATTTTGTTTTGGTGTTTTACGAACTCTCTAACACTCCATTTTGTTTTGGTGTTTTACGAACTGAGAAATACTTTTGAATGTTGTGTTCTTTATAATACCTCTTGAAATTGGAATCACTGTACTCTATCCCATTATCTTGTTGCAAATACTTGATATTTTTTGTTTGTTTAATTTTGTACTCTGTCTTCCACAAATTAAATTTGGTAAAGACTGCATATTTCTGCTTCAAGAAATACACCCATGCCTAACAAGAAAAATCACATGTGAAAGTCACAAAGTACCTAGAATATCAATAGGTTCAGGATATAATACATCACCTCGTCTGAAATATCAATATCACGGCC
The DNA here is from genome assembly GCA_948472305.1 of Vicia faba. NCBI lineage: Eukaryota > Viridiplantae > Streptophyta > Magnoliopsida > Fabales > Fabaceae > Vicia > Vicia faba. Next base: position 776,690,556 of record OX451736.1, on the reverse strand, counting down.
TTCTCCTTCATTTATGTCCAATTAGTATCCTCCTTGTCGGTCAGTTTCGTCTCACGCAACACCTTCTGTAAACTTTGCTAAGTTAACAGATCCTTAACCCTCCTTCGAGTTTTACACTAGGGTTAATAGTTATCTGATATCAATTGTTAAAATAACAATTGATATAAAAGATTAAAGAAAAATAAAAATAAAAGATAATAAACACAATCAATCTTTGTTAACGTAGTTGAGCCACTATTGATTATCTATGCAACTATAAAAGAATTATACTTTATTTTTATCTTTTGTGATTAATTAAGATTAGAACATAACAATCAATATATAATACTACGATTTAGTTTACAATATTATCGCTATTATCGCTAAACCATACCGCAGTCATCTACCCACAACAAAAAATCAGACTTAAGTGACATTTGAAGTTTCCACATATTGTTCCTGGTTGTCTTAATACAAATCATGCTCAACCGCTATAATGATCATATACAACTCAAATAATTTGTTTTTGCACATTAAAATCAAAAGTACTACTTAATTTACAAATATAAAGTAAAAAGGCTGTGCAAATTGATAATTAAAGTAGATACTTTCTGTTCTTGTGTTGTGATCATATCACAATCTCTTGTGTTCTGAGCACATCACAAACTCTGCCTAATTTTTTGAAATTGTCCATTCAAGGACATACTGGCATTTAGTTTAAAAGAATCTGATGCTTAATGAAAAAAGTGATTCCCCTCTACTCTGCTAGTCCTCCTATAAATAAGACTCTCCTATAGTGAATCTCATCATCCAAACAAAAACAAAAGTAACTTCTTCTCATCATAGTCTACAAAGAAACCTTGTTTTCTCTATCTCCCTAAAAGAAATAAGCAAAATGGGAGTCAACTCATCCAGCATGGAGTATCCTCGTACATCATCAACAAAATCATCATCATCTCACATTCTCACTTTCCATTCCACTGCTAAATGGAAGGCTCATTTTGATGCATCCAAAGAAACTAACAAGCTGGTATATGTTTTTATAACTTCAATTAAGCTATAATCAATATTTTGCATATTCATTTTTCTTCATCTGCTCATGGAAGTTTCTTTTTCCTTTTCTGGTTTAAGATGGTGATTGAATTTACGGCTACATGGTGTGGACCTTGCAAATACATGGATCCAATCTTTCAAGATTTTGCTGCAAAATATATTAAAGTTGATTTCATCAAAATTGACGTGGACGAATTAATGGTATTAAATTTTTATTTCATTTTACTAAGTGTACGCTGTTAAACACGTATCAATGTCTAACATCAACGTCATTCAAACATGTCTAATTTTATATTTAATTTTTTGGTGATGGTGCAGCTTGTTTTCTGTTTATATTTTATTTTATATTGAAATGGAAAAAAAAATTATTATCGACTTTGTGTTGTGTCTAATATTTGTGTTGTGTGTCAGTGCATGTTTAGTAGTTAGGAACTAATTTGTGCAAAATTTCTTTGAGTTGTAAACAGGGTGTTGCTCAAGAATTCCAGGTGCAAGCAATGCCAACATTCATATTGATGAAGAAAGGCAAAATTATTGACAAGGTGATAGGAGCAAAAAAGGAAGAGCTTGAAAAGTTGATTGAAAAGCATCAAAACTGAGTCTCTAATCTTGCACGTGGTTAAGGATGTGTGAGCATTATAATGGAACATGAATAAGGAGGAATTATTCATTATCTCTTGTTGGCATTTATATGTTTGTGTAACTTTGATTGAAGCATTTTCGTTTTAAATGTTTTTGACGTTCAAACGTTTTTGTGTAACTTCAATTAAAGTGCTTTTTATTAACTTATATGTACTATAAGTGTACATTTGTTTTACACATGTATGATGTATCTCTAGAAATATAATCCAAATTTAAGTTACCTAGTTTATGTTGCATTTAATTTTCATTTGTATTTTTTGGTTAATTTGAGTTGTATTTAAATTTAGTTTTGTGTATATAAATTCAAAGTGAGTTTCATTTGTAACAGAATTCAATTTTCACATTTTGAGATAGAAAGTTAGTTATAATTTTTCTCTTTTTCTCTCTTTCTGCAATTCATTCATTTTCATCTTTCTCATCTTGTGTTTCAATGGAGGTTTTCCGCTATTAACTCCAACAAACTAGTATCAAGAGTTCTAATTCTGGTTTAAGAAAACACGAGTGCACGTGAGGTGTGTGATTGATTTTGTTTCTCAAATTCACACTGAATTGAGATCGAAATAGGAGAAGAATCACATTTCTTATTTCCTAGGGTTGAGAAACACGAGTGTTTTATGAAATTTTGTGATTTGCACAAGATCGAAGATGAACGGCGGAAACAGTGATTTGAATACAAAACTTCCATTATTCGACGGAAAGAATTGGAATCGGTGGCCCATTCAGATGTGTGTGTTGTTTGACGCTCAAGATATTCTTGATCTCGTCAATGACGGTTACACGATGGTTGCAGCAGATGCAACAGAAGCGCAAAGAAACGCGCAACATGAAATGAGGAAGAAGGATCAGAAGGCATTGTTATATATCCATCACTGTGTGGATAAGAGTGTGTTTGAGAAGATTGTTGATGTTACGACGACGAAGGCGACATGGGATACACTGTTGTGGTGTTTTGGCGACGACGCCCCACTGAAGAAGGTGGAGTTGCAGTCCTTACAAAAGCAATATCATAATCTCATCATGAAGAATAATGAGAAGGTACCATATCACATCTCCAAAGTGACTCTGATCACGAATGAGATGAAGACTTGTGGATAAACTCTCTCTGAACAAGTTATCATTGAGAAGATGCTCAGATCCCATACTTCTCAGTTTGATTACTTAGTTGTAATCATAGAACATTCTAAAGACACTACCACTATGAGAATTGAAGAACTTCAGAATAGTTTAGAGGCACAAGAGTTACACCCGACTCAAAGAAATCTGAAAGGGAGTCTGAATAGGCTCTGAAGGCTTCTTTTGTTAAGACGAACAAGAAGCAAGCATGGCTAGAGAACAAGAAAAAGAATGTTCATAAGTCAGAACCTTCTTCTTTAGAAGAGAAGAAACAGAAGAATGTTTAGAAGGGTGAGGAGAAGTTTAATAAGAGAAAGGTTAAGTGCTACAACTGTAACAGATTTGGCCAATATGCCTCTGACTATTGGTCAAATAAATAAACCAAGTGTGAAGAAGTCAATATAGATAGGATATTCAGAGGATGAAATCATACTATTGATGGCATATGAGAATAAAGGTGAAAAAATGGTAGATTGGTGGTATGTGGACACTGCATGCTCAAATTACCAAATTGGAAACAAGCAATGACTTGTTGATTTTGACTCCGGTAGAAAGACCAAGATTATATGTGTTGATGATAAGTATCTGGATGTTGAAGGAATGAGAAATATCATAGTGAAGTTTCAGAATGGCAAAGTTTCTCTGATTAAGGATGTATGGTATGTTCCTGAGATGAAGAGCAATCTGAAGAGTCTTGATCAGCTGATCAAAAAAGGTTTTTCAGTAACCATGAAGGACAATATCTTGAAGTTGTATGATTGTAATCAGAAGCTGATAATGCAGTCTGAACTGGGAAGAAACAGTACATTATGAATGTTGAAACAGAAGACACTCATTGCCATAGTGCAACAAGTGTTGTAATGGAGAGTGAGCTGTTGCACAAGAGATTGAGACATTTGAACTTCAGAGGCTTAGGGAATCTGAATTCAAATAATCTGGTACTTGAAATTCCTAACACCGTGGCACCAGAGAAATCATGTGACATATGCATGAAAGGCAAGAAACCAAGATTTCCTTTCTCATCAGAATTGCCTCCAAGAGAAACTCATTCTTTGGGTGTTGTGCATTCTGATTTATATGGTCAATTTGAAGTACCTTCACTGAGAGGGAAAATTACTTTGTGTCATTTATGGATGAGTTCACCAGAATGACATGGGTAGTACTCATAAAGTTCAAACACGAGGTGTTTGTTGAGTTTAAGAAGCTTAGAGTGAAGGTTGAAAATCAAAGTGCACAAAGATTGAAGATCCTCATAACTAATGGTGGAGGTGAGTTCAACTCTGGAGAGTTCAAGAAGTTATGTGAGGTGAATGGTATTGAGCATGAGGTGACTGCTCCCTATACTCTATAACATAGTGGTCTTATTTAAAGAATAAACATAACTTTGCTTGACATGACAAGGAGCATGCTAAAAGAAAATAATTTGTCTTACACATTCTAGGGTGAAGTTGTTGGTACTTCAACATATGTGCTCAATAGATATCCAACTAAGAAGTTAAAGGAAATAGTTCCTCTGGAGAAACGGACTTGAAGAAAGAAAAGTGTGATTCATCTGAATGTGTTTGGTTATGTTTGTTACAAACATGTTCAAGATGCTAAGAGAAGAAAGTTGGATGATAGAAACATAGTTATGTTGCTTGTAGATTACCATATTACATGTGTTTATAAGCTTTATTGCCCAGTCACCAATAAAGTTGAAGTCAACAAAGATGTCATAGTGAAAGAATCATAAACATGGGGATTGGAACAAGTATGATCCTGCCTCTAGAGTTGAAGGTGTTTGTAAAGATGTCTCTAATGATGACTCTGAAGGATATTTTGATTCTGAAGGAGAACCTACCTCTAAAAGATATTCTACCTCTGAAGATGACTATGAATCTGAAGGTGAGTCTGACTCTAAAGATGATTCAAAGTCTGAAGGAGAATCTGACTCTGATCTAGACTCTGATGGAAATCCACAGGCTGGTGGTAATCCAGCCTCTGAATGTGGTTCAGAATCTAAAGGCGGTGTTGCCTCTGAAACTATACCATAGAGAATTCTTTAGATCCCAATGAGACTTACATACTTTGAGTTGTTTCAAGATACTAAAATTGACTTTGAATCAGAAGTTATTCAGTGTGTCATGATGGTGTACTTAAACCTGGAAGTATCAATGAATATCTCAAGAAGAAGGTGTGGATAAATGCCATGAAGTAAGAACTTGAGGTAATTGAAAGAAACAAGACATGGTAATTGAGTTTCCTACCAAATAACAAGAAAGCCATCAATGTTATATTGGTTTTCAAGATAAAGTTGAAGCCAGATGGGTAAATTGCAAAGCACAAAGCGAGGTTAGTTTCTAGAGGATTTCTGCATAAATATTGTTTAGACTACATTGAAGTGTTTTCTCCTATAGCTAGACATGAAACGACCAGACTTGTGATTTCTATAGCTGCAAATAGGAATTGACCTTTTTCTGCATTTAGATGTGAAATCAATCTTTCTGAATGGTCCTTTACAATAGGAAGTCTATGTGTTATAACCTCATGGATTTATGATAGAGAATAAAGAACAGATGGGATATAAGTAGCATAAAGATTTGTATGGACTTAAGAAAACCCCAAGAGCTTGGAATTTGGAAATTGATTAATTTTTCATGAATCAGGGATTCAGAAAATATGAAATGGAGTATGGTTTGTATGTGCATAATACCTCTGATAGCAATGTGACTCTGGTGTGTCTCTATGTTGATGACATATTGCTAACTAGAAGTTGTATTGTTAAGGTAAATAAGTTCAAGAAGGTGTTGATGAATGCATTTGATATGACTGACCTTAGAAACATGTTATATTTTCTAGGGATGAAGATTATATGCTCTGAAAAGGGAATCATTATGCATTAGCTGAAGTATGAACTAGAGTTACTAAAGAGGTTTGATCTGATGAATAGTAAATCCGCTGTCACATCTGTAGAAACAAAACATAAACTGGACTTTGATCCAGATGGTGAGGAAGTAGATGTTACAAACTTCAAATAATTGGTTGGCTTATTGAGATATTTGTCCAATACCAGAAGTGACATATCTATGGAGTTTAAATGGTGAGTATGTTTATGGGTAAATCAAAGTGGTCATATTATCAAACTACAGTCAAGATACTCGGGTATATAAAGGGGACTTTGAAGTATGGTATTATGTTTCCATCTGGAATGTCAAAGGTTACTGAGCTGATATGCTACTAAGACTTTGAATGGTGTGGGGACATAGTTGATAGAAGAAGTACAACAAGATACATGTTTATGTATCTTGTAACACCCTTCTAAACCACACAAATATTATGAATAATTAAATCAGAGTAATGCACCAAAAAGGGTGTCACATCTTCATATAAAACACCATACATATATATCATACTCCGTAACATGGGTTTTCAAAAATTAAAACATTTATCTCTTTGAAACTATCATCATGAAACTTCAACATATCGCAATGGAATTGTCGTCTCAAAACATTTTTATTAAATACTTTAAATAAAACACTATTACACTTCATAATTCACAAGTTAAACTTCAAAACATCTTAAAACAAAATAAATCATCTCAACACATCATGTCAACAAGGGATATATAGTTCAGTTTAAACAATCTCAAAGACCTTGATGTTTCATATCAATGCAAGACCTTTTAAAATCAACAGAAATAAACAACACATTCTGAAGCTATCCTCTAAGCCTCGATGAATTATTCCTGATCACCTACAAATTATCCACGTATAGAAGAAACATTTCCAAGTAGAAAGGGTTAGTAATGAAAATTATTATAGAAAGATATATGGAATCTATATAGCAGTACAACAACAAATCATCATGGATTCCACATATCATCATATTTCATATTTTGTACTCACACCTTTGCATCAACAATACAAATCAATTATATCATTATATCATCACATTAACAACAATCGTCATGCATCACAAACTCACAATGTCGTCAACATCACTCAACCAATCATTATGCAATGTCACATATAATGCAATGCAACACCATTGACTCATGCATGTGGTACCAAAACTTCACTGATGACTTAGTCATCGTTCCTCCAAATATCCCCACCAATAGGATCGATTATCGCTTGGAACCAGAGCACATCATAATATTGCACTCAATCCACAATATGGGATTGAGGCCACCACTGTACCAATGTCATATCATCATCACGTGACCAATCGTCTTAACAACATCATTAGATTAAAGTCCTAACATATGCCATAAATGTATGATGCATAAGAACATAATAAAACATGACCACTGCTAGTACAAACACATCATTCATTCATGTAATCATCATATATCATAAAATACATCATATATAAATCTCATCATCAAAACAACATCATCATATCATCATAACAATAATATAATATCATCATAGTATCAACAACTCATCATACAACACACGTTATTGAAATCTATCACATTGAAGTATAATTTCATCATAGCATATGTACTAGAAATATACATAATTTTAATCATTTTATTCCACCTAATTATAATTCATCGTGTTAGCTATCAAACGCTTCGAACTACGCATAAAATGGAGTCTGGAAACTCAAGTTACGACACTTTGAAGATTCTACCATCTGCCTCTCGCCTGAGGCTCTCCCGATGAAGCAACTTGCTCGTCTGAGGCTCTCCCGATGAGGTTGGGGAGAAAAACCTTCCTCCGTACAAAATTCCAGTAGCATGCATTTTCCTTTTTACCTCATTCTCCCGACCAGCACATCTCGCATCTGCTTCGCCCGACAAAGCTGGAGCGAGTCCACTGCTCCCATACAAATCCCAGGGGCTCTATTTTCTTTCCACCAGTCCTCTTCGCTTCTCCATTGTATGACAAAGCATCCTGCTCACCCAACGAGACATGCGTGACAACAACCTGATGTTGCATTTTCTGCACAGTCCAGTCCCAATTTTCCTTGCGATTTCACATCCAAACAGACCAAAAACTCATACAAATCACATATTCTCATCATAAAACAACAACACTTCTTATTACACATTACACATATCAAATTAAGGCATTATTAGCATCCGTTATTCATAATTTCATCAAAGATTCATCATAATCTTCATGTTATCAAATTCATCACAAAACCCCAAACATCCTACATACATCTAAACCCTATATCAATCATAATAACAAGGATAACCCCATTTATCTTAGATTATAGTTAGAAATGATCTTCTCTATTCATTTCCACAAAGTCCTTATGAGTTCCTCAATGCCCTAGTTCTTCTCTCTGCCTTTTCTCCAAACGCGATCATACAAAATGTGCGTTCTAAACTCCAAATTTCCCTTATGCCAAACTTACCCCTTTGACCATTTCTATAGTCTTCATATATTACTCTCGCTTATAACTTTACAAATTACTATCTTGTCCTTATTATTTCTACACCTCATATTATCTAGTTTTACTAATTAAAATAATTCTAAGTAATTACTCCAATTATCTAAAATTATCTAAACCACTCAATATCACTTAATTTCTACTATGCCCCACATAACATCACATCACACATCATCCTTATCAAACATCACATATACTCACAAATACATCACAAATACATCACAAATACTCATCCTAATTAATTAAATAATTAAATAAATAATCTAATTATTTTGGGGTGTTACAACTCTCCCCCACTTAAAGAATTATCACCCTAAAAAATTACTTGGTGGAAACAAAATCGGATAAGACTCTCTTATCTGATCCACGCGTTCCCAAGTCCAACTTTCACCAACTGGTCCACCCTATAATACCTTCACTAAGGAAATGTCTTTACCCCACAATTTCTTCACTTCCGTCATTCTATCCACACAAGTGACGCTTCAACAGTCAGGTTACCTCTCACCTGTACATCATCCATTTCGATCACATGTGAAGGATCCAAAATATACCTCATCAACTAAGGCACATGAAACACGTTATGAATATTCGGAAGCGATGGCCATAAAGTAATACAATAATCCACTTCACGTATCTTCTCTGATATCTGATATGGACCAACAAATCGTGGCATAAGCTTTCTTGACTTCAAAGCTCTACCAACACCAGTCACCAGAGTAACTCTAAAAAACACATGATCATCTTTTTGGAATTCAAGTGCCTTCCTCCTCTTATCATGATAACTCTTTTGACGACTCTGAGAAGCTTTCATCTTCTCTTGAATCATCTTGATCTTTTCAATCGTTTCCTGCACAATCTCAGGTCCGAGCACAACACTCTCACCTGACTCATACCAACACAATGGAGTTCCATACCTCCTACCATACAACACTTCATACGGTGCCATACCAATACTCGTATGAAAACTATTATCGTATGTAAACTCAATCAATGGTAAGAGGCTGTCCCAATAACCTCTTTGTTCCAAAACACAATTCCTCATCAAATCCTCCAAAGACTAAATAGTCCTCTCTGTCTGGTCATTCGTCTGTGGATGATATGTGGAACTCAACCTCAACTTAGTACTAAAAGTATTCTGTAAACCTTCCCAGAATTTCAATGTAAACCTCAGATCTCTATCTGATACGATACTCGAAGGTATGACATGAAATATCACAATATCTTGAATATACATCTTAACTAGTTTCTCTATAGGATGATTGATTTTCATCGGTAAGAAATGAGCAAACTTAGTCAATCTATCCACAATCACCCAAATCGAATCATTGCCCTTATAATTCTTCGGCAAAACCGACACAAAATTCATAAAAATAATTTTCCATTTCCATTGAGGAATGTTAAATGGTTGCATTAGACACAAGGGCTTCTCATGCTCAATCTTCGACTTCTGACAAGTCAAGCAAGCATAGACAAATTTAGAAACTTCCTTTTTCATACCTGGCCACCAAAATAACTACTTCAAGTCTTGATACATCTTTGTAGCACCTGAATGAATACTTTACCTATTTGATGTCCTTCCTCAAGAATAATATTCTTAAGTTCTGGCATGTCTGGAACATAAACTCTACTTTCAAACATCATCACACCATTATCATCAATTCAGAACTCACCTCCATTACCTTGGTTAATCAAGGTCAATTGATCAACCAACTTCAAATCAAACTTCTGACCTTCTCAGATTTCTCCTATAACACCACTAGTAAGTTTCAACATTCCTAACTTCACACTATCAAGAATCTCTTCACACACCAAGCTCATATCTCTGAATTGTTCGGTCATTTCTAACTCTCAAACCATAAGCATCGACATAGGTAAATACTTTCTACTCAACTCATCAGCCACCACATTTGCTTTTCCAGGATGGTAACTCAAATCAAAGTCATAATCTTTTAACCATTCAAGCCACCTTCTATGTCTCATATTTAACTCCTTCTAATCAAACAAGTACTTCAGACTCTTATGATTGCTAAATAATTCAAATTTAGAGCCGAGAAGATAATGTCTCCAAATATTCAACATAAATACCACAACTGCTAGCTTTAAGGCATCGTAGGATAATTCCTTTCATGAACCTTCAATTGCCTAAAAGCATAAGCAACAACCTGTTCATTTTGCATTATTACACCACCAAGACCCATCTTAGACGTATCACAATACACCACGAAAGGCTCACTCGGATTAGTCAAAATCAATACTAGAGCGGTCGTTAACTTCTTCTTTAATTCTATAAAACTTTCTTCACATGCAAAATCCCAAACATAAGCTTGACCCTTTTGAGTCAATTGAGTTAACGGTAACACCAACTTAGAAAATCCTTCAATGAACCTTCGATAATAACCTGCTAAACCGAGAAAACTTTGAATCTTATTCGTAGACTTTGGAGTCTCCCATTGAAACATTGCATCAACTTTAGAAGTATCCAAAACAATTTCACCACTAGAAATCACATGGCCAAGGAAAGTCACTTCCTCCAACCAAAACTCACACTTCGACAAATTTGCATACAACTTCTTCTCTTTTAACACTTGTAACACAATTCACAAATGCTCTGCATGTTCTTCTTCTGATTTTGAATAGATCAAAATATTATAAATAAAGAGCACAACAAACTTATCCAAATAAGAATGAAATGTTCGATTCATATACTCTGTGAAAACACCTAGCGCATTAGATACACAAAAAAAATCACATTATACTCATTATGACCATACCTCGTTCGAAAAGTGGTCTTTAGAATATCATCTGGTTTAACACGAATCTGATGATAATCCGACCTTAAATCAATCTTGCTGAAAACACAAGCACCCACTAACTGATCCATTAAATCATCAATACTCGGGAGCGGATACTTATTATTAATAGTCACTTTATTCAATTGTCTGTAGTCTACACACAACCTCATACTTCTATCTTTCTTTCTAAATAACAACACATGAGCACCCCACAGACAAACACTCGGTCGAATGAACTTCTTCTCAAGAATTTCTTCCAGTTGTTTCTTCAACTCACTCAGCATTGACAACATACTTGTACCTGACACCAATTCTATAGAAAAATCTACTTCACATTCTGGAGGTAAATCACTTATATCATTTGGAAACGCTTCTGGAAATTCACATACAAAAGGTAATTCAACACTTGAATCTTCACGATCAACTTGCAACAGCGCAAACATCAAAGCTTCTTCCTCCAGGAGTTCGTTCACTTTCTTCGCAGACAACAACATTAGTTCTCCATTTTCACCAAACTTAGGGAACCTCAAAGTTTTATTTTAACAATTAATGTGAACATAGTTGATCTCCAACCAATTCATTCCAAGAATAACATCAATTTGGTGTAAGCGTATACACACCAAATCCATCCCAAAACTCTTACCATAAATGGTCAAAGGACATCTTGTACAAACAAAAGTAGTAGTAACAGAACCACTTGTAGGAGTATCTATTACGTAACTACTATTCATATTAGAAAACTTCAAACCCAACATGTTAGCACATTCACGTGAAATAAATGAATGAGTAGTAACAATATCAATAATAGAAACCAGTTCAACATCGTTAATAAAACAAGTACCTCGAATCAAGTTGTTCTTCTAGAATCCTATGATCCACTCAGAGCGAACAATCTACCATTAGCCTGGGCAATAGTGTCCCTCTTTGGCTTCTGACACATGGTACTAATGTGACTCTGCTCTCCATAATTAAAACAAGTTGTACCATCTTTCTTGCATTCAGGAGTACAATGACCCATCTCATCAAATTTGTAACATCTCAAAACCTCATCCTCACATTCATTAGAATGGTGACCCAGTTCACCACACCTATAACACTTGACAGGAGCGGGAGCTCCTCCTCCACTTGTCTTCTTCTCATTGGGGAAACCTTTTGTTTCCCTTTATCAGTTAGAGCATCATAAAGCTTTCTATGGTCTTGATACGATTTTACTATCTTCTCATTCAGACTCTTGTAGTGAGCCGAATGAGCTTTTATATCTTCTTCGTAGATCCTATAGTTGTTCACCAAATCTAGAAACCTACAGAGCTGCGGATATCCAATTACCTGTTTGATCTCTGGATGCAAACCATTCTCAAACTTGATACACTTTAAGAACTCTGCAGTTGCTTCACTGTAATATGGATAATACTTTTCCACTTCCACAAACCTCGAAGCATACTCAGTGATAGTCAAATTCCCTTGTTTCAACTATAGAAACTCAATCTATTTCTTTCCATGCACATGCTCTGGGAAGTACTTTCTCATAAACTCCCTGCTGAAGACATCACAAGTGACGACTTCACCTTCCACTGCCAGTATCTGACGGGTTTCGACCCACCAGTCATCAACTTCCTCTTCCAATATATGTGTACCAATCTGCACCTTCCATGCTTCTGAATAATCCATGACCCGAAAGATCCTTTCAATCTCCTTGAGCCAAGTATGTGCTCCATAAAGATCATACTGACCCTTGAAAATAGGTGGATTGTTCCTTTGAAATGTCTCCAAGATACGGGATCCATCACTCTTGCCGGCATTAGGATGATGTTTCATAACCTGAGCAACAACCTGCAAAGCAACAACAATCACTACATTGTTTCTTCTAGCCATTATACACATAGGAAACTAATGTAAAAAACAATGTATCGACAATATACTCACACTACTCGATCGATAGGACATGCACATTGTTATACCCCAAAATATTCCCTCCCATTTTCTTCAGGATATCTCCTCATGCTCCTAGGGTTTCCATTTGCTCATGGTTACTCGAGAATTGATCAAACAAATTCTCCTCCTAAGCAATGGACCTACAATTAGGGTTTCACTTTTCTCAAGGAAGATTGGGTCTCTAAGGCCTCGGGTGTATTTCATGGTTTCTCATATGTCTCTAAGAATGCTTATTCCAAGTTTCAAGCCTTGCATCACAAGTTTGCTCAGTCAATTGCTGAGATGACTGGAAATCAATTATATTGGACAAAAAGTCAACTGTGGTCAACATACAATCAAAATTCAATATTTTTGGTCAACATCAAGATTTTGAAGTCATATGCATCATTTGATCAAGGGTTTATCATAGTTCATCAAGAAAACTCTCAATTCATCAAAAGTCAAAAGTTACTAAATTAGGGTTTTCTTAAGGAGAAGTCAACTAAACTTTGCCCAAGCCCAAATTTTACATGCTTCATCAGATTTTCCTCAACAAAATCTCATTTTCAAGTAAATTAATTTCTCTACAACTACTTCTCTCTAAGCTCAAGTCCATAAAATGCTTCATTTGAGAGATACGGGCCAATACATTATAGGTCATTTTAGAAGTCAACAAAAAGACACTTTTTGTCAATGCAACTTACATCAATATAAAGTCTTCAAATGAAAACATGATTAACATATATATTGTAAAGGACATCTTTATCTTTCCAAAAAGTCCAAGATCACCTTCAAATGATAAAAATTGAGAGAGTTATGATTGGTGCAATTTGGGAAATTTTGAGAAAACGCATGAAACCAAAAGTGATCAAACTTGGAATTTTGGGCTAATGGGCTGATATTTCAAGATCGATGCGTGTTATAGGTCTCATTGTGAATCTATAAATTACTTCATACATCCCTTGGGTTTTTATTATATTTATTTTTGATTTTTATTTATTTAAAGTCAAAATAAAATAAGATAAAGTCAAGCCTTCTTACAAAGGTCCAAGCCCAACATGTTTGACCTAATTTCCTCACTATATATCCCTACTATTTCATACAAAGGAGGGCACAAAACCCTTGCACAAGAAGCCTTCCCAAAAATCTCAAAAAATATCAAAACTAGGGAAAATTGAAACACTATCTTGCAGCCTCCCTCAAGGCCAAATACTTGTCCAATTCCATTCCTAAATAAATATAGGGTACGATGGGATTGAATGTGATGATCCAAAGGGCATAAAACCAGCATACATGCCTTGGCAGTTTCTTGATTTTTTTTGCAAATTTGAATTCTTGTTTTCATGTCATTTTAATGTATACTAACTTCACTAACATGTTTCTGAGACATAACCAGGCAGGGTAGACCTATTGCATATGACCCCCATGACGATCGAACCATACTTGGAAGACATGTTTGAAAAATTTCAAACTATATGCTTCGTATCTCTTTTTACAGGGAGATTTAGCAAAAAAATAATGGTTTCATTGAAATTGCAAGGCCTAAATTAGGGGGGGTAGGGTACCCTTGAATCATTAATACTTCTTATTTTGCAGGAACAAAGGACCAGCTCACCAGAGAAGACGACCAGAGCTAGGGCTCCGACGCTTCTCCGACCCAAGGGTTTGTTTTATTATATATTTGATTTGTTTTATGATATTGTCGGATGTATATCTACCCCAGTGGTAGAAGCACGCACGATAAGGCTTTGATGTACAAAGGAGTGGGTTCGATCCCTGCCTTTTGTGTTTTTTCATATTTTTCTAATTTTGCAGATCGTACGCAGCACGTACCCACACATCAACCATGTGCCCTGCTGCTTCTCACCATCAGATCTTCACAGATCTGATTCAACGCCTAGGAATATGCACGCCCATGATACACTCTCTTAGCTGCTCACACAGGATCTCATGGACCAGTGCTTGGGCCTGGATCCTCTTTGCAATCTGCACCCCTTTTTTTGCTAATCCAGGCCCAATCTTTTTTTTAAATATTTTCTTTTACTTATATTTTTATTATTTAATTAAAATGCAAAAAAAATGGTTTTAGGTTTTCTTAATTGAAATAAATTAGGTTTTAGTTTTTAATTAACCATTTAATAATATAATTAATTAATTAATTTTTTCTTAATTAAAATTAATTAGATTTAATAGGTTAATTAATTATCATAAACCATTTTTTCATAAAAATCACTAACAATATTTTCCTTTTCTATTTTTATCTTACTTCTATATTTCTTAGATCGACTGTATAAGTTTCGTGAATGTAATAGTCTAGATTTTTATTTTTTCGCTTTTATTTATTATCATGTAACTGCTTATGGAATGTAATAATCTAGGTCTAAATTTTTGCATTTTACTTTCTGCATCCTTTTTTATGTAACTGCCCCAAAGCCATGTAATTGTTTGAGGTTTACGTTTCTGCACTTTATTCTTTCTGCTACTGTATTTCTATACTTCTTAGTAAATAGGGTTTGTTTGGAATGATATTAATCAAACGATAGAAAAACCCTAAATTCAAAGATAAAATAACTGAAAACAACACACTCGTACACTTGCACCTCTAGGGTAGTCTCTCTTATTACTTTCGAAATTGTAAGTGTTTGTTGGCAGCAATTTTGGTAAAACACTACTTTGGTAATATTTTTCTTAATGTCTTGAGATTTGAAGTAAATCATCTCAATTGGTTTTGTGAATGATGTCAAAGTAGATTTCTTAACATCTTCCTTCTGATCTGAACGTGTTTTTCAGATTTTCTGTTTCCTATTTTTAAGCGCGCCTAATTCAGGTTTTGTGGTTTATATCTTGCGAAAAATATGGAGGAATATTTTATGATTTGTCTTATCTTTATGGATTATATCTTGGCCTACTTTCATGGAGATATTAAAGGGATTCAATATATTGCAATATTTGTTTTTCAGCCCAAGCCCATAAAGAAGTTGTTGCGCCTTTATAAGGACTTGCAACCTTATTCGTACAACTGCAACAATTGAAGAAAAATTTATTCTTTGTGTTTAAAAGTATGAATCTTTTAATTTTAATACACTCTATTATTGTTTCAATACTTGAGTTATAATTTGTTAGTTTAGTTATAAATTATGGATCATTCGTAAGCTTTTAAGTATTGAATGATTGAGGGTTTTCAAACTTAATAATTCTATTGTTTTTCACTATTAGTGATTGAAGGGATTTGAGGAGGGCCTCATACCTAGGTGTGTCTTAGGTAGAAGTATAGCACGGGCAGTGATTAAGTGATTAGATCATAAACTGGTTGTTTACTGAGGGTCTATGAATTGATACTACTTAGTGGACTTATCCCTGGCTTGGTAGCCCCCAGAGTAGGTGTTGTTGTACATTGAACTGGGTTAACAATTCCTTATGTTTTTACTGCTTTTATATTATCCTCAGATATTTGTATCATGACATCTCCTTCGACATCACATATCTGATACCAGAATTTTAATTGGTATCAATGCAGGCATCCTGCTCTGTATCTGGGTGAGATATAAGGAATATACTTTCTGGTACTATGGACAAGGAAGGAGAATTTGTGAACAGACCACCCGTTCTGGATGGAAGAAATTATGACTATTGGAAGCCACGTATGGTGGCCTTTCTAAAATCTCTGAACAGCAGGGCTTAAAAAGCTGTCTTTAAAAGGATGGAAACACCCTGTCAAATTGGAAGAAGATGGAGAACCTACTTTTGAGTTAAAGCTAGAAGAAGATTGGTCTAAAGAAGAGGATGAAATTTCACTTGGAAATTCTAAAGCCTTGCATTCTATATTCAATGGAATTGACAAGAACATTTTCATATTAGTAAACACATGTGAAGTAGCTAATGATGCCTGAGGGATTCTTCAATCTACCCATGAAGGCACATCCAAAGTTAAGATGTCAAGACTTCAATTTCTGACCACCAGATTTTAAAATCTGAGAATGAAGGATGATGAAAGTATTAATGACTTCCATATGAACATTCTTGAGATTGCTAATGGATCCAGTGCTTTAGGAGGAAAAAAAATACCCGAAGACAAATTGGTGAGAAAGATGCTTAGGTCTCTCCCCAAGAGATTTGATATGAAGATGACTGCCATATAAGAAGCATAAGACATTGACAACAAGAGAGTGGATAAACTTGATGGATCCCTTCAGACATTTGAATTAAGTATCAATGAAAGATCTGAAAATAAGAACAAAAGCA
Source organism: Vicia faba (assembly GCA_948472305.1). Taxonomy (NCBI): domain Eukaryota; kingdom Viridiplantae; phylum Streptophyta; class Magnoliopsida; order Fabales; family Fabaceae; genus Vicia; species Vicia faba. The sequence goes on along the minus strand of OX451736.1, from coordinate 776,673,439 downwards.
TAGCTTTTGTAACCAATACTGAAGATGAATGGGAGGATTGTAATCTGGATAAAAATGAAGGAATATCTAATGCTTTAGTTCTGCTTGGAAGACAGTTTAACAAAGTGATAAATAAGATTGATAGGAACCCAAGATAAAATATCAAGAACATCTCATCTGACATCCATAAGTCAAATGAGTTTGGAAGAAAAAGGGCTAAAGAAAAATCCACTCAAGGGAAGGGAATACATTGTCATCGATGTGAAGGTTTTGGTCACGTTAGAGCTGAATGTCCTACATATCTTAAGAAACAGAAGAAGAATCTATCAGTTACTTGGTTTAAAGAGGACTCTGAGAGTGATCTTGAAGAGGAACCTGCCAAGTATGTTAAAGCATTGACATGCAAATATGTTTCTGATGAAGATTCTAGTGATGGTGAACTAACCTTTGATGAGTTAGTTCCCTTGTACAGAGAACTGTGTCTCAGAAGTGCAGAAGTTTGCCAAGAAGGGGAGAAATAGAAAGATCTCATAACTCAGCTAAAGGCAGAAAGGAAAGAGCATATAAAAACTATCTATAGTCTGGAAAGTGAAGTGACTTCTCTGAATTCGAATCTTGACAGAATGGTCAAATCATTCAAGATGCTGAATAATGGGTCTGACACATTAGATGAAATTCTTCAAGTGGCAAGAGTGTCAGGAGACAAGTGTGGTCTAGGGTTTAATGAGAAAAAGGAACCTTATTCAGAAGAACCTTCATCAGATTCCACTCATGCCAAGTCTAAACAAAAGATGTCGAATCAAATGTCTCAACATCATGGCACACATCATGGAAAGAAAAAATTTAATCACACCAGAGATAAATTCCAGCGCTGGAGGTGTTACCACTATGGAAGGTTTGGTCACATAAGAACTTTCTGTTTTCAAGTTGTATGGGTACCCTAAAACTGCTCCTCTTCCCAAGACTGATCAGATCTCTCAAAATAGCAAAAAGAAGAAACAATGGGTTCCTAAGACTATTGTTGCTAGTCTCATAGCTCATACCTCTCTCAAAGTCTCAACCAAAGATGACTGGTACTTTGACAGTGGTTGTTCTAGACACATGACAGGTGTTAAGAATCTGTTGGTAGATATCAAATCTCACTCCACCAGTTATGTGACTTTTGGTGATGGAGCCAAAGGTGAAATAAAAGGAGTTGGAAAGCTGGAATGTTTAAAAGTCTCGAAACTTGATAATGTGTTACTTGTTAAAGAGTTAACAACTAACCTAATAAGTATAAGTCAACTTTGTAATCAAGGGTTCAAAGTAAACTTCACCAAGAAAAAATGTCTCGTTTACAATGAAAAGAATGAAGTTATTATGAAAGGAATCAGATCTAAAGACAACTGTTATTTATGGGTTCCCCAAGAGTTAAACTTCTCCTCGACATATGATTTAGCCAAAGAAAATAAAGTTAAACAGTGGCATCAAAAACTGGGACACTTGCATCTGAAAGGAATGAAAAGAATCATATTTATAGAAGCCGTGAGAGGGATTCCTAAGCTCAAGATAGAAGAAGGGAGAGTATGTGGTGAATGCCAGATTAGAAAGCAAACTAGGATGTCACATCAGAAGATCCAACATCTCACCACATCAAAAGTTTTGGAACTTCTTCACTTGGACTTGATGGGACCTATGCAGGTTGAAAGTCTTGGTGGAAAGAAGTATGCCTATGTTGTTGTAGATGAATTCTCTAGGTACACATGGATAAGTTTTATCAGAGAAAAATTAGAAACTTTTAATGTCTTTAAATATCTCTGTCAAAAACTTCAAAGAGAAAACGATAGTCATGTCATCAAAATCAGAAGTGATCATGGAAAGGAATTTAAGAATAATAAATTTGCTGATTTTTGTTCTTCTGAAGGAATCATTCATGAATTTTCCTCTCCCATTAATCCTCAGCAAAATGGGATTGTGGAACGCAAAAACATAACTCTTTAGGAATCTTACAGAGCTATGATTAATGCTAAGAAGTTACCCTACCACTTTTAGGCCGAAGCTATGAATACTGTGTGCTATATCCATAACAGAGTCACTCTAAGAAAAGACACCTTAGCCACCTTGTATGAAATATGGAAGGGAAGAAAACCTATTGTCAAATACTTTCATGTACTTAGAAGTAAATGTTACATCTTAGTTGATCATTAATAGAGAAGGCAGATGGATCCCAAGAGTGATGAGGGAATATTCCTGGGTTACTCTATAAATAGCAGAGCTTACAGAGTCTTTAACTCCAGAACTACGGTTATGATGGAATCCATCAATGTTATTATTGATGATAGAGGATGGAATGATGAAGAAGATGTCTTAGAAGATGTTGGAACATCTTTGTCAGACATTCCAACAGAATCTAATGACAGATCCTAATCCAACTCAAGAAGATCCTGAGCCCAGTCAACTCAATAAAGGGCCTTCAATCAGAACTCAGGGATCATCCTAAGGAACTTATTATAGGAGATCTAAATAAAGGAGTTACTACTAGATCAAGATAAGGGATGTCAAACTCTTGCTTTATTTCAAAAATCGAGCCTAACAATATCAAAGAAGCCTTAACTGATGAGTTATGGATTAATGCTATGCAAGAAGAGCTAGATCAATTTAGAAGAAGTGAAGTTTGGGATCTGGTTCCAAGAATTGAAGGCACAAATGTGATTGACACTAAATGGGTGTACAAGAATAAATCCGATGAAAAAAGGGTGGTTACTAGAAATAAGGCAATATTAGTTGCACAAGGATAAACTTAAATTGAAGGAGTTGATTTTGATGAAACCTTTTCCCTTGTGGCCAGACTTGAATCAATCAGACTACTCTTAGGAGTTGCTTGCATTCTGAGATTTAAGTTGTTTCAAATGGATGTAAAGAGTGCCTTCTTAAATGGCTATCTGAATGAGGAAGTTTATGTTGAACAACCTAAGGGATTTGTTGATCCAACCTTTCCTAACCATGTGTACAAACTGAAGAAAGCTCTGTATGGATTAAAGCAGGCTCCAAGAGCTTGGTATGAGAGATTGACAGAATTTCTTGGTGAGAATGGATATAGGAAAGGCGGCATAGAAAAAACTCTTTTTGTAAAGGAAGAAGAAGGGAATGTCATGATTGCATAGATTTATGTTGATGATATTCTGTTTGGTGGGATGTCAAATGAGATGGTTCAACATTTTGTCAAGCAAATGCAATCAGAATTTGAGATGAGCCTTGTTGGTGAGTTAACCTACTTTCTTGGTCTGCAAGTTAAACAAATGGAAGATTCCATATTCTTATCTCATACAAATATGCGAAGAATATAGTAAAGAAATTTGGGATGGAAAATGCCAGTCATAAGAGAACACCCACTCCCACACATCTGAAGTTGTCTAAAGATGAAAAAGAAGTAAGTATGGATCAAAGTCTTTATAGAAGTATGATAGGCAATCTTCTATATCTCACAGGTAGAAGACCTGCCATTTCCTTTGTTGTAAGGGTGTCTTCTAGATATCAAGATGATCCTAAAGTTAGCCATACCAACCATGTGAAGAGAATTCTTAAATATGTGAATGGGACAAGTGACTATGGTATGCTATACTCTCATGGATCTGGATCTTCTTTAAGTGGTTATTGTGATGCTGATTGGGCAAGAAGTGCTGATGATAGAGAAAGTACATCAGGAGGATGTTTCTTTCTGGGAAATAATCTCATATATTGGTTCAGTAAGAATAAAAATTGTGTGTCTTTGTCCACTACTGAGGCTGAGTATATTGCTGCAGGAAGCAGTTGTTCTCAGTTGGTTTAGATGAAACAAATGTTGATAGAATATAATGTCAAACAGGATATCATGACATTATTTTGTGACAATATAAGTGCCATAAATATATCAAAAAAATCCTATTCAACACAGCAGGACCAAACACATTGATATTTATCATCACTTTATAAGAGAGCTTGTTGAAGAAAAGATTGTTGCCTTAGAACATGTAGCTACTGAATTACAACTGGATGACATTTTCACTAAGGCTTTGGATGCAACCCAATTTGATAACTTAAGAGGAAAACTAGGGATCTGCATATATGAGGGTTTTTAGAAATTAAGGGCGTGTAGGAACATCATTAAAGTGATATTATATCATTTATTATGTTTACAGCAAATTAAGTATCTTAAACAATCATTTCAAGATTATCTCAAATACTCTCTCACATGCTACAACATTACTTCTTTCTATTTTCACAACCTCTTCGTTCTCCTTTACAGAAAAAGAACCCTTGTAATTTTTCATCTCACTGTTCAAAAATATTCAAAGATGTCGCAACATCATGCTTCGTCTCCCTCAAAGTGCTCTTCTGATGAAGCCAAGGCTTGTAGGTCAAAGTATGTCAACCATCCCGAGGATCTCTCCCTTGATAAAGTCCTGGTTGTCGCTCCTTTGACAACTGTTTCACCTCTTGAGAAGAAGTTCAAGAAACCCATATCGTCCCATGCAAAGAAATCCAAAGACAAGTTTAAAACTTCTTAAGGTAATGCTCCTAATACTACTGATGATAGGTTAGAAGAAGACATTGTTAATGTTGATAGGAGTATTAGAAGGCTGGTAGATAGGGTTTTAAATGAGGGTTTTGTTGTGCCTGGGATTTCTACTCCTCTTTCTCGAATGCCTGCTCAGGCTGACAAAGGTACTAATCCTCAAAATGCTGATGGATCATCTATCTTAAAGAAAGATGTTGTTGAAAGTGAACTTGGAAAGTTTTTTACATCTGTTTAAGAAGAATTGGAAGCTGATGTTGAACAAGATGGTGAGACATCATCGGCTGAGAAGGACTCTTCAGCTAAGGAAGATGTTGCTGGCTCCAAAACTACAAAGAATCCAAATGCTGAGAATATGGTGAATGTTGATGAGCTATATGACAATGACCTTATTTTCAATATGGTGCTTGGAATTGTTAAAAGGCTTAAGTCTAGAAACATGAAGGCTATGGATGTCATATCCCCTGCCAAGAGTATCAAGAAGAAGACTATGTATGATCCCCTAAAGCCCTGGATTAAAGTGGTTCCTCACTCCAACAAAAGAAAATTTAGACCTGATAGCTCCTCAGATGATGATGAAGATGATGTCCAGGACATCTCTCCTGTGAAGAAGTCTGCAAGCAAGAAGCTTTCTTTCAGGGTGCCTGATGCTCCTCTTGACAACATTTCCTTCAATTATGTTGGCAATGCTGAAAAATGGAAATATGTCTTCCAAAGAAGTATTTCTCTTGAAAGAGAGTTGGGAGCAGGTGCACTGGAGTTCAAAGAGATTATGGACCTGATTTCCTTTGCTGGCTTGAAGAAGACTGCCACCAGGTTTGCAAAATGTTATGAGACTCTTGTTAAGGAATTTATTGTTAATATTCCTATAGATTGTGCTGATCACAGAAGTAAGGAATATAAGAAGATGTTTGTTAGAGGTAGATGTGTTGAATTTTCCCCTAACATCATCAATAGATATCTGGGCAGGTCTGAAGATGATTACTGTGAGTTGGAAGTGACTGATAATCAGGTGTGCAAAGCCATCACTACAAACCAAGTGAGTGATTGGCCCTTGAAGAATAAGATCCTTGTTAGTAAGTTAGGTGTGAAATATGCTATCCTGCATAGAATTGGAGCTGCTAATTGGGTCCCTACCAATCATACCTCAACCATTACAGTTTGTTTAGGAAAATTTATCTATGTTGTTGGAAATAAGAAATTGTTTGATTATGGTACTTCTATTTTTGAATAGACTGTAAAGCATGCAGGAACCTGTGCTATCAAGATTCCTATTGCCTTTCCATTTCTTATTTGTGGAATTATTCTAAACAACATCCCGGAATTCTATGTGGCACTGATGTAGTTTACAAAAGGGAGTCTGCCCTGTCCCTTCACTTCAGGCTGTTTTTAGGTAAACATGTCCCAGACATTGTTTTGACATCTGTATCCTCTGAAAACAAGACCTCAAGCAAGGATGAAATGATTATTGAGTTAATGGAAGCCTATAGAGAACTTGATAAGGTAATAAGAGTTAGCTCAACAAGAAAGATAAAATTTGAAAAGCTGACCAAGGAGTTCCAGAAGGATAACAGTCTTGATGAGAGAGTGGGTACTGAAGGAGGAGATTTTGGTAATGAAGAAAGTTCTGAAGTTGCCAAGTCTACTGGTCTTGAAGACAATTAGACTCTGTGCTGGTGCTTATTTTTTGTGTTTTGATCCCTATGTTATTTTTGGCACTTGTATGTGCTTGACACTTGGATATTCTGGTATGTACTTTCTTTTCTACTACTCTCTTGAATGCATGTTTATTTGGCATATTATGTCTAAAAAGGGGGAGAGAAACTGACTGACTGACTGTCTACTGACTGGTAATTTTGAGGGTAAGATTCATGTCTTAGAATATATTCTGACACATCTTCCACTGCTAACTGCTAACTGAGTTTCTTTTACTGCCGCTCTGATAATGTGCTCAAATAATGTTTTAGCCAAAATTTGCTAAAGGGGGAGTTTGTAAGTGTTTGTTGGCAGTAATTTTGGTAAAACACTGATTTGGTAATGTTTTTGCTTAATGTCATGACATTTGAAGTAAATCATCTGAACTGATTTTTTAAATGATGTCAAAGCAAATGTCTTAACATCTGCCTTCTGATCTGAACGTGTTTTTTAGATTTTCTGTTTCCTGTTTTAAGCGCGCCTTATTCAGGTTTTGTGGTTTATATCTTGCGAAAAATATGGAGGAATATTTTCTGATCTGTCTTATCTTTATAGATTATATCTTGGCCTACTTTCATAGAGATATTCAAGGGATTCAATATATTGCAATATTTGTTTTTCAGCCCAAGCTCATAAAGAAGCTGTTGCGCCTTTATAAGAATTTGCAACCTTATTCGTACAACTGCAACAATAAAAGAAAAATATATTCTTTGTGTTTAAAAGTATGAATCTTTTAAATGTAATACACTCTAGTATTATTTCAATACTTGAGTTGTAATTTGTTAGTTGAGTTGTAAATTATGTATCATTCATAAGCTTTTAAATATTGAATAATTGAGGTTTTTCAAACTTAATAATTCTGTTGTTTTTCACTGTTAGTGATTGAAGGGATTTGAGGAGGGCCTCATACCTAGGTGTGTCTTAGGTAGAAGTATAGCACGAGTAGTGATTAAGTGATTAGATCGTAAACTAGTTATTTACTGAGGGTCTATGAATTAATACTATTTAGTGGACTTATCCCTGGCTTGGTAGCTCCCAGAGTAGGTGTTGTTGTACACCGAATTGGGTTAACAATACCTTGTGTTTTTACTACTTTTATATTGTTGCATTTTATATTGTCCTCAGATATTTGTGTCGTGACATCTCCTTTGACATCACATATCTGATACTAGAATTTCAGGAATAAACAATCATGTCCCTAGAAAGTGGGGACGCTTTAGCAAAGTCCCTCGAATCAAAGATCATAGTCCCTCAATGACCCTTCGATGTTTCCTTTCGATAAATGATCTAGTCCTTTACGAAAAAACTGCTAAAGCATCCTCACAAGTTGTCTTAATGGCTGTACGATGAACCTTCGCATGTCCCTTCATATCAAACGATAGGGCTTCCTACTAACTAATGGTATGGTTAATACTATCTTAAGAAGGAGGAAACATACAAGAATAGCCTTGAGTGGGTAGAACTTTTAATCACTTGCTCACATAAACCATTCAAAAATAAAACATTTCACAAACACTTTCAAAGATATTTTCAAACACTTTGTATGCGTTCTTGAGGCCTGATACAAGAACCATTACAAAGTTGGACGTACTTTAGGCATTTCTAAATATTTTCAAAAACCATACAAAAAGCAATTTTTCAAAGTGAGCTAAGCGATTAAGAGCCCGTAGATAACTACGGATGAAAAAGTTGCTAACACCTTCCCTTTTTATAACATACCCCCTGAACTCAAAATCTTCAAGGTCTTTCCTGTTCTTTTCACCCTTTCCTTATTGAATAAAAGAATAGTCGGTGGAGACTCTAGCTATCCGCAACATTTGCAATAAAACGTAAAACAGGTCAGTTCTCCCACCGTATTACAGAACTGGCGACTCTACTGGGGATGAAAATTAAAAGAGGGGTACCTTAGGGTTATATCACTTTTTACTTGCTTTACATGTCTATTTTGTTTTCTTTATCTTTGAGGTTTTCCTGAGTTTATGTTTCTTGCAAAGATCCTACACCTGGATCTAGGTACCTTTAGATAAGTAGTAATAAATCATGGAAATTGTACAACGTAGATCGATATGGTTGAAGTGATGGCTATGTTAGTGTGACACTTTAGTCTGTACTGGTGTTCCTTGAGTCAGTTGAGGATAACATTGGGCTGTCGCGTGGTGTCATAAGTACTAATTGAATTTTAGAACCCTAATTGACCCACCTTGGCCATTAGAAGGTAATGAGATAGCCGACTTTGGTGTAGTCCAGAGTTGGTTGATACTCGATGCTACGCTCATTGAGATTTGACTCGCGGGATGTTTTTGTGGCAAATCTGTTGCTGTACTAAAATAAAACCTTCGAGAAAGATCCGTGATATGAGATTCCTAGAACGCATTTACTATTTTGGACAGGTTGAGCCATTTGAACTTCAATAGAAAAGGGTACTTACCTACAGACCCCATGCAAGCCTTTAAACCTAAGACCTTTGTGTGATTTGTCCGTGTCTTCTATCTTGTTTAAACATGACATTATAACATCATACCATGGCATTTTCACAAACCATTTCAAGGATCCTATGTACCGGTGATATAGGTTTATCATGAACTAGACTTCTAACAAGAGGCAAGAGGATTTATTTTCCTCTAACTAGATGCTTTCAAAGATCAAAGTAAATTCTTTCGAGTCAAAAGGCTAGGACCCACTTGACATGGTGAGCTTGACTCTCATAGAAGGACATTCAAAGGCATAAAGTTATTCAGTCAAAGCTGCAACCAGACTCAACTTCTAACATTTCATTTTTTGTTTATCCCGCGAGATCCTTGAAAACATTGCATATGCATTCACATACCATACATATCATCATAACAGGTATTTCCCAAGACAAATTTTCTCATCTTCTTGCTGTTTATTTCAGTAAAAGATGGCTTTCGAACAAACCGTGAAAGATCTTCAAGCTCAGAATGCTTAATTTCAGCAAATGTTCCTGAACTTAGCCAAAGGACAGGAAGACTTGAAAGTGCTCATCATCAAAGAGAGAAATAAGAAGACTAAGAAGCCAACTGCCATTCTTAATATGGGTAGAAGGTTCAAAGGTCCGGTCAGGAGGGCTCTAGATTTTGATATCCCATCAAATGAAGATGATATTCAAGAGGAAGATGATAAGAGTGTGAAAGCTGGGGAGAATAATAACCAGGGTTATGATGAAGAAGAAGCAGACTATTCAGATGAACATTATGCTCCTATTGATGACAAATAGAAACACCTGAAAGATCGTCTTAATGCTATGGAGATACAGAGAGTGCCTGGGTTGGATTTTGAAGATCTGGTTTTAATCTCAGGAGTTGTAATTCCTCACAAATTCAAGGTTACTACCTTTGCAAAGTATGATGGTGCTTCCTATCCAAATCTTCATTTAAGGTCGTATGTTCGGAAGATTCAACCCCATATTGCTGACAGGAAGTTATGGGTTCACTTATTTCAAGAAAGCTTGTCAGGAACACAATTGGAGTGGTTCTATCAGCTGGAAGAGACCAATATCCGTACTTGGGAAGACTTGGCTGCTGCTTTTTATAAACAATACCAGTACAATGCTGACCTTGCACCAACTCACATGAAATTACAAAGTATGACTATGGGCTCGAACGAAGGCTTCAAAGAGTATGCCCAGAAATGGAGGGATCTAGATGGGAGAGTTCAACCTCCTTTATCTGATAGGGTGCTATTTGATATGTTTATGGGAACCTTGACAGGTCCTTTCTTCAATCATCTGATCGGAAGCTCTTCAGCCGGATTCACTGAGCTGATATTAACAGGGGAATATGTTGAAGGTGGAATCAGGAGTGGAAAAGTTCATGTGGATGCGTCTTCAAGTACTATGAAGAAGAAGTTTAACGGTAAAAAAGAAACTAATGCTGTGTATGGCTAGAAGGGTCATGCTAGAAATGACCGCAATTAGTCTGTGGGAGTTGTGCTAATTTCTAATCCTGCGTCGGTACAACAATATCAACAAGGAAAACAACGTAGGTCAAACGTACCCAGGAGACAGTTTACTAAGATCAACATTCCATTGTCTCAAGAATTATAACATCTATTGAAGGCATAGTTGATAACATTAAGAGATCCGACTCAGAATCCCAAGAATTCCTTCCCTAAGTACAATCCCATTGTAAGATGCGCTTATCATTCCAATAGTCCTGGAAATGACACAAATAGCTGCTGGGATCTAAAAACTAAAATTCAATATATGATTGACAACAAAGATATTGAATTTGATCCTCCAGAGACCCCCAATGTGATTAACGCTCCTATTCCTAAGCACGACAAAGGCATTAGTTCTAGTGATGATGTTTTATATTTTTCAATTGTAAGTGACTTGACTATTCCCCTCTTGATATTAAGAAGAATATGTTGCAAGCTGGTTTATTTCTATGTTGCATTAAAAGATGCTACTGCTGTGCAACCCAACCCAATGGTTGCAAACTACTGAAAGAAGGTGTTCAATGTCTGATGGATAACCATATCATTATAGTTGAGAAGCTTCCTTCTATGGATACCATATCTATAATTTCCGTCACTCCTATCAAGATCACTGCCAAAGGCCTTGTGAAGATTAAGGCTGAATCTAGAGTCACTCACCTGATAATCACCGCACCCTGTGAAGAAGTATCTGTAATTTCCGTCACTCTCCTGCATATTCTTAGCAAATTCTTTGCCCAAGGAGGCTTTAGTAGACCCAAATATAATATCATCTGCGTAAATTTTACAAACAATAATATCATTTTAAATGTTTTACATAATAAAGTTGTGTCCACTTTCCCTCTAGTAAAATCTTTTCCTAAGAGAAAGTTACTTAGTCTTTCATACCATGATCTAGGAGCTTGTTTCAGACCATATAACGATTTCTTAAGTTTATAAACATATTCTTGATGTTTTGTATTTTCAAAACCAGGGGGTTAGTGCACATAGACTTTTTCATCAATATAACCATTTAAAAATGCACTTTTTACATTCATCTGTTAAAGAGTGATGTCATTATTTACAGCAAATGAAATTAAAAGTATGATAGATTCTAACCTGGAAACTGGAGCAAAGGTCTCAATATAGTCTATCCCTTCTTGTTGACTATAACTTTGCGTAACCAGTCGTGATTTGTTTCTGAAAACTTCTCCTTGTTCATTTAATTTGTTTCTGAAGACCTGCTCAGTTCCAATGATAATTAATCCTTTTGGTTTCGGAACTAGATCCCATACATTGTTTCTGGTAAATTGATTAAGTTCTTCCTGTATTGCAATATCCAATCATCGTCTTGATGTGCTTCATTTATGGAGGTTGGTTCTATCAGAGATGCCAATCCTAAGAGAGACTCTTCATCTATTTTAAATGTATATCTTGTTTTGATTGGATCATTATTCTTTACCAGAATCAGATCTTCAGAATATGCTAATCTGCTTCTTGGATGTCTTTTCTGAATGGGTTCTTCAGACGTTTCTATAGTATCAGTGTTGATTGTACTTCTATCTTTTTTTGAATTGGTCTTGATTTTTGGTATTTTGTCTTCAGAAGATCTGTCTTCAATACCTGTAACTTGAACTTCTATATCTACAAATTATTTAATTTGCTTTGACTTTTGAGAGCCAAGTTTATCATCAAATATAACATTAATGGATTCTTGCACAATTCATGTTTCTGTGTTATATACTATATATCCTTTTGAGCGTTCAAGGTATCCTAACAGGAGGAACTTTTGTTCCTTAGAATCAAACTTGTTCAGATGTTCTTTGGTGTTCAAAATATAACAGGTACATCCAAAAGGATAGAAATAAGAAATGTTGGCCTTTCTTCTCTTCCACAATTCATATGGAGTCTTATCCAGAATAGGTCTTATGGAGATTCTATTCTGAATGTAGCACAGTGTGTTAACTGCCTCTGCCCAAAAATATTTAGAAATGTTAGTCTCATTGATCATGGTTCTGACCATTCCTTATAAAGTTCTATTCTTTCGTTCTATAACTTTGTTTTGTTGGGGAGTTCTAGGACAAGAGAAATTATGAGAAATGCCATTTTCATTAAAAAACTTTTCATAACTTTTATTCTCATATTTCCCACCATGATCACTAATAACTTTCACAATTCTAAACTCTTTTTCATTCTAAACTTGGTTACAGAAGGTAGATAACACATAGTGTGACTCCTCTTTGTGTCTGAAGAACTTTACCCATGTCCATCTGCTATAGTCATCTACGATCACTAATCCATATTTCTTGCCGCTTATCGATGCAGTTTTCACTGGTCCCAACAGATCTCTATGCAAAAGTTCTAATGGTCTAGAGGTAGAAACAACATTTTTAAATTTAAAAGATGGTTTTGCAAACTTTCCATTTTGACATGCTTTACACAGAGCATCTGATCTGAACTTCAGGTTTGGAATTCCTCTGACCAGATTAAGTTTTTTAACCTGAGATATTCTTCTCATACTAACATGCCCCAATCTTCTATGCGAGACCCATTGCTCATCGTTAACAGACATAAGGAATTTTACATTCTGACTTTTCAGTTCAGAAAGTTTAATCTTATAAAATGTTGTTCATTCTCTTACCACCATTAAATAGGATTGATCCATCTTTCCGACTAACAACTTTGCAATACTTTTGATTGAAGATTATATCATAAACGTTGTCACTTAATTGACTTATGGGCAACAGATTATGCACTAATCCATCTACTAAAATAACATTAGTTATAGATGGAAGTGTACCATTACCAAACAGTTCCAGAGCCAATGATTTTTCCTTTCTGATTGCCTCTGAAACCTGCATACCCTCTAGATTTAAATTCTAGGCTTTGGAACATATGCTTTCTTCTCATCATGTGTCAAGAGCATCCAGAGTCTAGGTACCAAGACTGGTGTTTCAACTTTGCTGCTAAAGACATCTACAACATAGATAATTTTATCCTTAGGTACCCATATCTTTTTGGGTCCTTTTTAGTTACAGTTTCCAAAATTCTGATTGAATTTTGGTTTTTCGTAAGAGTTCACAGAATATGAATCACTAATATATTTATATAATGTGTGTGTCCAAATGTGAAATGTGAGTCAAGAGGTGTGTGTTTTATGACCATGTCATCTACTTGTTTTGAATGTTATTTTTCTTCTCCTCTTGGTTTCACGTATCTTATACCTTCCGTTTTTGCTAACTCCATAGATCATTGAAGCCATCTTTCTTCTATCTATGTTTCTAGCTAGAAATTTTTGAAAGCTATAATCATATTATTTTATGATGTTATCAGAACTAGTTGAAACTTCTGAGACTAATTCTTTCTGAGATTTTTGCAATTCATTTTTAATAAAGGATTTTTCAATTTCAAGTTTAGAATTGATTTCTTTTAGCTCAGAGTTTTCTGCTTTTAGTTTCATAGTTTCTTCAGTTTCAATACTAGACCATGTTTCAAGTTTTTGTATTTGATTTGAAGTTGCTAATATTTTTCAAGAATTTCAGACAGAATATCTTCAAATTGAGATCTATAGAATTTATAAAATACCTCTTATGTGTATGAATATGAGTCATCTAATAGGTTGGCCATTAAGGCTATATTGGCACGTTAATCTTCTGATTTAGATCCTGCTTCAGAAGATTCTGAGTCATCCCATGTTGCCCCAAAACATATCTTCTTTTCTTTGACAAATTTCTTTTTCATCTTTTCTTCCTCAAGTTTGGGGCAGTCACTTTTGTAGTGGCATGGATCTCTGCATTCATAATAGACAAAGTCTTTATTGTTTGACTTTCTGTATCTAGAGGATGATTCAGAGTGAGTACCTGATCTTTTAGGATTTTTGAATTTCCTTTGTATGTGCTTCCATAGCTGATGGACTCTTCTGGAGAGAAGGGATAGTTTGTCTTCTTCTTCTGATGATCCACTAGAGCTTTCTTCTTCTTCTTTCTGAAAAGCTTTAGTTTCATATTTTTTATTAGATTTAAGAGCAAGAGACTCACCTTTCTTCTGGGGCTCATCTTCTTCTAGTTCTATTTCGTGACTTCTCAAGGAGCTAATTAGTCTACTAATCAAAGATGATTACAAAAATCATGAATACAATCATCAACGTCTTCTTGAGATCAAACCACAACTTGGTTTCTCAAGGAATTACAAATTTAAACAATTATACAATGTGTGTACACATGCTTATAACAAGCTATATCACAGTTGTGATGTTTGCACAATTTTTAACACAAAAATAACTTAAGAGATAAAAGATTTGAGAATGTTTGGAGCGCTCTTGTTTGTATACATGAGAGTTTTATTGATCCATCTTCATGGTCGCCTTTATATATAAAAGCTTCAGATCCGTTGGAGACATATTTACTTTTGGAAGGTTGATGATTTGAGATATTAATGTTCTTTCCAAAAATACAGATTTTGTTCCTTGTAATAAAGTTCCAGCCGTTACTTTTTTGAATGACATTAATAATGTTGAATTTATTAACTTTCAGAAATTTGTGTGCATGTTATCATAACTTCAATTTTATGAATACTTTGAATCTTCCTTGTTCTTTAACAACTCTCTCATCAGAGTTTAACTAGCAACTTGGTGCTTCATAAGTTTGTCTTATTCATCATAACTTCTTTTACTAGCATGTCACTCTCAGTTTCGCTTATGATATTCTCATAAGCATGTTCTCTTTAGAGCTTATTATTTATTCATTCACGTCATTATCATCTTAGCTTTCATCAGAACTTCTCTGTACATTTAATCAAACGGTTAGAGTGCATAATTGTTCTTCATAATAATCATGTATTTGTTAACATCAAAACTATGAGTTAGATGTAGAATCAAACTATGTTCTAGCAACTTGGATATGCAAATCATAAATAAAAATGATATGGAATGAGAATGATAATGTGAATTAATAACCTTGAATCACTTTTCAACTTATTTACCATTTAATCAATTTCACTTAGAAAGGCTATTTCCAATGGTAATATTAAAAGAACTAGTTTAGTAAATTTATCAAACACTTGGACTAAAGATCAAAATTGATTAGGAAAATTCTTACAATTCAAATGATAATTCAATTCTATTTGATAAATCAAACAATGAATATCGAAGCAAGTAAAATAAAAAATAAAACCAACATGAGGAATTTGTCTTCACACTTCCCCACTGTCGTCCTCGCGTGTGGTACGTCGGCGCCTAATTCCAATGGAATTAGGATAATTCTTACTATGAAAAATTGTTGATACAAGAGAAGTATTCAAGAGCAACTCCATAAACCCTAAGCTTGTTGTTGTTTTAACCCCTTCTCCATTTTTGATCTTGGGAGAGACCAAAAACACATTAGATGAAAAATGACTATCTGGATCTTGCTACTCCTTTGTATTCTTTATCTCCAAATATTTTATGCACCATCAATTTCAAACTATTGCAACACAAGACTTCGATTGTATCTGGTACTCCAAGTTACTTCCTTGAAAAGTTTTCAAACACTCTAAGGTTCCTTGCAAAGATTTTAAGCACTCAAAGTTTGTTAACTTTACCGAAATTACCTCTCAAACGTCTTGCACGAAAATCCCCAAATTAACCAATGATCTTGGAGGATAAACCCGAGGTTATTCCTAGATGAAAACCCCTATAAAACTCCACTCAATACACAATTGGACACTAGAAATCCTCGTCTAGATGGCACCCTAATGAAACATCGTTACAATGTAATGTTAATGTATATGCATAGATTGGAGGTTGAAGATGAAGAGAGACATATGAAAAAATTATGGTTTTCAACAAGTTGGAATGATGCATGAAAGAGTATTTATAGTTTTGGAACTCATAGGGCAAAAAGGGATAAATTCATAATAAAATAATTAAAAAAATTGACCAACTTAAAACATTATGTGTCGACCTAAGAATCGTATGTGTAGACACATATGTTATTTTTGAACAGAATATGTTGACCTATAAAGGACCATGTGTCGATCGAAGAGTTACAAAAGCTACATGCTTTAAAACGATAGCAAATGTGTCGACCAGAAAAATGGATGTGTCGACACATAAATAAGAATTTCTGCAATTTTAGGAAAGCTTCAGTATGTGTCGACCTGAATCATGCATGTGTCGGCCTAAGACTTACAGAAGCTATAGGCTTTAATAATGCATTACATGTGTCGATCGGAAATACGGATGTGTCGACACATGCAGTGAAAAATCATCCAGAAAACTATTTTAAATGAATTGAATCAATTTTGAGATATTTTTTAATGATTCCTAAGACCTCTAATGAAGAGGAGTGCCACAAGACATAAGGATACCAATCAATACTCAGAGGTGCAAGTTTTTCTCAGTTTTGACATTGTTCAAAACATTTACCGATGAAGTTTGTACTCACACCAGGAGCATGCATTTTCCTTTTTACCTCATTCTCTCAGTGAAGCCGTTCGCTCGCCCGGTGAGCTCGTCTCGCTTCTACTTTGCTAGGAGAAGCTGGAGCAAGTCCACTACTCCATACAAATCCCATGGGCTTTGTTTTCTTTGCACCAGTCCCTAACGCTTCGCCCTCCACTGGTGCATCAAAGGTGAGGAGTCATCGCTCGATGAAGCATCCTGCTCTCTCGGTGAGGCATGCGTGACAACAACTTGCTATTGTGTTTTCTGCATAGTTGAGTCCCAATTTTCACTGCGATTTCACATTCAAACAGGCCCAAAACTCATATAAATCACATATTCTCATCATATAACAACAACACTTCTTAGTACACATTACACACATCAAATTATGGTATTATTAGAATCCATTATTCATAATTTCATCAAAGATTCATCATAGTCATTATGTTATCACATTCATCACAAAACCCCAAACATCCTACATACATCTAAACCTTATATCAATCATAATAACAAGGATAACTGTTGTACCCCAAAATTTGCCCTCCCATATTCTTCAAAGAATTGCAAAGAGCATGCTTCAAAATCTCCCCAGGGTTGCACAGTTCAAGGGCCTCCTAACAGTCAAGAATTAGGGTTTTGATTCTGGCAAAGTAAATGAAGTCTCCAAGGGTCCAATCAAGTCCCACATGCCTACAAACATGGTCAAGCACCCTCATGCCAAGTTTCAAGACTTACAGCACAAAATTGCACAGTCAAAAACCCTAATTGCTCAGCAGTCAACTGCAGGGGCAAAATGGTCATTTGACAGTCAAAAGTTCAAATTTTTGGTCAACATCTCATTTTGAAGCCATAAACATCATTTGATCAATTCTTGATCATGATTTTCAAGGCATGGCTCAAAAAGTCTCAAGATGCAAAAGTTTCCATATTTGGACAGTTGAAAAAGTCAACTGTAACTTGACCAAGGCATAACTTCCACATGGATTATCAGAAAAATTCCATCCAAAGCTCATTTAGAATAGAAAGACATTTCCTACAACCCCTATTCACACTTCAAGTCCAAGAAATGCTCTCACAAAAAGTTATCAATTTCAACATTATAGGTCATTTTCAAAAGTCAACAAAAAGGGACTTTAAGTCAAAGGCCATAACTTGAGATTGGTAAATCAAAATGACATGGGACCAAAGGCATTGTTTAGAGGACTTCAAGACCTTTTCAAAATGTCCAAGAACATGATCAAAGCTTACAAATTGAGCAAGATATGCCTTGTGGAAGTTGGGAAATGTTTGGGTATTTTGAAAAGTCAACTTTACTTCAAATGACTTAAAATTGCTAATGGGCCACATTTTCTTCCAAGATTCATCATCCAAAGCATATGCACGACCATTTGGCCCAAAGGGGATTTATTTCATCATTTTATTTATTTATTTGAATTTTTAATTACAATTAATTCATTTAAATTAAATAAAATATGGAAAAATACTAAACCAAAGTTTTTAAATCTTTTTGTGCAGAATAAACTCTCCTTAAAGGCTCAAGATTCATGCATAACCAAAATTGGAAGGTTTTGCCATGATTGGAATCAAAAACATGTGAAAAAGATTTGAAAGAATATGCATGAAAATCAAATATTCATTCCATCAATGCAAAAGGTTTTGGACAGATTTTTTCAACCCTAATCCATCACTCATATATACTAATGCAAACCTAATGCTAAAGGATCTCTAAGCTGCGCCACACTGCAAAAACAACTTTGCACTTTTTGTGAAAAAATTCCAAAACTGAAAACACGATTCTAAGGCGTTTCAAGGCAAAACATTGATTCCATTAGCTTGCAAAGGTCTCAAGAGACGATTCTGGATCAAAACCATCATCCCTAACGCAACGAATTGGTAGAACGACTTCGTCCCGTTCATGTTTTCTTTCACATTCATGTATCATGATTCACGCATTATTTTCAGTTTTTAACGTTTGATTTCTATTCAGTTCATCATTCTAAAGCTAACCATATGTTTTAATTGAGTTTTCATACATCATATGAGAATCCACCATTGGAGCGTTTTAGGGTTACAGAGGTTCAAATTTGGGGTTTCTCTGTTATGGAAAAATTGAGACACAAGACTTGAACCATTGGAACGAGAAGCTTCACACGAATCCAACTACCCTATCGCGCCTAATTTCTGATCAAAGATGGCCTATTCGCTATTTTTCCTTGTGCCATGTAGTGGGGGTTCAAAACCCCCGCTATTCAGTTTATTTTTGTTTCAGGTACAATGCACAAACGGAGAAGATGGTGACTTGTCTCCACGTGATTGGTCTATTTAAATTCAGCGCGCTTTTTTTGATTGTTAGCATTAGTGTTTTATCCTTTTTTATAATAATTACGTTCCAATAATATTACAAAGAAAGCGCTTGGCACGGTTGGTAGCTGTGTTGTCACGTAAAAACTGGGACCTGGGTTCGATTCCCAGGTCCCCCATCTCTCCATATTATTTTTCTGACTATGTTTGCATGCAGCGCTCTCTCCAAGCGTCCACCATACGTCCACCATCCCAACTTGCCACGCGCCTATTGAGATCAATCTATTGGCTATGATCTGAGGAGCACCATGGACACCGGTCAACGCATACGCACGTAGCCCTGAAAAGTCAAAAAAGGCCTCCAAAGATGGGCCAGAATTGCTGGATCACATCTCCAGTTTGGGGACAGAACCCCCCCTTGTATTGTATTTCTTTCTCTTTTCTTTATTCTATTTTTCTTTATTATTTAATTAAATTGTTTTCTTTTTAATTCAATAAAAATTAATTTCACAAAAAATATAAAAAAAATCAGAAAGTCCCAAAAATATAAATATGTTTCATTTAAACTTTTTTTTGTAAATAAATCTTGTTAATTAATTTAGTTCTTCTAGGATTAATTTTGACATTTTTTCATAAACTTAAAAATTGTAGAATTAGGGTTTTATATTTTTATCCTTTTTTCTTTTTCACCATGTTAATTATTAATTATTAATTATTTATTTTTATAAATCAAATTATGTTAATTAATTAGGTTAACTTTAGGTCTAATTTTAACATTTTTTAATAAAATAAAAATAGCTAGAATTAGGTTTAAACTCCATAATCTTCTCATTAAAAATTCATAAATACAAAAAACTCCAAAAAATCTTTTCTTTTCATTTTAATTTAATTAATTTGTTAATCGTAATTTTAATTTCATTAAAAAGGGTCCAACGCCCTCGCTTTCGATTATTAGTTCGTTTCACACATTTTATTTCCTTTCTTATAATATTCATGTAATTCTCCCAAAGCCGTGTAAATTGGACATTTATATTTCTCGCACTTTATTTTATTTTCAAATGGGGTCCTGGATTAAATTTGGCGATGTGGACCCGCGCCTTTGTAATAGCGTAGGAACTTTTAATTCCGCAACTTTTTAACTGTTAATTAATTATTGCATGAAAGAATGAATGTCAAAATAAAAGCAACGCGTAGATCACCAATACATGACAAGACCAAATATCTGAAAACGACACACAAATCACACACCACCCCTAGGGTACGCCTCACTGTTGCCTTGCCCCTCGAAAGGTGATCGTCGAGTAGAGGATGTTTTGGTAAGTCCTCATGATCCGGGAACTTGGCATGAGGGTAGCTTCTAAGGTGTCTTCCTATTGCTCTGGTGATCACCATGTCCCGAACCTTCGAATTGACCCGAACACCTCCAACGGTGGTGCTACCTACCTCTCAATGGTGGGATGGCACTACTTTAAAGGACATCTACACAGACGAATTCCTTAGGGTAGGTAGACGACTCTAGATACTTGCTCTAATTTCAAAAACAAATCAAAAATACTTTTCACACCGACACCTTTTCAAAAGGCTTTCGAAAGCAATTTTTCAAACACTCTTGAGGACCGATACAAGAGTCGAACTGGAATTTTCAAAGAAACTTTTTAAAACCCACATTTGAAAAGCAAACAAAAAATTTTGAAAATACAATGAGCAAGTATCTAAGAGCCCATGGATAACCATGGATAGAAAGGGTGCTAACACCTTCCCTTTCTATAATCTACCTCCCGAACCGAGAGCAATCTCTATAAGGAATTTTTCTGTGCTTTTGTCCTTTCCATTTGGAGAAAATAAAAGACGGTGGCGACTCTTGCTTCCGCGACATTTCGCGAACCAGCGTTAAACAGTCAGTTCCAGATCCACCGATCACAGAACTGGCGACTCTGCTGGGGACATTTTTAAAGTGAGGTGTACCTTAGGACTAAGATCACTGTGTTTTCAATTGCTTTGACTTGTGTGCTTTATTATTGTGGGACTGTCATGGGAGTTCTATAGATTCTAACCCGGATCTGGGGATACCTTCTTAGAAAGTAGCAACAAGGCTGTGAGGGAACTGTGCGGGGTATACCGACATGGTTGAAACAGTCTGCTACGTTGATGTGGCACTTTGGTGTGTACCGGTAACCCTTGAGTTCAGTCAAGGAGAGTACGGGGCCTCCGCGTGGTATCGTGAAGCATCAACAGACCTTAGGAACCTTAATTGAACTATCTTGGCCTCTTTAGGGTAGTGAGATAACTGAATTTGGTGCAGTCCAAGGTTGGTTGATACTCGATACTACACTCAATTGAGGGTTGCTTTCCTGGAATATTTCGGTCGCCAGTTCAGTGGCTAAATCGAAACGATGAACAATGAAAGCAATCCCGTGATATTGGGACCCTTAGAACCCGGTTACTTATAATAGGACAGGTTGAGCCCACCAACTTCAAGAGGGTACTACCCAGACCCCATGCTGGCCTAAACCCTAAGGGCTTGTCTTGTGTGACTTGTGTGCCTTACATGTTTGCCTTTGTAAATATCTGTGGTGTGTTTAATCATAGCATCATGACATCATGCAGCATCATATGCATTGGCTAACCATTTCAGGGGTTCGAATCTTCATCTTTGTTCTTGTTTTGTAGGACATGGAAACTGTTCGCAGAAAGACAATTCAAATCAGCCTTGTAAGGGTCCCTCCTCAGCTTAAGGAGCTTATATCCAGGATTCCCGAGAGCTCTTCATTCAGTGAAAGACATGGAAGACTCATCAGCTTGGTCAATACCAACATTGAGGAAGATATGATAAAGGTCCTGTTCCAGTTCTTTGACCATCTGCATCACTGTTTCACCTTCTTGGATTATCAGCTGGTACCTACATTGGAGGAGTTATCCCGGCTCCTGAAGATCCCTATCCTTGATCAACTACCCTACAACGGTACAGAAAAAGAACCCAAGCTTGAAGAGGTTGCTAAAGCCTTGCACCTACAATCATCTGACCTCAAGGGACATTGGGAAGTTAGAAGTGGTATCAAAGGGTTCTTAGCCAGGTTTCTGTTTGAAAAGGCCCATGAATGTTGGAACTCCCTTGACTTACAAGCTTTTGAAGAAGTTGTGGCCCTCCTTGTCTATGGTCTGGTGTTGTTCCCTAACCCAGATCAGCTTATAGATATCAGTGTTGTCCAGATCTTCATGTCCAGGAATCCTATACCTACGTTGATGGGGGACATCCTTCACTCATGTTACACTCGAACCATGAGAAAAAGAGGTGTCCTTATGTGTTGCACTCCTCTCCTGGGAAGGTGGTTTATTTCGCACCTTCCACAGTCAGCTTTGAAGAACGAGCGAGGATTGAGATGGTCACAACGGTTGATGACTCTTACACATGCAGATATACATTGGTGCCCTCGGTCCAGAGAGGATGTCACTATCATTGATCGTTGCGGGGAGTACCCTAATGTTCCTTTACTTGGAATCAGAGGAGGCATCACTTACAACCCATGCCTGGCTTGAAGACAGTTTGGTTATGCTCGGAGGGATGGTCCTCATGACATGTTAATTCCTGACATAGTTTTTGACTTCGACAACGATGCACAAGAACTTCGCCAGAGATTTATCAGAGCTTGGAGGATGCCAAGTAGGATAGACAGCAAGACACTGGGGCACAGGATCTCCATCCCGTTGGAACCTTATCTCAAGTGGGTACGCGCCCGCTCCCAGAAGTTAGTAATGCCTTACCCTCATATGCTCCCAGTAATCAAAGAGCCAGTCTTGGAAGGAGAAGTGTCCTACACCATTCAGCATCCTGACATGCCCACGTCCTGGGAAGAGATGCAGAAGAGCTGGATCCAGCTTAAGGAAGAACGGAATTCTCTTGAGACCAGTCTACATGCTAGTGAAAAGAAGGTCTTGGAGCTCACCCGCCTATTGCATGAGGAGAGGAATCTCAACACCTACATAGCTCCAAAGAGGATGCGTAGTGTCTTTTGGGATTGATCTGCTTTGTATTATTTGTGCCCATGAGGCTTTGATGTACTGAACAATTGTTTCCTTAATAATAACGTGTGTTCCTTTTTGTCTACAACAAATTTGAACTTTCGAACCCTTGAATGCATTGCATAAACACATATCATTCATCATGTGCATAACAGGTTTTCTTCTTTTCAGGTTGCTTACCGTTCTTCGCTGTTTATTTCAGCATCATGAATCCTGACTCATCATCAACCGAGATGTCCATCAAGGCTCTTCAGGCGCAGAATGCGCAATTTTAGGAACTAATCATGGGTTTGGCTCAAGGCCAAGAAGAGCTGAAGGCTCTGCTCCTGAAGAAGGAGAAGAAGAAGAAGAAGAGAACTGTTCTTTTCAACTCAGGCCGAAGGTTTGGCAACACTCTGCAGAATGAAGAGGCTGGTTCTTCTATAGGCAAGAGCAGTCCCCAAGGGGGAAAAGGTCCTAGTCCGGTAGTCTCTAACAACGAGACTGACTTTAATGAGGAACAATATCCTCCAGCTGAAGACCGGTACAAGCATTTGGAAGACAGACTGAATGCTATGGAGATCCAACAGATGCCTGGGCTGGATTTCGGAGACTTGGGCTTGTCTACTGGTGTGATCATTCCTCATAAGTTCAAAGCACCATCTTTCACCAAGTATGACGGGGCGTCTTGTCCCAAGCTACACCTCAGGTCTTATGTACGGAAGATTCAGCCGTACTCAGTGGACAAGAACTTGTGGATCCACTTCTTCCAGGAGAGTCTTTCAGGGACTCATCTCGAATGGTTCTATCAGCTGGATGGAACCAAGGTTCATAACTGGGAGGAGTTGGCTACTGCTTTCTATAAGCAGTATCAATATAATGCCGACCTTTCCCCTACACGTACCCAACTCCAGGGTATGTCGCTAGGGTCAAGTGAAGGTTTTAAAGAGTATACACAGAAGTGGAGGGATCTGGCTGGCAGGGTGCAGCCTCCGTTGACTGACCGGGAGTTAGTAGACATGTTCTTGGGGACCCTATCTGGGCCATTTTTCAACCATCTCATCGGTAACTCATCTGCAGGGTTTACTGATCTTATTCTGACTGGAGAGAGAATAGAGGCTGGGATGAAGTCTGGTAAAATTCAGAAGGGTGCATCGTCAAGTTCTGAGAAGAAGCCCTTTAAGAAGGAGGCCAGTGCTGTATACGGGTCTAGAAGATAAGAGAAACCTGAGCGCCGCCAATCTGTCAACGCGATGATGATTGCCAAGCCTGCTGCCGCTCCTCGGCAAACCAATCCTCAAAGGGCTGAAAGACCCAGAAGAGAGTTTACCCGTTTGAGCATGACTTTATCGCAAATCTTGCCGCAGTTGCTGTCCACCAACCTAGTGACTGTCAGGGAGGCCCCAAAAGTTGTGAATACTGTTTCTCCGAAATACAACCCAAATACCCGTTGTGCTTACCATTCTGATAGCCCGGAGCATTCCACTGATGACTGTTGGGCCTTGAGGAATAAGGTGCAAGACCTTATCGACGCAAAAGAGATACAGTTTGAAGCGCCTGAGAGGCCGAATGTGGTGACTGCTCCTATGCCCCAGCATGGAGTGAATGCCATTGATGAAGATGCATACGCCGTTTCTGTGGATGATGTAGCTACTCCCTTAATGACTGTCAAGAGGAACCTACTGCTGGCCGGTTTATTTCCGGGTTGTAGTGAGGGTTGCCTTTTCTGTGCTGTTTCCCTTTCTGGTTGTCCTTTGCTGAAGTTGGGCATCCAAAGCCTAATGGACAGCAAAGAGATTCTGTTCAAGAAGACTGCTGTTCAGTTTGTTCCGGTAGAAGAAGTTTCTGTTGTTACAATCTTTAATAATCCAATCAAGGCTCTCCCAAGGAAGCCAGTTCAAATCATGACTGTCGCACCTGTTGTTATTACTGTTCCGGGGCCTCTCCCCTACGAATCTGATAAAGCGGTCCCCTGGCACTATGGGGCAGATGTGTATGTGAATAGAATCAAACAAGAGTTCAACACTGGCACCAGCATCAGCAATATCACTGGTCCAGCAAAGGTTACCCGCAGTGGCAGGCTCTTCTCGCCTGACATTGCACCGCCCGCTATTCGAGGACCCCTCACTATAACACCTACAAGTGTACCTGTTTCTGTTTCTGATCAAGTTGTTTCCCCTGCTGCCGAGTCATCTAATGCTCGGGGCAAAGGGATTGAAGATGAGCCTGCCCGGATGGAGGCACCAAGACCTGTAACTGCTGAGGCCTCCCAACAAGAGATGGAGGAAATCCTGAAAATAATCAAGAAGAGTGACTTTAATGTTGTGGAGCAGCTGGGGCATATACCCTCCAAAATCTCCATGCTCTCCTTGCTACTATGCTCAGAGGCCCATGCTAAGGCCTTGATTTCATTTCTCAAGACGGCCCATGTGCCACAGGAGACATCTGCAGTCCAGTTTACTGATTGCGTAGCAAATCTGACAGCGGACAATGGTTTGGGTTTCTCGGATGCTGACCTTACTGCTAAGGGAAGAGACCACAATGATGCCCTGCATGTCTCTATTGAATGCAGGGGCACTACTCTTGCGCACGTGTTGGTGGACACTGGTTCTTCCCTAAATGTGCTACCCAAGAAAGCCTTAGACCATTTGGATTGTGAGGGCCTGGAGCTGAAACCTAGCAATATTATCGTCAGAGCCTTCGACGGTTCCAAGAGGCTGGTTCATGGAGAGGTAGACATTCCTATCCGGGTGGGTTCTCAGGTGTTCGACTCTACTTTCTATGTGATGGATATCCGTCCATCGTACTCTTGTCTACTGGGTCGACCTTGGATCCACAAAGCTGGGGCAGTGACCTCTACCTTGCACCAGAAGCTCAAGTACCCCGTCAGAGGGAAGATTGTCACTGTGCAGGGAGAGGAGGAGTATATGGTGAGCCATTTGAATTCCTTCAGGTACATTGAGATGGACGGGGAGTTTATTGAAACCCCCTTTCAGCATTTCGAAGAGGTACCTCCAACTTTAGCAGCAGCAGAAACAGTGGTCGAAGAGGATGTTCCTTTGAAGATGGCTTCCTTGAAGGATGCCCGGGCTGTGGTCAAGAAAGGTGAATGTGCTAACTGGGGCAGGCTCCCTGATTTTACACAGAAAACTGACAAGTTCGGACTGGGTTTTACTGCAGAGGGTCAGAAAGCTATGCGGAAGGAAAAGACCAGAAGACCTCCTGTACTCATTACCAGTCCAGGGGTGAATGCTGTGGGAGATGAAGATGAAGTGGGAGAGTCAGAATTCAATAGCTGGATCTACCCGACGGCTGATGGCGGATTGACCAATTGGATTGCTAAAGACCATACTCCTGTTACTTTTGTTACGCAGTAATAAACTTCTTTGTTTTGTTATTTGTAATAAACAATTAAAACTCTATGGCCCGACGTCTTACCCGGGGCACCGTGGCTTCATTTGTGAGGGCATATAAATTGTCATTTCATAAATCATGAATAAAGATCTTGGACGTTTTCTCGCATTTCAAATCTTATGCTCCTTTTCTGTCTTTCCTTTCTTTATATATTTCAAAACAACTGTATTTACACACACTCACTCGTACAGGTTTCAATCCACTCTGGATCTCACTGGTAACGACTCTGCTACTGCCAGTTATGACTTCGAAAATCCGATCAACTTAGCCGAAGACGAAGGTGAAGATGATTGCGAAGTTCCTGGCGAGCTTGCAAGACTGTTACTTCAGGAAGAGAGGGCAATTTAACCACATGAAGAGCCAGTGGAAACAATAAATCTGGGTACTGAGACAGACAGGAAGGAGGTAAAGATTGGTGCCAACCTAGAGCTCAGCGTGAAGCAACGGTTGACTCAGATGCTACATGATTATATGGAGATCTTTGCCTGGTCCTACGAAGACATGCCCGGTTTGGATACTGATATTGTGGTCCATCACTTGCCTACTAAGGAAGACTGCCCTCCGGTTAAGCAAAAGGTCCGCCGTATGCGTCCAGAGATGTCTGAGAAGATCAAAGCCGAGGTTATGAAATAGTTTGATGCTGGTTTCCTTGCAGTGACTTCTTACCCTCAGTGGATTTCTAATGTGGTGCCGGTACCTAAGAAAGATGGAAAGGTCAGAATGTGTGTTGACTACAAGGATCTGAACAGGGCCAGCCCCAAAGACCACTTCCCTCTACCTCACATTGATGTCCTTGTTGATAATACTGCTCAGCACAAGGTGTTCTCTTTCATGGATGGTTTCTCAGGATATAATTAGATCAAGATGGCTCCTGAAGACATGGAAAAAACTACATTTGTTACTCAGTGGGGCACCTTCTGCTACAAGGTCATGCCTTTTGGACTGAAAAATGCTGGGGCAACCTACCAACGTGCCATGGTTGCTTTATTTCATGATATGATCCATCATGAGATAGAAGTGTATGTCGATGACATGATCGCAAGGTCCCAGACCGAGGAAGAACACCTAGATCATCTGCATAAATTGTTTGACCGTCTGAAGTTGTACAAGCTGAGGTTGAACCCGAACAAGTGCAACTTCGGGGTAAGATCTGGAAAGTTGCTAGGCTTCGTTGTAAGTGATAAGGGTATTCAAGTGGACCCTACCAAGGTCAAAGCTATCCAAGAGATGCCAGTTCCTAAGACAGAGAAAGAGGTCAGGGGCTTTTTAGGACGCCTGAATTACATTGCTCGGTTCATCTCGCACCTAACTGCTACTTGTGAACCAATCTTGAAGCTACTGAAGAAAGATCAGGTAGTACGTTGGAATGATGAATTTCAGGCTGCATTTGACAGAATCAAAGAGTATCTCCAAGAACCACCCATCCTTATGCCGCCGGTGGAGGGGAGACCTCTGATACTATACCTGACAGTACTTGACAACTCAATGGGGTGTGTGCTGGGGCCGCATGACGAGTCTGGCCGAAAAGAGCATGCCATTTATTACCTTAGCAAAAAGTTTACCGACTGTGAGACCCGATACTCACTGCTTGAGAAAACTTGCTGCGCTTAGGTATGGGTTGCTCGCCGGCTGAGACAGTATATGCTGACTCACACTACCTTGTTGATCTCAAAAATGGATCCTATAAAGTACATATTTGAAAAGCCTGCTCTGTCTGGGAGAATAGCAAGATGGAAAATGATCCTGACAGAATACGACATTCAGTATACAACCCAGAAAGCCATCAAGGGAAGTGTATTGGTAGACCACTTGGCACATCAGGCAGTAGACGACTATCAGTCAATGAACTTCGAATTTCCAGACGAGAGCATCATGATAGTGACTGATTATGAAGTACCTGGACCGGATGAAGGACCTGAGGAAGGATCCCGATGGTCTATGCACTTTGACGGAGCCTCCAACGCTTTGGGTAACGACATCGGCGCTGTAATCATATCCCCTCAAGGCACTCATACTCCACTCACTGCCCGGCTATGTTTCAACTGTACCAACAACATGGCGGAGTATGAGGCATGCATCATGGGTCTTCAAGCTGCGATCGACCTGAGGATTAAGTTTCTGAGTGTCTTCGGAGATTCCGCCCTCGTGATTAATCAGATCAAAGGAGAGTGGGATACGAAACATCCAAACCTTATTCCTTACAGAGAATGTGTGTTGACATTGATCCCTATCTTCACAGAGATAACCTTTGAACACTTTCCAAGAGAGGAGAATCAGCTGGCGGACGCGTTAGCTACGATGTCTTCCATGTTCAAAGTCAAATGGGACAATGAGGCTCCCCGGATCATCATCTGGAAACTGGACGAACCGGCATACTGTTGTGATCTCGAGACTGAATTGGTGACTGAGAAGCCTTGGTACCATGAGGTGAAGAGATATCTGGAAGCTCAGGAATACCCTGAAGGTGCATCTGGCAATGATAAAAAGTTTCTGAGAAGGTTCGCAGCGAAGTTCTTCCTTAGCAACGACATCTTGTACAAGCGAAACCATGATTCGACCTTACTGCATTGTGTGGATAAGACAGAAGCAGAAAGGATCATGGAAGAGCTACATGAAGGGACTTTTGGAACACATTCCAGTGGACACACTATGGTAAAGAAGATCCTTCGGGGAGGGTATTTCTGGTCCACAATGGAAGCTGACTGTTACCAACATTCCCGGACATGCCATAAATGCCAGATTTATGCAGACAAGGTGCATGTTCCTCCAGTTCCTCTGAATGTCTTGACAGCGCCTTGGCCGTTTGCAATGTGGGGCATAGACATGATCAGTGAGATTAAACCTACAGCGTCCAATGGGCATCGCTTCATCCTGGTAGCCATTGATTACTTCACGAAGTGGGTTGAAGCAGCTTCCTACGCTACGGTAACCAAGACGGTTGTTGCACGGTTCATTCGGCATAATCTGATCTGTCGGTACGGCGTCCCTGAAAGAATTATTACAGACAACGGTACCAATCTGAATAACAAGATGATCACTGAGCTCTGTGAGCAGTTTAAGATACAGCACCACAAGTCTTCTCCTTACAGACCGAAGATGAATGGGGCTGTAGAAGCAGCAAATAAAAACATTAAGAAAATCGTGCAGAAGATGACAATGACTTATAAAGATTGGCACGAGATGTTACCGTTCGCTCTACATGGGTACCGTACCTCAGCCAGGACGTCAACCGGGGCAACTCCTTTCTCCTTGGTTTATGGTATGGAGGCAGTCTTACCGATCGAAGTGCAGATACCCTCTCTCCGGATAATGAAGGATGCAGATCTGAGCGAAGATGATTGGATCCAGACACGACTTGATTAGCTAAATCTTATTGACGAAAAGAGACTCGGGAAAAATGAAGGGATGAAATGAAAAAAATCTGTACACCCGGCAGGTCGAAAACCTGAAAAGGCGGCTTGGGCAAAAATGGGTATCCCGGTGGACTGAAAACCCGAAAGGGCGGTCCAGGCAAAAGTTAGGGATAAAGCGTAATACTATGTCTCATTGGATCACTTTGCATCCAGAATCTGGTATCTACATCAAGTTCAGACGGCATCGATCAGTCAGCTTCATCTTCAACTAAGGTCATCAAGTGATGAGACGCTCAAAGACATAAAGACGATAGCAGAGTTGAAACCCAGTGGGATCATTTCATTTCACACAGCTGTTTTATTTTCTCTTGTACAAATTTGTATAAACTCTTCTGTTCGGCGGCGTTCTCTTACTAGGACGTCAGCCTCTTGTACATAAACGCCTATTTACAGGCAAATTTAAAAATCAATACAAATATACTTTACAACTCAAAGCTGCCTTTTGTTTTTTCCTTTTTCTGTTTTGTTTTGCGAAGAACGTCCAAGGTTCAATTTGTGATATATGCATTGACAATAATTTGCTAACTCATGAATATTTGCATACGAAACAAAGGATTAATTACAGGTAACATTAGAAACAGGGGCAATAAAGAGTTGTCTAAGCAATCTAATTGTGCTATCCACTAAGGTACCAAGGTAAGTTCAGCTGAAGAACATAACCAGATACCTTAATTCCCCAGAGTGTGCGTCAGCAAGTCAGTGCACTCTCCCCAAGCAAAGCTATTATCAGCCTAAAGGAAGTTGGGTATCCTCCCGCAGATCTCAACATTCCCCAGCAATATACATGCATTCTTAACAAGCATCCCCGACAATCTTGGCCTAAAGATTGTTCCCCGGCGGTATACCAAACATTCAATGGAGTCACTTCCCCGATACAGCTCAAAACTTCCCCAGGAGAGTCCAATCCAGGTTCCCCAGGAAAGTTGGAATTCATCTCCCCAAGCAGCAAACTTATCCCCAGTAGATTCTGGAAGCTTACCCTCGCAGAGCATGAACGCATCTCCCGGCTTTATTCAAAGAGTTATTTCCCTACCAGGATATAACTGGGTTATCCTCAGCCAAAAGCCACAGAAGGATCGTTCTCGGCGAAGTCTTCTTATCCCCAGCGAAGTCTATTAACACTTCCAACACAACAACGGTATCCCCAGCGAAGTTACCATCAACATTTCAGCAAAACATCTCTCTCCCCCACAGAGTATTGCTCCCCAGCAAGATCGCTAGAGGAATTCCCTCCCCACAGAGTAATCCATTCGCCAAGTTTATTCCCCAACAGAGTCATCTTCTCCTACCGCTATTCTTGCAACTATCATCCCCAGCGGAAGCGAAGAGCTATTCTTCAACATCAGCCCAAGATGTGACTTCCCGGCACCCGTCAAGGATTTACTTTCCTAGACAAAAACATACGTTCATAAACATCACATTTCCATACATTATAGCATGCATATATGCATCATATCTTACAAATCTCATTTATGTTGAGAATATCATTGCTGGATCCATGTCATGCATTGCATATGACTGACCTTTACCTTTCAAGAAAGATCCAGTTAAGTTCTCAGCTATATTCAAGACCTAGACCGGTTCAGTTAAATCGACCCTAAGATTTCTCTGTTTCTTATCCAGTCAAAGGCCTTCTCTGGTTCAGTCAGATCGACCCTAAGATCTCCCTGTTTCTTATCCAGCTGAAGACATTTCAAGACCTTGTCCGTTTCAGTTAAATCGACCCTAAGATTTTCCTGTTTCTTATCCAGTCAAAGGCCTTCTCTGGTTCAGTCGGATCGACCCTAAGATCTCCCTGTTTCTTATCCAGTTGAAGATTTCAAGACCTAGACCAGTTCAGTTAAATCGACCCTAAGATTTTTCTGTTTCTTATCCAGTCAAAGGCCTTCTCTAGTCCAGCTAAATCGACCCCTAAAAGATTTTCCTGATGAAGACTCAGTAGAAGATATCCAAGATTCTCTCAATGATACTGTTGAGGTTGAAGTCGCCTATGGTTCTCTCCCCGTTACTGCGGAGGTAGTAATCGTCCCCAGATTCTCTCAGCGTTACTGTTGAGGTTGAAGTCGTCCAAGATTCTCTCAATGATACTGTTGAGGTTGAAGTCGCCTTTGGTTCTCTCCCCGTTACTGCGGAGGTAGTAATCGTCCCCAGATTCTCTCAGCGTTACTGTTGAGGTTGAAGTCACCCAAGATTCTCTCGGCGTTACTGTTGAGGTTGAAGTCGCCCAAGATTCTCTCAGCGTTACTGTTGAGGTTGAAGTCGCCTATGGTTCTCTCCCCGTTACTGCGGAGGTAGTAATCGTCCCCAGATTCACTCAGCGTTACTGTTGAGGTTGAAGTCGCCCAAGGTTCTCTCAGCGTTCCTGTTGGGGTAGTAATCGTTCAAGGTTCTCTCACCGTCCCGTTGAGGTAGTAACCATCCCTGGTTCATTCATCACCTTTTGAAGCTCTAGATTCAGCTCCTGTAACCAGTCAGGACACATCTATACAAAGAGTTTGAAGACCAGCTCCTGTAACATGCCAGGTACTCATTTTTCTTTTGCAGGTACGCAAGTTCTCGCTAAGGAATCTCTTACGCGATTGACACCCAGGTGGTATCTATAAGCCCATCCACCATCCATCATCTCTTAGCATGGCATCTATAAGCCCATCATCCTATCCATCAATCTCCAAATGGAATATATAGGCCCCTTCCCACCATCATACTGCTACTATGTGAGCGCAAATTTCTGGGCACTCTAGTGTTCAATCATCTTCCACCTTCGGATTACGAAAGGCACGTCAGCCAATTTGCATCCTCAGGTCTAAGAAGATTGAACAGGGGAAACTGTTGTACCCCAAAATTTTCCCTCCCATATTCTTCAAAGAATTGCAAAGAGCATGCTTCAAAATCTCCCCAGGGTTGCACAGTTCAAGGGCCTCCTAACAGTCAAGAATTAGGGTTTTGGTTCTGGCAAAGTAAATGAAGTCTCCAAGGGTCCAATCAAGTCCCACATGCCTACAAACATGGTCAAGCACCCTCATGCCAAGTTTCAAGACTTACAGCACAAAATTGCACAGTCAAAAACCCTAATTGCTCAGCAGTCAACTGCAGGGGCAAAATGGTCATTTGACAGTCAAAAGTTCAAATTTTTGGTCAACATATCATTTTGAAGCCATAAACATCATTTGATCAATTCTTGATCATGATTTTCAAGGCATGGCTCAAAAAGTCTCAAGATGCAAAAGTTTCCATATTTGGACATTTGAAAAAGTCAACTGTAACTTGACCAAGGCATAACTTCCACATGGATTATCATAAAAATTCCATCCAAATCTCATTTTGAAGAGAAAGACATTTCCTACAACCCCTCTTCACACTTCAAGTCCAAGAAATGCTCTCACAAAAAGTTATCAATTTCAACATTATAGGTCATTTTCAAAAGTCAACAAAAAGGGACTTTAAGTCAAAGACCATAACTTGTGATTGGTAAATCAAAATGACATGGGACCAAAGGCATTGTTTAGAGGACTTCAAGACCTTTTCAAAATGTCCAAGAACATGATCAAAGCTTAAAAATCGAGCAAGATATGCCTTGTGGAAGTTGGGAAATTTTTGGGTATTTTGAAAAGTCAACTTTACTTCAAATGACTTAAAATTGCTAATGGGCCACATTTTCTTCCAAGATTCATCATCCAAAGCATATGCACGACCATTTTGCCCAAAGGGGATTTATTTCATCATTTTTATTTATTTATTTGAATTTTTAATTACAATTAATTCATTTAAATTAAATAAAATATGGAAAAATACTAAACCAAAGTTTTTAAATCTTTTTGTGCAGAATAAACTCTCCTTAAAGGCTCAAGATTCGTGCATAACCAAAATTGGAAGGTTTTGCCATGATTGGAATCAAAAACATGTGAAAAAGATTTGAAAGAATATGCATGAAAATCAAATATTCATTCCATCAATGCAAAAGGTTTTGGACAAATTTTTTCAACCCTAATCTATCACTCATATATACTAATGCAAACCTAATGCTAAAGGACCTCTAAGCTGCGCCACACTGCAAAAACAACTTTGCACTTTTTGTGAAAAAATTCCAAAACTGAAAACACGATTCTAAGGCGTTTCAAGGCAAAACATTGATTCCATTAGCTTGCAAAGGTCTCAAGAGACGTTTCTGGATCAAAACCATCATCCCTAACGCAAGGAATTGGTAGAACGACTTCGTCCCGTTCATGTTTTCTTTCACATTCATGTATCATGATTCACGCATTATTTTCAGTTTTTAACGTTTGATTTCTATTCGGTTCATCATTCTAAAGCTAACCATATGTTTTAATTGAGTTTTCATACATCATATGATAATCCACCATTGGAGCGTTTTAGGGTTACAGAGGTTCAAATTTGGGGTTTCTCTGTTATGGAAAAATTGAGACACAAGACTTGAACCATTGGAACGAGAAGCTTCACACGAATCCAACTACCCTATCGCGCCTAATTTCTGATCAAAGATGGCCTATTCGCTATTTTTCCTTGTGCCATGTAGTGGGGGTTCAAAACCCCCGCTATTCAGTTTATTTTTGTTTCAGGTACAATGCACAAACGGAGAAGATGGTGACTTGTCTCCATGTGATTGGTCTATTTAAATTCAGCGCGCTTTTTTTGATTGTTAGCATTAGTGTTTTATCCTTTTTTATAATAATTACGTTCCAATAATATTACAAAGAAAGCGCTTGGCACGGTTGGTAGCTGTGTTGTCACGTAAACACTGGGACCTGGGTTCAATTCCCAGGTCCCCCCTCTCTCCATATTATTTTTCTGACTATGTTTGCATGCAACGCTCTCTCCAAGCGTCCACCATACGTCCACCATCCCAACTTGCCACGCGCCTATTGAGATCAATCTATTGGCTATGATCTAAGGAGAACCATGGACACCGGTCAACGCATACGCACGTAGCCCTGAAAAGTCAAAAAAGGCCTCCAAAGACGGGCCAGAATTGCTGTATCACATCTCCAGTTTGGGGACAGAACCCCCCCCTTGTATTGTATTTCTTTCTCTTTTCTTTATTCTATTTTTCTTTATTATTTAATTCAATTGTTTTCTTTTTAATTCAATAAAAATTAATTTCACAAAAAATATATAAAAAATCAGAAATTCCCAAAAATATAAATATGTTTCATTTAAACTTTTTTTTGTAAATAAATCTTGTTAATTAATTTAGTTCTTCTAGGATTAATTTGACATTTTTTCATAAACTTAAAAATTGTAGAATTAGGGTTTTATATTTTTATCCTTTTTTCTTTTTCACCATGTTAATTATTAATTATTAATTATTTATTTTTATAAATCAAATTATGTTAATTAATTAGGTTAACTTAGGTCTAATTTTAACATTTTTTAATAAAATAAAAATAGCTAGAATTAGGTTTAAACTCCATAATCTTCTCATTAAAAATTCATAAATACAAAAAACTCCAAAAAATCTTTTCTTTTCATTTTAATTTAATTAATTTGTTAATCGTAATTTTAATTTCATTAAAAAGGGTCCAACGCCCTCGCTTTCGATTATTAGTTCGTTTCGCACATTTTATTTCCTTTCTTATAATATTCATGTAATTCTCCCAAAGCCGTGTAAATTGGACATTTATATTTCTCGCACTTTATTTTATTTTCAAATGGGGTCCTGGATTAAATTTGGCGATGTGGACCCGCGCCTTTGTAATAGCGTAGGAACTTTTAATTCCGCAACTTTTTAACTGTTAATTAACTATTGCATGAAAGAATGAATGTCAAAATAAAAGCAACGCGTAGATCACCAATACATGACAAGACCAAATATCTGAAAATGACACACAAATCACACACCACCCCTAGGGTACGCCTCACTGTTGCCTTGCCCCTCGAAAGGTGATCGTCGAGTAGAGGATGTTTTGGTAAGTCCTCATGATCCGGGAACCTGGCATGAGGGTAGCTTCTAAGGTGTCTTCCTATTGCTCTGGTGATCACCATGTCCCGAACCTTCGAATTGACCCGAACACCTCCAACTGTGGTGCTACCTACCTCTCAATGGTGGGATGACACTACTTTAAATGACATCTACACAGACGAATTCCTTAGGGTAGGTAGACGACTCTAGATACTTGCTCTAATTTCAAAAACAAATCAAAAATATTTTTCACACCGACACCTTTTCAAAAGGCTTTCGAAAGCAATTTTTCAAACACTCTTGAGCACCGATACAAGAGTCGAACTGGAATTTTCAAAGAAACTTTTTAAAACCCACATTTGAAAAGCAAACAAACCATTTTGAAAACACAATGAGCAAGTATCTAAGAGCCCATGGATAACCATGGATAGAAAGGGTGCTAACACCTTCCCTTTCTATAATCTACCTCCCGAACCGAGAGCAATCTCTATAAGGAATTTTTCTGTGCTTTTGTCCTTTCCATTTGGAGAAAATAAAAGACGGTGGCGACTCTTGCTTCCGCGACATTTCGCGAACCAGCGTTAAACAGTCAGTTCTAGATCCACCGATCAGAATAACCACCTTACCTTAGATTATAGTTAGCAATGATCTTCTCTCCACGTTTCTACTAAATCCCTCTGAGTTCCTCAATGCCCTAGTTCTGCTCTCTACCATATCTCCAAATGTGATCGTATAAACTCTAAATTTCCCTTATGTAAAACTTACCCCTTAGACTCTTTTTATGGTTTTCTCATATTACCGTTGCTTATCACTTTACCAATTACTATCTTGTCCTTATTATTTCTACACCTTATATTATCTGGTTTTACTAATTAAAATAATTCTAAATAACTACTCCAATTATCTAAAATTATCTAAACCACTCAATATCACTTAATCTCCAGTATGCCCCACATAGCATCACATCACACATCATATTCATCAAACATTACATATACTCACAAATACATCACAAATACTCATCATAATTAATTAAATAATTAAATAAATAATCTAATTATTTTCAGGTATTACATATCTCGGTGATCCTATTTCTTGGTGTTCTAAGAAGCAACCTATGGTTGCATTCTAAATATATGAAGCTGAATATATGGCTGGAGCATTGTATGGGCATCAAGCTGTTTGGCTTGCACAAACTAAAGTTCAAGGTAAGAAAAATAGTCAAGTTGATGATAGACAACAAATTTGCCATAAGTCTTACCAAGAACCCATTTATGTTAGGAGAAACAAGCATATAGAGATAAAGTTCCACTTTATGTGAAACAAAGTTCAGAATGGAGTGCTTGAAGTTGTTCATTACTTCACTCATAAGCAACTTGTAGATATGATGACCAACACAATCAAGACCAAACACTTCATCAATTTTAAGGATGGAATTGGTGTTATTGATTTTTACTTGAATTTGATTTAAGGGATGGTGTTGAAAGGTAATCCAAATTCAAGTTAGCTAGTTTAAGTTTCATTTAGCTTTCATTTGTATTTGAGGTTAATTTGGTTTGCATTTGAATTTAGCTTTGTGTATATAAGCTCAAAGTGAGTTTCATTTGTAACAAAATTTAGTTTTCTCATTTTGAGATATAAAGTTAGTTACAGTTTCTCTCTCTTTCTATCTCTACAATTATTTCATCTTCATCTTCCTCATCTTGTGCTTCAATGAGATTTTCTGTTGTTAACTCTGATAATATTATATTAAGTTCTATCATGGGATATTTAATTTGTTTTACACATGTGTTGATATGTATATATGTATATATAGAAAGAGGATATCCTCTAGAATATTCCTTAGTGTATTCTAGAATAGAATATGATAATTATGTAATTAATACTATGAGTTGTACCTATTTTCTATATAATACATCTTCCATAGTGCTATTATGACACACAGTTTATTCAAATGCCTCTTAGTCTCTCGTATTTCAACATGGTATCAAAGCCTCATCTAAGATGTGATGGGCCACCTACTATCAGGTTTCTGCTATCGGGTCACCCTCCATTTATTTCCATGCTCTAGATGTCCAGTATTGGGCGTGAGAGGGTCTGTTAAGAGTCCAACATTAGACAATATATGACTAGAACATGTCCTTATAAGTGAGGGAAATCCTCACCCTATAAACCAGTTTTATAGGATTGAGTTAGGCCCAACCATATTTCTTTAGTAGGCTGTCTTTGGCTTTATACAGTGAAGGTTGGTCTAAATGGTAAGATTGATTGATTTAAAGCTTAATCGGTAGCCAAATGATACACTCATATTTTTGGGTTAGATTACAATGATATCTTCTTGCATGTTTCCAAGATGGCATATGTTATACTTCTTCTAGCCATTGCAACCATTCGACATTGGCCTCTTCATCAACTTGACATCAAAAATTCTTTTTTACATTGTGATCTTGAAGAGGAAGTGATTCTACCGGTTGATCAGAACCTGTAAGCTGGCTGGAGGATGATCTTTGACGGGCTGGAAATTTAAGCAGAAAGGGGGGGGGGGGGGTGTACCTGTAAGGCACTCTAACGATCAAGTAAATGTGTGAGCCAAGAGATACAAGAAAAGTATATGGGTTTTAGAGATGAACATTGGATATTCGATCCCTGGACCTCACATTTGTGAGGGTTTATATAATGCCCTCGGCGGTTGGCCATTGATCCATACTTTTGAGCCTCGATATGTGGGTCTGTAAAAATAGGTAAATTCCAGGACTCACTCAAAACGGGAAGGTGTGCATGTAACTAGCCATTGGATCTGAGGAGGAGGTGGATTATTGGCAGATGGCCATTTTGGACGTTTCTGGGTTGTCTGCATGATTCGTGTCGAGCCGATGGGAGAAAACAACTGACTTGGTCAGGCGTGCGTGTCGGGCATTGCTGGTCGTGTGCCCAGGGGCATGGTCGATCAGGATGCTGGGCCATTACAGTTGGGTCGTGCCAAGGGTAGAAGCATATTGGTCTAATTCTAGTCATTGGGCCAGTCCACAACAAGAGCCCCCCAAGTCGTTTCTCTTGGGCACAGGAGTGATGACTTAGAATCAACCCGCGAAATGGGGGTGCTTCTCGATCGATTTCATACGAGGAGTAAGAGTGATGCTCATTGTGTTCATCTTGTAGAGAGGAACAGTTGAGCGGTTCAAGGAGTTTCCTTGTCTCGAGAGGCAATTTTGTACGAGGAGTACGAGTGATGCTTGGCGTTTATTTTTTAGGGTGAGGAATGATTGGTTGGAGTCTTGGGAGATTGTGTGCTATTCTTGTATCGAGCCACATGATGTCATAGAGGTGTTATGATGGTTATCCTAGGGACTAGGGAGTGATGATAATACCCTTTAGGATTCCCTAGTCGTGTTCTCTCCCAGGTCATGGTGAGTCCAGTCTATAAAAGGAGGGGAGAGAGCTCCATATATACTTTTTGCCTGTCTATCAACTGATCGATACCTTCGTTCTTGCTCGGCTTCATCTGTATATGCTCGACTTCATCCATTTCCAAGAAATTTGTTTGTTCTTCCATTCTCCACCGTCTATTCTCGTCGTTCCTTCACTCAATCTGGTAAGCTTTCCTTGATTCCCCTTATTTTTGTGATTGTAACTTCCGTTATACTTTAGATTTTAAGGTTTTTTCTTAGAAAATGCATGCAGTTAGGGTTTAGGTTATTGATTTCTTAGAAATCCGGGCAAAATGTTGGCTGGAGACAGTGGTTCTGGAGGGTGAAGCCGTCGAGGATACCAAGTGACCTCCACATGGGAGTTTTTGGAACCTCGGTAGTGTCAGACGAATGTAAGATATTTTTACATGAATACAGCTGTCTTGGTCGGGGAAAGGAGATCATCTAGTAGTCGTTTAAATGAGGCTCTGGTCGGGGACAGGGTCCTCGTTCCTTGGTGCCCTTTCACTTGATTAATGGTGAAAGGGTGTATATGACGTTAACGTCGAACTCACTTTTATCCTCTGCTTTTCAGGTACGGTGACTTCTAGCACCGACGAAGAGTTTCTTAATGAGCCCAACAGTTTTGCTCAGAGCTCTTCCGAGAGTACGTCTAGGGAGGAGAGAACCTCAGGGGCGTATGAGTTCTCTCCGGGAGCACTAGAGCCAGAGATGCCCAGTAATCAGGATGCTGAGGGGAACGTGGAGGTGGCTCCTGTTGTTCAAGTGGGTCCCAATGCGTCCGTGGTCGAGGAAGGTCCACTGGATTGGGTTGTGTCGGGCCTGTTGAGGTATGTCTCCTACTTTATTGAGTATCCTGACGAGATATTCACCTCGTTGGATTCGGAGATGGACCGAGAGGATGCTGAAGAGCAATGGGAAATCTACATCTCCAGCAAGAAGAGATGAATCTTCTTATAGTTTGAAGCTTGCCGGTTCCCTATATACGAGATCATGTTCAGGGAGATGGATATGTGGCTCCCTTTCTTGGACTTCCAAGTGGCGGTCTTCAGGAATCTTTGTCTTGCTCCAGCCCATTTGCACCCAAACTCGATTGCATTCCTTCGGGCTTTCAAGATCGTGTGCGACTATTTGGGCGTTAGGGCCACCGTCTCTTTGCTTTTCTATTGTTTCCATCTTCAGAGGTAGACATTAGGTGCCCAATATGGTTGGGTTTCTTTGAAGCTGGCGAATGACAAGCTGTTCAAGGCGTACCTGGAGTTATTCCGCTTCTTTAAGGAAAAATATATTCTCATTCAGCCCGTCTCAGAGAGGGTGCTACTGAGTGTCTTCCAGGTTTCCCCTGTGTACGACGAGGAATGAGCTCATGTTTTGATCGAGGAGGGAAACCATGCAAACAAGCTGGTGCCCAAGTTTCCTTTTCACTGGACCTATAAGCATTATGAAAGGGGGACTGACGTCTAAGTCTGGAAGAAAGATGAGCTCGGTGTCGAGGACATAGCCAAATTTGATCGTCTATGCCCGTTTTTTGTGGGGTTTCCTCCCGTCCAGCGTGCGGGCAAAGGGGGGAAGCCAGTTATTGATAAAAACAAATAAGAGGTCTACGACAAGGGTTTGATAAGAATTAAGGAGCTCCTCGAGAGTGAGGACCATGTAGTGTATCTTGGTAGTCGTCTTATGAGTTGATTTTGTTTGCATGACACATATATTCTTTGGTTTTTCTAATCTCTCTTTGTTATTCCCTCGCAAATAAGATGAATCCCGCCCAAGAGCGCTTGGCCAGGACAACCGCTTTCAATCTAAAGAAGGCACATAAGGGTGTCAAGGCTTCCTCACCCGACACGGGCCTTATGTCAGGATCGAGAGCTTCGTCGACAAGGAAGTCCTCAAGGCATAAGAGACAGCGCAACGAGGGTAGTGTGGATCTGACCGAGGAAAGGGAGAAGGGAAAATATGAGATGCCCCCTTGATGGTACGACAAGTCCTTCTTCGAGGGTTCTTCTCTGTATCTTCTTCGGGGCTAATCTCTTACGCTCGAGGAGTTAGATCGCCCAACAAAGAGGATAACTTTAGCTCAGGATGTCGAGGTATCATGAGGT
Source organism: Vicia faba (assembly GCA_948472305.1). NCBI lineage: Eukaryota > Viridiplantae > Streptophyta > Magnoliopsida > Fabales > Fabaceae > Vicia > Vicia faba. The sequence continues at coordinate 776,632,303 of OX451736.1, read as the reverse complement.
TCTTGAAGATGGTTATGGCGTACATTGAGGGGGGTACTTCCCTGGAGGTCGAGGTGAGAAAGCTACGAACGAAGCTGGCCAAAGCGGAGAAGGAGTGTGTTGATGAGAAGATTTCGCGAAAGGTAGTGGAGGATAGGCTAGGGAAACTGTCCAAGGATCACATGGCGCTTTCGCTCGAGAAGAAGATTTTTAACGAGCATGCGGCGGCCATGACTGCTGAAGCTGCTCCTGCCGAGGATGATCCGGAAGAGGCTAGAGGCTTGAAGACCCGAGCTGATCTGGTTGCTCGCCTACAGTTGGCGTTGGATGATGCTTTGGCCACTATCGAGAGGAGCTTTGATAACACAGTGAAGCAACTTTGGGCTCTGAACCCTACGGTCGAGTTGAATTTGATTGGAATAGGTCTCCACTATCATGTGGCAGATGGTTAGATCGTAATCCTTGAGTATCTCAAGGGTGTCAGGGATATTCCTATTGGAGAGTCGTCGCGTCAAGAGCCCGTTATCAGGGAGAAGACCTAACCTGATACTTGATTACTTTTTATTTTTTATTTTTTTTCGGCCCGCGTGCCGTATTAATGTAATCTTATTCTTTGGGTCTTAGCTCGTTTTATTTAAGTTTCGAACTGCTTTGGTCCTTGCAGCCACAAATTTTTGTTGGATAGAGGGCCAAGGGTCTCCCTTTTTGTAAAATTTTCACAAATGTGGTCTTAATGGCCGTATATTAACTTTCTGACCGCGATGGTCATTTGCTTTAATTCGTGTATGATCGTGTTACTTTTATATTTGAAGTGTTTTGCATGTTCATTTTATGCTTGTCTGCTTGAGACACTTTTTATTGGTTAAGATTTTTCAGTGGGGATTTTCTTGTTAGTTAGTGTGTTCGCCAGTGTAGGGAAACTGGTCAAACGGCCAGGGTGAATAACAGGCATGTGCCAGAACTTGGGTCTCGTTTCTAGGACCCTAGCTTAGCAGCCTGAACTACACATCGTAAGCTGGGCGTTCTGCCGACATGGTACGATGGCGATGGAGCTCAGTCGAGTTATCCATGTTGGGCTAAGGATCCAATCGTCAAAAAGAGTAGTGTCTTGCCCCCCCCATTTCAATCGTAGTTCCATACTTGTACCTAGACTGCTTAGTGTTTTAACTATAATATTGTTTTAGCTTTTCAGCGTTCCATGGTCGAGCAAGTTGTTCCCCTTGTAGATTTTCTAGGTAGTACGCTTGGTCCCTGTTTTGCATAGACATGATAGGGACCTTCCCAGTTTTGTGCAAGCTTGACTTCGTGAGATTATTTGTGATTTATTTTCAAGACAAGGTTACCGACCTCGAACTCTCGCTGTATGACTTTGGTGTAATAGCGCATGGCTATTTTTTGTTTAAGAGATACCTCTCATAGGGCCGCTCCTATTCAAATTTCTTCGACCAGATTTATTTCTTCCTGTAGGGTGATGTCGTTCATCTCCTCGTCTAGGAGAGCTTTGGTTCGCCTGAAGAGTTCCTTGATCTCTATGAGGATGACCGCCTCTATTTTGTAAGCTAGTCGGAAAGGAGTCTCCCCAGTGGCTGAGTGTGCTGTTGTTGGTAGCCCCAAAGTATGTTGTGAAACTCCTCGACCCATCTTTTCTTGGTTTCGTCTAACCTTCGTCTGAGACCCCTGAGTATCACCCTGTTCACGGACTCGGCCTAACCATTTGTCTGAGGATGCTCCACAGAGGCGAAGTGTTGGGTGGTGCCTAACTTGGCGATGAATTCCTGAAAGGTTTGGTCTATGAACTGGGTTCTATTGTCAGTGACGATCTCTTGCGGGACAATTATCCGAGCAAGGATGTTTCTTTTGTAGAAGTGGAGGATGTTTTGGACGGTAATTTTTGCCAATGCTTCTGCTTCTATCCATTTGGTGAAGTAGTTGACGACCACTATCAAGTATTTGTTTTGATTTGTACCTACCACGAACGGCCCGAGGAGATCTAACCCCCAGTAGGCAAAGGGCCAGGGGGGAGAGAGGGACCTGAGCTCGTTTGGGGGAGCTAAGTGCATGTTCCCATGATGTTAGAACTTGTTTCATTTCCTTATGTGCTCTTTTGCATCGTGCTGCATAGTGGGCTAGTAATACCCCACTGTGATACGGTGGGAGAACTGACTTGGGATTTTGCGTTTGTGTTCGCGATTGTGCGGTTTAGCAAGAGTCGCCACCGAATTTTTATTTTATCTAAAGGAAAGGTCAAAAAGCACAGGAAAGACCTTTGAGATGTTTTCTTGGGTTCGGGGGGTAGATTATGAAAAGGAAAGGTGCAAGTACCCTTTTCATCCATGGTTATGCATGGGCTCTTAGTTACTTGTTTAGATCACTTGCTTTTGCGTTTCAATTGTTTGAAATGGTGCTTTGTGTGTGTGGTTTTGAAAATGCTTTGAAAAAGAGGCCATTATTGTGGCAACCTTTGTAGGGATTCTTGTTTGAATATATACAAAGGTGTTTGTCTTTTTGAAAAGATATTTCAATGTTTTGAAAGTTTGATTTGGGAAATTGTTTTGAAATTGTGTTGTGAGGTGTGTTTGAAAATAACAAGGATGTTTTGCAAGCTTTGATCAAGTAACTAAGAGTTGTCTACCCTATTTTACTCAAAGATCTTTCCTATATGTTTTTAACCCTTTTGACAGTGTTGTTTTACCATTGCATTTGGTAAATAACCTTGTATTAGGATGTTAAGCGGGACAGGCGCGGGTCATCGTATAGACTATGATAGCAATTGTGTTAAGTATTTTTGGCAATTTTCCGAGGGGCTAGATCATTTTGTATAGGCAACCAAGATAGCGTCATCGAGGGACTATGATCGTTTGTTTTGTTTTTGTTTTGCCAAAGTACCCAACATGCATAACATGGCCCATTTTTAAGGCAACAAGTGGATGTAACCCTAGGGGTGCAAGTGTACATTGTGTATTGATTTTCATGCATTATTGTCTTTGCATTAGTCAAGCTATTTGTTGATTTTGGATTTTTGCATACAAACCCTAATCTCTAATCATGGCATAATTGAAAGCGTAAATGCGTAAAATAAATCTATACTATTACAACATGATTATGGGGAGGGGGATACAATTTTTGAATGGGGATTATTTGACAAGAAATTAAAACCCTAGTTTTACTATTACATCCAAATTGAATCAAATGGCATAAATAATAAATGAACAATATTTAAATAAACAAATTAAATAAATATACAAAATGATATGAATATGCAAAAAGTTTATGTTTATTTTCCATGTATGTAAAAATATTTAATGCAAAAAAGAAAGAAATAAATAAAAGAAAATATTTTTTGGTTAAGGGTAAAACCCTAATTTTCTTTAAGAAAATAAATATATTAATTATATTATTTATATACAATAAGATAAAATAATGTGTGTAAAGAAAAATAAAATATATTTAGAAAAAAGTATTTTTTAAGTATAAATAATAATAAAAATAAAAGTGTAATATTTTTATATTTTTATTCTAAAGTATCTAATAAAATAAAAGTATATCTTTATATATGTATTAATTATATTAAATATGTATAATAAAAATAAAATATATACAAACAATAAAAAAATATATTTGGGACAATATTTTTTAGTGTGAATAAAGTAATAAAATAAAAGTATAACTTATTTATTATTTTTAACTTTTTTAATAAATAAAATAAAAGTAATTAGATTGTTTTCATGTTAGAAAGAAATAAAATAAAATATGAAATAAATGTAAAAAATTATAAAAATATTTTTTGGGTATTTTTATATTTAGAAAATAAGAAAACAAAATCAGAAATGAAAATAAAATGGAAAAATAAAAAAGTATGAAGAAATGGGCCAGGGGGTGCAAAAAGTAAAAGGGGGGTGTCAATAGTGAGCCAGGACCAAGCCCAGCCCACCGCACTTCATCTTCAACCTCTGACTTTCAAAAACGCGCGCGCCTGTACCAAACACGAATATCCTGCATACGAGCTCTATTGCAAAAATATATAACATCAAAGTTGTAGAGCTCATCAAGACGAATTCAACCATATAAAAAACTTGTCCTAACTCTCAAAGACCAGAGAGAATTTCTCTGGCCCCAAATCCTAACCTAATTTTTTCAGTATGTTCATGGACCAAATTCTCTTAGCATGCTTAATAAAAATGAAAATTGAGCATATGTACAGCTTCATGGCTATGAATACTACATTTCTTATTCACAAACCTAAGTCTAAATGTTCCTAAATAGAGAGATAGGAAGTTGATAAAAACCTGTTTTAGCTGACTTCGTGTATGGCAATATGGAGCTTTTCAACAAGGCTAGAGATGTCTGGGAGCTTGCTTGAACTTCACTTGACCTTCTCCAATACCCTGCTTGCCTTGAATATGCTTGAACAAGCCTACATAACTCAATCTGCACAAGCTCAAAATGAAAATGGCAAACCCTGTAAATGGAGTTACAGTTGGTGTTTAAGGTTTGTGATAGCTTGGATGAGTTATATGTAAGATGTTTGAACCAACTTGGGGCAAAACACACGAGCAAAATGTGAGATAGAACTCAAGTTGCAGATGCTGCCCTGTTTTGCCAATGGAAGGTGATTTCGAGCTATGGGATGTTTTAGGGCTCAAAGGGTCGTGTTTCTGGCTCAAAGGGGTGTGAGAAAGATGTCTCAAATGCTTGCACAAGTTGGTTTTGGCTGATGTTCAAGTTCTTAGTGTTTTGGATATCTTTCTTGTATTTTAAGCAAACATGAGAAGTGATGTCCAACAGGCCTGTACAGGCTATCCATATGCTTGCACACTTTTCCCTTGGCCCCTCCAATTTATGGATTTGATTTGCTGCATAAGATATGGACCAATGCTCAAGAAATCAGTTTTGACATAACGCAAGATTTAAACCAAAATGGTAATGTTGCTTTTTCTATTTAAGGGTTAATCTTGTGCGCAATGCCCTAATGACCAAAACAATGCCTTATACCAATGGTTTTGCACTTAATTATTGAGTGTGGAATGGTTTTGAGGCCTGTAATCTTGTGCAAAGCAAGCTGATCTGAATTTGCAATTTGTATCACAATGAATATGCCATGGATGAAAAATGAGTTTTTGCCAACTTCAAGCCTTCGATTCTCCCTAACCACAAATGTGTTTGGAGAGTTATTTAACATTTTGGAAAGCTTGCAACATGATCTACAATCCATCTTTGAAATGAAATTTGAGATTCCAATTGGAACAATGTGAAAAATGGCCATGAAGATAGGTCAAAATCCTGTCTAAACTAGGGCAAATTTTCACTAAGTTAAAAGTTTTAGGGACCCTTGTTCCAAAAATCATAACTTGAGATCCAATTTTCTTTTGGGAAAATTTTGTGAATAAAAGTTGTATACTTTTTGGAGTACTACAACTTTCATGTTGGAAGTTTTGTTTGAATCCAAATGAATCATGGTGAAAATGTTGGGCAAAGTTAGGAAAAATTAAGAAAATTTCATAACTTAGAAAAATTCTAAGTTATGAAATTTTTCAACTTTAAACCCTAATTTGCAAAAATGGGTTTCTTGATGAATAAGTTTCATGTTTTGACATATCTTGATGAAAAATGACCCTTGGTACTTGATTTTGACCAAAAAGTCAAAGTTTGACTTTTCAGTGTACAGTCAAAATTTGGTCAGTTGACTGAAAAATTCATTTGTCAACCAATGCAATTGGGATCATTTGAACCTTGTGAATAGGTAAAGATGATACCATTGAGTCCTTGAATCCATTATTGAACCCAATTTTCCATGGGCTAGGTCAAAAATCAGAAATTGCCCTTTTGCAGTCAAAACCCTAAAAATGACCATTTTGCCCTTTTGGTGATCTGATCAAATTTGTTGTGGAGTTATGGTCCAAACTTGATCAAATGGTTCATATGAGTTCATAATGTTGATTTGGATCAAAATTTATGAGGTTTGACTGTAAATTGGCCACAGTTGACTTTTTCCCCAATACAGTTGATTTCTAGGTCAACTGTCCAATTGGCTGAGCAAACATTTGATTCAAGGGTTGAAACTTGGTAGAGGTAATCGTGTAAGTCCAACATGAAGTATGAAAGTCATTTTGAGCATTGTAAGTCAAAAAATCCCTGTGCAAACTCAAACCTTAATTTAGGTCAACAGTGCAAGGAGATGTCTTGAGCAGTACAAACCCTAGCTTGGTCTTGAGTTCAAAGAGCCCTGTGATGAGAAATGTTGATAAAATTTAAGGGAAAATTTTGGGGTACAACAGTTTCCCCTGTTCAATCTTCTTGAACATGAAGAGTTAGATTGGTGAGTTTGGCCTTTCGTGACTCGAAGGTAAAAGAGGATTGGACACTAGAGTGCCCGTAAATTTGTACTCGTCAAAATGTAACTGAGGGAATGGGCTTAAAGATGCCATTTGGAGATGATAGAATCTTGCTGGAGATGGGCTTAAAATATGCCATCCAAAACTTGTTTGTTGAAAATCAGGAGCATGATAATCAGAATGGTATCCGTATCTGGAACGTATCTGAGTTGTATCTAGAGATTTGATTCGTATGAACAAAGGAATGGCGTCCGTGTCTGGAGCGTATCCGAGTCTGTAACCGTATTTGATTCTTGAATGAATATCAGAATGACTTCCGTGTCTGGAGTGTATCTGTATTGTATCCGAAATCTGAAATCTGATTAAGCGGTAGAAAGACATCCGTGTCTAGAGTATCTCTGGGCTGGGGAATAGGTTTGAATGAGTGACAGAATGGCGACCGTGTCTGGAGCGTATATGGACTGTATCTGAAGTTGAGATCTGTATAAGTAGAAGAATGACTTCCATGTCTGGAATTTATCCGTACTGTAACTGGGATCCGGACAGGTGAAAGAATGACTTCCGTGTCTGGAGTGCATCTGATCCTGAAGTTGATAGTTGAATCTGAATGAGAAATAGAATGGCTTCTGTGTCTGGAGCGTATCTAGTCTGTATCTGATTGATGAAGTCTGAATGAGTAGTAGAATGACCGTCGTGTCTGGGATGTATCTGTACTGTATCTGAAATCCTCGAACATTTGTTAAAGGTAGCTTTTAATCTTATCCTGAAGAGGGTAAAATGTTAGCCAAAACACAAAATTATGTTGCATGATATGTATGATGCAATAAAGTGTGCTTCATCAATGTTTATGATACATGAATGTAATGTATGTGTATGTAACCTGATTAGCTGTCTTGCTGAGGAAAATATATCCTTGATAATTGGAGATAATGAAATCCTTGACTGCTGCCGGGGAAAATAAATCCTTGACTGCTGTTGGAGATTCAAAATCTTTGATTGTCGAGAATGAGAAATCCTTGTACCACTGTTGGGGAAAATAAATCCTTGGTGACTTGTGGGAATTAACAATAATTTTGACAACTTTTGCGAGGAATTAAGAATCCTTCATGACTTTCCTGGGGAATAAGGAAAACTCTGATGATCTCTATTGGGGAATCAAAATTTGGGAGGCTTCAACTGGAGAAATGAGAACAAGAATCTTCATTCTACTGGGAAATAATTCTGTAAGGAGGATGCTTATCATGCTGGAGAAATCAGGAGTTTGGGTTGTATGCCAATCTACTGGGGATTCCTGTTTTGTTGTTTGAGGAGAACTCTGCTGGGGATCGGGAGTTTAGAAACTTAGCTCTGATGGCGATTTTGAAACTTAACTCCGCTGGGGATAGGTATTTCAAGGTTTTAGCCTTGTTGAGGATTTGGATGATATACTGCAGGGGATTTCCTCTAGAACAGCCTAAAGACATTTTCCTATACTTTCAACCTATCAGTAATTATCCTTTCTCCTTTCATTTTATTTGTAAGCATTGATTATATTCAAATGCATATGCTCATTTAATAAATCAATGGACGTTTTCAAATAAAAAACACAGGTGTAAAAAAAGAAAGAAAAGGCAAACAAATTTCTGCACTTCGAAGTATCTTTGTATTAACTTTGTGTAAGTATTTTGTACAAAGGAGACAAACATCCTAGTAAGAGAATATTGTCATAAAAAATGAGAAAAATTTATACAAAGAAAGATGGCTATGTGTAATAATTCCATGGGGTTCCCATTCTGCTATAGCCTTCATAACTCTGAGTATCTTGTTCATTCGTTGCTTTGTTCGCAGATGATTGGATTGATCAGAAGCCTGAAGGTTGTCCGTGAAGAGATTGTCCTTAAAGTGATCTGACGAGACATAGTCATACGCTTTAATTCGCTAACTTTTGCTTGGACCTCCCTTTTGGGTTTTCAGTCCACCGAAAAACCCCTTTTTTCCCAAGTCGCCCTTTCGGGTTTTCAACTTGCCGGGTGTACAGATTTTTTTTATTTATCCCTAATTTTTGCCTGAACCGCCCTTTTCGGGTTTTCGATTCACCGGGATGCCCTTTTTTGCCTAAGTCGCCTTTTCAGGTTTTCGACTTGTCGGGTCGTTTATGCGTAGTATCTTTTGACTATGTCTGCATTTGCAGGGTGCGGTAGGTCGTCGCCGTCCATGGTGGTCAAGATCATTTCCCCACCAGAAAAGATGTTTTTGATCATAAATGGTCCTTCGTAAGTAGGAGTCCACTTGCCCCTGGGATCACTCTGCGGCAAGATGATCCGCTTGATTACAAGATCTCTGATTTGATACACCTGACATCTGACTTTGTTGTTGAAAGCCCTGATCATCCATTTTTGATACGTCTGACCATGACAAACAGCAGTAAGTCGCTTTTCATCGATCAAGTTAAGTTGATCAAGCCGGGTCTGAATCCAATTGTCTTCACTTAAACCAACATCCTTCATAATCCTCAAGGAAGGAATCTGAACCTCCATAGGTAAAACAACTTCCATGCCATATACCAAATAAAAGGGGGTTGCCCCAGTTGAAGTACGTGCTATGGTATGATATCCATGCAGAGAAAACGGTAACATCTCATGCCAGTCCTTGTAGGTGACTGTCATCTTTTGAATGATCTTCTTGATATTTTTGTTTGCAGCTTCAACAGCACCGTTCATCTTTGGCTGATAGGGAGATGAATTGTGATGTTGAATTTTGAACAGCTCGCACAGAGCGGTGATCACAGTGTTATTCAGGTTTGTACCGTTGTCCGTGATGATCCCGTCGGGGATACCATACCGGCATATGAGGTTCTGCTTGATGAAGCGGGCAACCACATTCTTTGTAACGGAGGTGAAGGAAGCTGCTTCGACCCACTTGGTAAAGTAATCAATAGCCACCAGGATGAAGCGATGTCCATTGGATTCCGTAGGCTTGATTTCTCCAATCATGTCGATTCCCCACATTGCGAATGGCCAAGGAGCTGTTAGGACATTGAGAGGAACTGGAGGAATATGTACCTTGTCAGCATAGACTTGGCATTTGTGACAAGTACGGGAATATTGATGACAGTTAGCTTCCATGGTAGACCAGTAGTAGCATGCCCTTAGAATCTTCTTAACCATCATATGTCCGCTCAAGTGGGTGCCAAATGTGTCGCTATGTAGTTCAGTCATGATCAGCTCAGCTTCAACCTTGTCTACACAACGAAGCATAACACAATCATGGCTGCGCTTATATAAGATACCATTTCTCAGGAAGAACTTGGCAGCAAATCTCCTTAAGAACTTTTTGTCGTTGACTGAAGCTCCTTCAGGGTATTCTCGAGTCTTGAGATACCTTTTGATTTCATGAAACTAGGGTTGTTCCACTACTTCTTCGGTATTAATCTCATGACAGTGTGCAGGTTCATCCATTCGCTCGATGGTGATTTGGGGAGCCTCATTATCCCAGTTGAGTTTAAACATGGAAGACATTGTAGCTAGAGCATCCGCTAGCTGATTTTCTTCTCGCGGAAAGTGCTCGAAGGTAATCTTCTCGAAATGAGGTAACAATGTCAGGACATGTTCTTTGTATGGGATAATATTAGGATGTTTAGTGTCCCATTCTCCTTTGATTTGACTGATAACCAAAGATGAGTCCCCAAATACAACTAAAGATTTGATTCCTAGGTTAATCGCAACCTTGAGACCAAAGATACAAGCTTCATATTCAGCCATGTTGTTGGTGTAGCTGAAGCAGAGTCTAGCAGTGAAAGGTGTATGGTAACCTTTTGGAGAAATAGGTACCGCGCCGATACCGTTGCCAAGTGCATTTGAAGCACCATCAAAGTATAGGGTCCATCGGGATCCTTGTTCAGGTCTGTCATACAGTCCGTTACCTTCAATGTTGTCCAATGTCATAATGTCCTCGTCAGGGAAGTCGAACTTCATAGATTGGTAATCTTCGACGGCTTGATGAGATAGATGGTCAGCTAGTACACTCCCCTTTATAGCTTTTTGGGTTGTGTACTGGATGTCGTACTCAGTCAGGATCATTTGCCATATAGCAATTCTTCCGGATAAAGCAGGCTTCTCGAAGATGTACTTAATCAGATCCATTTTGGAAATCAGCAAAGTGGTATGTGTCAACATATACTGCCTTAGCCGGTGAGAAACCCATACCAAAGCGCAACAAGTTTTCTCGAGCAGTGAGTAGCGAGTCTCACAGTCAGTAAACTTTTTGCTAAGGTAATAAATGGCGTGCTCTTTTCGGCCAGACTCGTCATGTTGGCCCAGTACGCACCCTATTGAATTATCCAAAATAGCCAGATACATGATTAACGACCTTCCTTCGACGGGTGGCATCAAGATAGGAGGTTCCAACAAATACTCCTTGATCTTATCGAAATAAACTTGACAGTCATTGTTCCATTCAACCACCTGATCTTTCTTCAACAGCTTGAAGATTGGTTCACAGGTAGAAGTTAGATGAGAGATGAACCTTGCAATATAGTTTAGGCGTCCCAAGAAACCTCTAACCTCCTTATCGGTGCGGGGGGCAGGCATTTCTTGTATAGCTTTGACTTTGGCAGGATCAACCTTAATGCCTTTGTTGCTGACGATGAATCCCAAAAGTTTACCAGACCTGACTCCGAAAGTGCACTTGCTAGGGTTCAGTCTGAGCTTATATTCCTTTAATCTGACAAACAGCTTTTGCAGATGGTCGAGGTGTTCTTCTTCTGTCTATGAACAGGCTATCATGTTGTATACGTAGACTTCAATCTCGTGATGTATCATGTCATGAAACAAAGCTACCATGGCTCGCTGATAGGTTGCCCCGACATTCTTTAGTCCGAATGGCATCACTTTATAGCAGAAGGTACCCCACTGCGTAATAAAAGTAGTCTTTTCCATGTCTTCGGGGGCCATTTTGATCTGGTTGTATCCCGAGAATCCATCCATGAAGGAAAATACCTTGTGTTGAGTTGTGTTGTCAACCAAGATGTCAATGTGTGGTAGTGGAAAATCATCTTTAGGGCTAGCCCTGCTTACGTCTCTATAGTCCACACACATTCTGACTTTGCCGTCCTTCTTAGGCACATGAACAATGTTAGCAACCCATTGTGGATAGGAAGTAACAGCCAGAAAGCCAACATTGAACTGCTTCATCACCTCAGCTTTCATCTTTTCAGACATGTCGGGCCTCATTCGGCGGACTTTCTGTTTGATTGGTGGACATTATTCTCTTGTAGGGAGACGGTGAACCACAATATCTGTATCCAATCCCGACATGTCTTCATAGGACCAGGCGAAGATCTCAACAAACTCATTCAACAACTGAACTAAGCGCCCCTTGACACTTGGCTCCAGGTTGGCACCCACTTTAACCTCTTTTCTATCTTCCTCAGTTCCCAAATTGATAGTCTCAAACAACTCTTCATGGGGAAGAATAGCCCTTTCTTCTTGTTGCAAAAGTCTAGCTATCTCTCCAGGCACTTCACAGTCTTCATCACCTTTGTACTCGGCATGATTGACCAAATCTTCCGAGTCACTAAAGGCCAAAGCAGAATAGTCACCCATGGAATCCGGAGTGGATGGGTACCTGCATTTTGTGAGTGTGGGTGTGTGTAAGGGATAGCCATCCTTAAACAAAATAAAATGTAAAAGGAAAGAAAATGAACACAAAAGTTTATAGATGAAAGCGTCCATGATTCATTAAAAATGGCATATGAAAATGAAGATCAAAACCCTTACAAATGGACCTATATGCCCCGGGTAAGGCATAAGGCGGAAAGAGTGTACGAATTGTTTAATAATTATTACAAACCAAACAGGAAATGTTCAAAAGATAAGTTACTGATTGATGAAAGTAATGGGAACGAAGTCTTTCGCCTCCCATTTGTTCAGTCCCCCTTCAATGGTTGGAAAGATCCAATCTTCAAAGTTGCCTTCTTCATCATCATCTTCTAAAGCATGAACTCCATGGTGAGTGATCTTTAAGGGTGGTCCTCCATCCTGAGAGCGATGCACGGCCTTCTGGATAGCAGCAGTGAAACCCAATCTGAACTTGTCTGTCTTGTGAGGAAAATCTGGCAGTTGACCCCATACTGTACTTCCTCCTTCCTTGATCACAGCCTCTACATCTTTAAGGGATGACATCCAGGAAACAGGCTTGGTAATGATGGGCACATCAGTCATTGTCTTGGCTACCGCAACCTCAGGAGAAACCTCTTCAAAGTGTTGGAAAGGTGTTTCTATGAATTCACCATCTAACTCCACGTAGCGGAAAGAGTTAAGGTGGCTTATCATATACTCCTCCTCACCATGAACTGTTATGATCTTACCCTGGACCGGGTATTTGAGCATCTGGTGTAGAGAAGAAGTGACTGCCCCAGCGTTGTGAATCCATGGCCTTCTCAACAAGCATGAATATGAAGGACGAATGTCCATCACATAAAAAGTAGAGTTGAAATTTTTTGTTCCCACCTTAATTGGGATGTCCACTTCTCCGTGAACCATCCTCTTAGAACCGTCGAAGGCTCTAACAATGATATTACTTGGATTTAATGTCAAACCTTCACAGTCCAATGCTTTCTTTGGTAGGACATTTAAAGATGAGCCGATATCAACCAGAACATGAGCAAGTGTGGTCCCTCTGCACTCTACCGAAACATGCAGCGCATCATTATGCTTTCTTCCCTTGGACGTTAGATCGACATTAGAAAAGCCTAGACCATTGTCGACTGTTAGGCTGGCTACACACTCTTGAAACTGATCTGCAGAAGTTTCTTGAGGCACGTGCGCCGTCTTTAGGAATTTGATCAAGGCTTTGGCATGAGCCTCGGAGCAGAGCAATAGGGCCAACATGGAGATTTTTGAAGGGGTTTGCCCCAGATGCTCTACGACATCATAGTCACTCTTCTTGATTATCTTTAAGATTTCCTCTATTTCCTTTTGGGTGGTCTCGGGGATAACCAAAGTCTGAGCCCTCGTCCTGACGGGCACTTCTACGATTCCCTTACCTGTATCAACCGTAACAGTAGAGGGTACAACTTCGGGAGTAACAATTTCTTCAATTACCGGACTTTGCACAGATATCTTGATAGGCACAAGAGCACTTGAGGGTCCGAAGACTGCCCTTGGAGGAGAAATCTCTGGAGAGAAGATTCTTCCGCTACGAGTTATCTTACTCGTCCCCGTAATATTTCCTACATTAGGAGTTTCTTCATCGGAATTCTCTTCGGCTGATTTGATCTGCTTGACACCATGGTAGAATATCTCTCCTCCATAATTCCATGGTATCGTCTTATTGGACTTATATGGGATAGGCCCCAGCATGGTAATCTTTAGCGGTACAAACTTTGGTTCAGGCGTAATCTTAACAGGCCTTTTGCAGGTCTTGGAAAGATTATCGGAAATGGTGATTATAGCAATGTCATTGATTGGAGTAACAGGAGTAACATGAGTAATAGTATCAACAAGAGTTTTCTGAAAGAGTATTTCTTGAGTATCCATCAGGCGTTGGATGCCTGATTTCAACAGCGAACAGTCGGATTGCAAGGTTGAACAAAAGTAACAATCTTTTTCACAGCTCGGGAAAATCCCGGCCTTCAATAAATTCGTCTTGATCATTGGCAATGGAGTCATTAAGTCATCAACAGCGGTAACATGAAGATCTTCCATAATAGCATGGACATTATGACCATGTTTTGGCATAGGAGCGGATATTACATTAGGTTTTTCGGGAGCATCAAACTCTACCTCCTTGGCATCTATCAAATCTTGGATCTTATTTTTAAGGGCCCAACAGTTGTTGGTATCATGCCCCACACTGTCCGAATGATATGCACATTTTGCATTTGAATGATAATAGGGAGAAAAGGTATTTGGGTTTTTTGGCGCTTCTTTCAAGTTGGTAAGGTTTAATTTTAACAGATGAGGGAGGACCTGAGCCGATGTCATATTGATCCAAGTGAACTGTCGTTGTGGCCTTTCTGCCTTTGCTGATTAGGTCTAGGTTGACTGCTTCGAGGTTGATCGGCTGAGGAGTTCTGGATCATCACAGCCACCACCGTTGGTTGGCGCTCCATTCTCCCTTGATTTTTCTGGGAGTAAACAGCAGAAGCTTCTTTCTTGGCTGAGAAGGTCTTCTTGACAGCAGTGGAAGAAGCTGCACCCTTCTGAATTTTACCACTCTTAATGCCAGCTTCGACCCTTTCACCTGTCAGTATTAATTCGGTGAACCCTGCAGATGAGCTCCCGATTAAGTGATTAAAGAATGGACCTGACAGGGTCCCCAAAAACATATCAACCAGCTCTCTATCCGACAACGGTGGCTGCACCCTTCCAGCCAAATCACGCCACTTAGAGACCATATTCATACTTTGTAGTTGAGTACGAGTAGGCGCTAAATCTGCGTTATATTGATATTGTCGATAGAAAGCAGCAGCCAAATCTTCCCAGTTATGAACATCAGATCTCTCAAGTTGATAGAACCAATCCAATTGCGTACCCGACAAACTATCTTGAAAAAAGTGGACCCACAGATCCTTATCAGAAGAGTGAGGTTGGATCTTTCTGACGTAGGACCGCAGATGCATCTTCGGACAGGACAAACCGTCGTATTTAGCAAATGTAGGCACTTTGAACTTGGGAGGAATGACGATCCCAGCGACCAAACCTAGTTCTTTAAAATCCAGCCCGGGAACCCTTTGTACTTCCATGGCCGCCAACCGTTCTTCCAGATTTTTATACTTATCGTCTGCAGGAGGATACTGCTGCTCAGAGTAATCTTCCTCCTCTTCTTCTTCTTCCTCTTCAGCTTCAGACTCAGAGGGCATTGCAACTTCCTTACATTTACAAACCCCTTCGTCAAACATCGAGGGGAACTCGAGGACCCTTCTAGCTTGGTTCTTAAACCTTCTTCCCATAGTGGCCACACCAGCCCTTTTCTTCTTTTTCTCTTTGTCTTTTTCCTTCTCTTTCTCTAACAGTGCTTTAAGGTCCTCTTGACCCTTTGCCAAGGTCATGAGGAGTTGTTGGAACTGAGAATTTTGTGCTTGCAGATCTTTAACCGTCTGCTCTATATCCATCTTACTGAAATAAACAACAGAAAGATAAGGAAACCTGGTGTGAAGACCTGTTTATGCATATGATGAATGATATGTATTCATGTAATGCATTCAAGGATTCAGAAATTCAAAGTTGTTGCAAACAAAAAGAACACACGTCATATTAATAAGAAGAAATTTGTTAGTACATAAATGCCCCATGGGCAAAATATTACAAAATTCTTAATGTAAAAAGACATTGCGCATCCTCTTTGGTGCGATGTAAGTGTTAAGAGTCTCCTCTTCGTGAAGTCGGCGGGTAAGTTCCAAAACCTTCTTCTCACTGGCATAGAAGCTGGCTTCAAAAGTATTTCGCTCTTCCTTGAGATGTATCTAACTTTTTTGCAATTCTTCCAATGATGTTGGCATATCTGGATGTAGGAAGGTGTATGGAACCTCTCCTTCCATAACAGGCTCTTTGATCACGGGGAGAATGTGGGGGTAAGGCATCATAAGACTCTGGGCGCGGGTTCGTACCGACTTGAGATAAGGCTCAAGGGGGATGGAATTCTTGTGTCCCAGTGTCTTACTATCCACTTTGTTGGGCATCCTCCATGCTCGGATAAACCTTTGTCAAAGTCCTTGAGCGTCGTTGTCGAAGTCAAAAACCAAGTCAGAAATCAGCATGTCATGAGGGCCATCCCTTCGAGCATATCCAAACCACCTCAAAGCTAAACAGGGGTTGTAGGTAATGCCTCCCCTAATGCCAAGTAGTGGGGCATTATGGAATTCTCCGCAACGATCAATGATGATGACATTTTATCTGGACCGAGAACACCAATGAACATCAGAATGTGTGAGGGTCATCAACTGTTGTGACCACCTTAAACCCTTCTCATTTTTCAAAACTGATTGGGGAAGGTGAGAAATAAACCACCTTGCTAGAAGAGGAGTACAACACATGAGAACACCTCTTTTCCTCATTGTTCGTGTGTGAAATGAGTGTAGGATGTCCCCAAGCAATGTAGGCACATGATTCCGAGATATGAAAATCTTGACAGCATTCATATCTATAAGCTGATCAGGGTTTGGGAATAAGACCAACCCATAGATGAGAAGTGCTACAATCTCCTCAAAGGCTTGCAGATATAGAGAGTTCCACCCGTCTTGTGCCTTCTCAAACAGAAACTTTGCCAAAAAACCCTTGACACCACTTCTGGTTTCCCAATGACCTTTGATATCAGATGGTTGCAAGTGTAAGGCTTGAGCAACATCTTTAGGCTTTGGTTCTCTTTCCGTACCGTTGTAGGGTAGTTGATGAAGAATAGGAATCCTCAGGAGTTGAGAAAATTCCTCCAAAGTAGGTACTAGTTGGTAATCAGGAAATGTAAAGCAATGGTGTAGGGGGTCAAAGAACTGGAAGAGAACTTTCACCATGTCTTCTTCAATGTTGGAGTTGACCAAGTTGAGAAGTCTTCCATGTCTTTCACTGAAGAGAGAATTATCTGGAATCTTGGAAGTAAGCTCCTTGAGTTGAGGAGGGATTCTCACAAGGTTGACTTGAATTGTTCTCATGCGAAGAGATTCCATGACCTACAAATCAAGAACAAAGATGAAGATCCAAACCCTTGAAATGGTTAGTGGATGCATATGATGCTTTATGATGTTCATGATGTATGCACAAGTATATGTACAAGAAAATCACAAAAGATCCTAGTTTCAGGCTTGCATGAGGTTTCATAGGTAAGTACCCTCTTGAAGTTAGTTAGCTCAACCTGTCATATAAATAGTAACCGGGTTCTAAGGAGCTCAATATCACTGGATTATTTTCTGTGTTCATTGTTTCAGTTTAGCCACTTAACTGGCGACCGAAATATTCCAAGAAAATAACCCTCAATGAGTGTAGTATCGAGTATCTACCAACTTCGGACTGCACCAAAGTCGGTCATCTCACTACCCCTAAAAAAGGCCAAGATGGTCAAGTAAGGTTCTAAGAGTTCATTAGTGCTTCATGACATCACTCAGCGGCCCCATATTCTCTTTGGTTGACTCAAAAGCTACCGGTACCCACAAATATGTCGCACTAATATAGCTATTGCTTCAACCATGTCGGTATACCCTGCACAGTTTCCACAACGTATTGCTATTTACCTATGAATGTTTCCCAAAAATCCGGGTGGAGGATTCAAACCCGAACAAGAGAACCAAATGTAAAGCAATCAAAGCAAACAAGATAAGCATGCAAAGGTGATCGAAACCCTAAGGTTACTCCACTTTTAAAGTTGTCCCCAACAGAGTCTCCAGTTCTGTGATACGGTGGGAGAACTGACTTGGGATTTTGCGTTTGTGTTCGTAATTGTGCGGTTTAGCAAGAGTCGCCATCGAATTTTTATTTTATCCAAAGGAAATGCCAAAAAGCATAGGAAAGACCTTTGAGATGTTTTCTTGGGTTCGGGGGGGTAGATTATGAAAACGGAAGGTGCAAGCACCCTTTTCATCCATGGTTATCCATGGGCTCTTAGTTACTTGTTTAGATCATTTGCTTTTGCTTTTCAATTGTTTGAAATGGTGATTTGTGTGTGTGGTTTTGTAAATGCTTTGAAAAAGAGGCCATTATTGTGGCAACCTTTGTAGTGATTCTTGTTTGAATATATACAAAGGTGTTTGTCTTTTTGAAAAGATATTTCAATGTTTTGAAAGTTTGATTTTGGAAATTGTTTTGAAATTATGTTGTGAGGTGTGTTTGAAAATAAGCAAGGATGTTTTGCAAGCTTTGATCAAGTAACTAAGAGTTGTCTACCCTATTTTACTCAAATATCTTTCCTATATGTTTTTAACCCTTTTGACAGTGTTGTTTTACCATTGCATTTGGTAAACAACCTTGTATTAGGATGTTAAGCGGGACAGACGCGAGTCATCGTATAGACCATGATAGCAATTGTGTTAAGTATTTTTGGCAATTTTCCGAGAGGCTAGATCATTTTGTATAGGCAACCAAGATAGCGTCATCGAGGGACTATGATCTTTTGTTTTATTTTTGTTTTGCCAAAGTACCCAACATGCATAACATGACCCATTTTTAAGACAACAAGTGGATGTAACCCTAGGGGTGTAAGTGTGCATTGTGTATTGATTTTCATGCATTTTTGTCTTTGCATTAGTCAAGCTATTTATTGATTTTGGATTTTTGCATACAAACCATAATCTCTAATCATGGCATAATTGAAAGCGTAAATGCGTAAAATAAATCTATACTATTACAACATGATTATGGGGAGGGGGATACAATTTTTGAATGGGAATTATTTGACAAGAAATTAAAACCCTAGTTTTACTATTACATCCAAATTGAATCAAATGGCATAAATTATAAATGAACAATATTTAAATAAAAAAATTAAATAAATATACAAAATGATATGAATATGCAAAAAGTTTATGTTTATTTTCCATGTATGTAAAAATATTTAATGCAAAAAAGAAAGAAATAAATAAAAGAAAATATTTTTTGGTTAAGGGTAAAACCATAATTTTCTTTAAGAAAATAAATATATTAATTATATTATTTATATACAATAAGATAAAATAATGTATGTAAAAAAAAATATATTTAGAAAAAAGTATTTTTTAAGTATAAATAATAATAAAAATAAAAGTGTAATATTTTTATATTTTTATTCTAAAGTATCTAATAAAATAAAAGTATATATTTATATATGTATTAATTATATTAAATATGTATAATAAAAATAAAATATATACAAACAATAAAAAAATATATTTGGGACAATATTTTTTAGTGTGAATAAAGTAATAAAATAAAAGTATAACTTATTTATTATTTTTAAGTTTTTTAATAAATAAAATAAAAGTAATTAAATTGTTTTCATGTTAGAAAGAAATAAAATAAAATATGAAATAAATGTAAAAAATTATAAAAATATTTTTTGGGTATTTTTATATTTAGAAAATAAGAAAAGAAAATCAGAAATGAAAATAAAATGGAAAAATACAAAAGTATGAAGAAATGGGCCAGGGGGGGTGCAAAAAGTAAAAGGGGGTGTCAATAGTGAGCCAGGACCAAGCCAAGCCCACCACACTTCATCTTCAACCTCTGACTTTCAAAAACGCGCACGCCTGTACCAAACACGAATATCCTGCATACGAGCTCTATTGCAAAAATACATAACATCAAAGTTGTAGAGCTCATAAAGACAAATTCAACCATATAAAAAACTTGTCCTAACTCTCAAAGACCAGAGAGAATTTCTCTGGCCCCAAATCCTAACCTAATTTTTTCAGTATGTTCATGGACCAAATTCTCTTAGTATGCTTAATAAAAATGAAAACTGAGCATATGTACAACTTCATGGCTATGAATATTACATTTCTTATTCACAAACCTAAGTCTAAATGTTCCTAAATAGAGAGATAGGAAGTTGATAAAAACCTGTTTCAGCTGACTTCGTGTATGGCAATATGGAGCTTTTCAAAAAGGCTTGAGATGTCCGGGAGCTTGCTTGAACTTCACTTGACCTTCTCCAATACCCTGCTTGCCTTGAATATGCTTGAACAAGCCTACAGAACTCAACCTGCACAAGCTCAAAATGAAAATGGCAAACCCTGTAAATGGAGTTACAAGTGGTGTTTAAGGTTTGGGATAGCTTGGATGAGTTATGTGGAAGATGTTTGAACCAAATTGGGGCAAAATGCACGAGCAAAATGTGAGATAGAACTCAAGTTGCAGATGCTGCCCTGTTTTGCCAATGGAAGGTGATTTTGAGCTATGGGATGTTTTAGGGCTCAAAGGGTCGTGTTTCTGGCTCAAAGGGGTGTGAGAAAGATGTCTCAAATGCTTGCACAAGTTGGTTTTGGCTGATGTTCAAGTTCTTAGTGTTTTGGATATCTTTCTTGTATTTTAAGCAAACATGAGAAGTGATATCCAACAGGCCTGTACAGGCTATCCATATGCTTGCACACTTTGCCCTTGGCCTCTCCAATTTTATGGATTTGATTTGCTGCATAAGATATGGACCAATGCTCAAGAAATCAGTTTTGACATAAAGCAAGATTTAAACAAAAATGGTAATGTTGCTTTTTCTATTTAAGGGTTAATCTTGTGTGCAATGCCCTAATGACCAAAACAATGCCTTAGACCAATGGTTTTGCACTTAATTATTGAGTGTGGAATGGTTTTGAGGCCTGTAATCTAGTGCAAAGCAAGCTGATCTGAATTTGCAATTTGTATCACAATGAATATGCCATGGATGATAAGTAAGTTTTTGCCAACTTCAAGCCTTCGATTCTCCATAACCAAAAATGTGTTTGGAGAGTTCTTGGACATTTTGGAAAGCTTGCAACATTCTATACAATCCATATTTGAAATGAAATTTGAGATTCCAAGTGGAACAATATGAAAAATGGCCATGAAGATAGGTCAAAATCCTGCCTAAACTAGGGCAAAATTTCACTAAGTTAAAAGTTTTAGGGACCCTTGTTCCAAAAATCATAACTTGAGATCCAAGCTTCTTTTGGGAAAACTTTGTGAATCAAAGTTGTATAATTTGTGGAGGAATACAACTCTCATGTTGGAAGTTTTGTTTGAATCCAAATGCATCATGGTGAAAATGTTGGGCAAAGTTAGGAAAAATTAAGAAAAATTCTAAGTTATGGAAATTTTCAACTTTAAACCCTAATTTGCAAAAATGGGTTTCTTGATGAATAAGTTTCATGTTTTGACATATCTTGATGAAAAATGACCCTTGGTACTTGATTTTGACCAAAAAGTCAAAGTTTGACTTTTTAGTGTACAGTCAAAATTTGATCAGTTGACTAAAAAATTCATCTGTCAATCCAATGCAATTGTAATCTTTTGAACCTTGTGAATAGGTAAAGATGATGCCATTGAGTCCTTGAATCCATGCTTGAACCCAATTTGCCATTGGCTAGGTCAAAAATCAGAAATTGCCCTTGTGCAGTCAAAACCCTAAAAATGACCATTTTGCCCTTTTGGTGATCTGCTCAAATTTCTTGTGGAGTTGTGGTCCAAACTTGATCAAATGGTTCATATGAGTTCATAATGTTGATGTGGATCAAAATTTATGAGTTTTGACTGTAAATTGGCCACAGTTGAATTTTTCCCCAATACAGCTGATTTCTAGGTCAATTGTCCAATTGGCTGAGCAAAAATTTGATTCAAGGCTTGAAACTTGGTAGAGGTAATCTTGTAAGTCCAACATGAAGTATGAAAGTCATTTTGAGCATTGTAAGTAAAAAAATCCCTGTGCAAACTCAAACCCTAATTTAGGTCAACAGTGCAAGGAGATGTCTTGAGCAGTGCAAACCCTTGCTTGGTCTTGAGTTCAAAGAGCCTTGTGATGAGAAATGTTGATAAAATAAGAGGGAATATTTTGGGGTAAAAAACCCACTCACAGAGCTTTACTGGCGAGGGATCTTTCGCCCGGGTGTTGGCCGTTTATCCCTTCGTGAATATCAAGTAGGATGTGATCCGTGTCACTTCGGTCAACACATTTGAGGAGGGGAATGGAAAACCCTCTCCTGTACAATTTGCCTTCGGCTAGGACGTATGAGCAGGATCTTCGTTTGACCACAATCGACTTCTTTGAGTCGGTAGGTAGCTCCCCTTTTATGAGGTAGTTATGTACATGGGTCATCCAGCAGTCGTTGTCTCCTATGGATAATACTTCTAATGTCGAGGGGGTCTCTGGGTGCATGGTCGAGGAAGAATTTCCTGTATCACTGACTTATTCCCCCTTTCTTTTTTGTGCTTGCTAGTTTGGACAGGAAGTCTGCTCGGGCATTATGTTCATGAAGAATATGTTCTACGCGTACGGATTTGAATTTCTTCTTTCTTTCTTGGACTAGGGCTCAATAGTCAACGAGGTGAACGTTTTTAACCTGTTATTCCCCTCGGACCTGGGATGCAACGAGTTGACAGTCAGTGAAGATCTTCACCTCCTCGGCTCCCTGATATTTGGCTAGGTGTAACTGTGCTAAGAATGCCTTGTATTCGGTCTGGTTGTTGGAAGTTGAGAAGGATAATGCAAGGGAGACTTCGATTAAGGTCCCATCCTCGTCCTCCAGGATGATGCCCGCTCCGCTTCCTATTGAACTGGAGGCACCGTCAATAAAAATTGTCCAACGGCGCGTCTCGTCCAGGGGTGCAGGCAAAGTCATTTCAGCCATAAAGTCGGCCAACGACTAAACTTTGAGTGCTTTCCAGCCTTCGTACTGGATGTCGAATTCAGAGAGTTCTAACAATCATTTTAGCATCATGCTCTCCATATCAGGCCTACCAAGCAGTTGCTTTATTGGTTTCTCTATACGAACGATTATGGTATGTGCCAAGAAGTAGTGTCTGAGCCTTCTCGCTGCATTGATGAGGGCTAGGGCCACTTTTTCGATTTGCTGGTATCTTACTTCAGGATCCTGCAGGGTTTTGCTCGTAAAGTAGATATGCTTCTTCCCCTCTGGGGTTTCACGGATTAGTGCAACACTTATCGCTTTGGAGGTTACAGCCAGATATGGATAGAGGATCTCATCCTTCTTTAGTCGAGAAACGATAGGCAGTTGTGACAGTGCTTGCTTTAGGTGTGTGAGAGCTTGCTTGCATTCATCTGTCCATTCCAAGGCAGCTTCTTTGTAGAGAAGTTTAAAGAGGGGGAACGCGTGTTGGACGGATTTTACCACGAAGCGGGAGAGTGAAGTGAGCATGCCGTCCAAGATTTGAATGGTTTTTTTGAAGTAGGCGTTGGAAACTCAGAAAATGCTTAGTATTTGTCGAGGTTAGCTTTGATTCCTTGTTCTGTAAGGTAGAACCTGAAGAAATTTCATGTCCGTACGCCAAAGCTGCATTTTTCCGGGTTAAAGCGCATCCAACATTTCCTGGCCTACTCGAAGACTTTATTCAGGTGGAGGGCATGGTCAACCTCTTCCATTGATTTGAAGATCATGTCGTCCATGTAGACTTTGAGCATGTCACCTATCTCGTTGCGGAAAACTTTGTTCATCATGCGCTGATATGTAGTGCTAATGTTTAATAGGCCGAATGGTATTACATTATAGTAATAGTTTCCTGATTCGATCATAAAAGCGGTGTATTTTTTGTCCTCTTTCGCCATGAGAATCTGGTTGTATCTAGAATATGCGTCCATGAAATATAATAGTTTGAAACCGGCTGAGTTGTCGACCAGTTTGTTGATATTGGGGAGGGGGTAAGCATCATTTTGGCAAGCCCAATTGAGATTGGTATAATCAATGCATATACGCCACTTTACATTAGATTTTTTTACGAGGACTACATTTTAGAGCAGGTTGCGTATTGGGCTTCAAAAACAAAATGTTCCTCTAAAAGGTCTTTGACAGCCTGCTCGACAGCCTCCTTCTTTTCAGGGGACTACTTCCACCTACGCAGAGCAACTGCCTTAAGGGCAAGATCTTTGGTCAGATGGTGTCATGAAATCTCTGGATCCAATATGGGCATTTCAGCTGCGCTCCAAGCGAATAGATAAACGTTCTCTCTCCAGCAAGCTTTAAGTTTCCTCTTTACCAGGTCGGGGAGATCGGCTTCGACCTTACCTCCTTTGGAAGGATCATTCCCTAAGGGGGATAGTTTCGAAGTCCTTGTATAGAATAGGCCGCATGAGATCTAAAGGCCCCTCACTGTCTTCAATTGGGGATGAGTTCTCCCCTTCGACCATGGGCTCCTTCCCTTTTTTCTTTCACTCTGCACAATCTTCCTTGGAAAAGCGGTTGTCGAGGTCGATGGAGACGACCCTTGGCAGTGGCTTGGGCTCCTCGGAACTGGAGGGAAAGGTGGATTTAATGGACGTTTAGGGATGAGTGTTAATGGAACTCAAGTCCTTGGCCGAAGCTTCAAAACACCTCCTTGTTTCCTGGACGTCCCCGTGGAGGGTGACGACCAAGCCTTCGGTAGTGTAGAATGTTATCTTGAGGTGCACGGTGGAGGGCACCATAATTAGTTTGGCTAGGGTGGGCCTTCCGAAGATACATTGATAGAGAGATAGGAAATACACTACTAGAAACTGAGTCTTGATGGCTCTGGCGATCACCCCTTTCTCGAAGGTGATAATTAGTTCGACATACCCACAAGGTTTAATGTTAGGCTCGTTGAAGCCCTAGAGGTATAAGTCCATGTACGGGGTCAGATGGGTTTCGTTCAGCTGGAGGGTGGTGAATAACTGGGTGTACATGATGTCCATAGAGGTCCATTGATCGACCAGGATGTGCCGAACATTGAAGTTTGCCATGAGAGCCCGCACAAGCAGTGGGATGTCGAGTTGGGAGCTCCGCCTGGAAGTTCCTCTCAGTAGAATGCAAGTGGATGGGATCCTCCCGTAAACTTGTCAAGGGTTATGTCCATGTTGGAGTTGGCTTTGATAACTGATTGAACCTCCTCTTTATGGACCCCACTGTATGCTTATTGAATCCTCCGCCGGAGATGACCATCGCAGCAGGGGAAAACTCCGAAGGAATATGTGAGGAGAAGTAAAAGGGACATCCTCCATGTCCGGGATGTATAAATCTTCTGGTCTCATGATGCTCATGGCAACCGATATGATATCATTATCGGGGGACTCCTTCCCGTCTTCGACGCTCTTGGTTTCTGGAGGCTCCTCGCGGGCACACTCTTCCTTCTTCTTATACTTATTGAGGCGTCCGTCTCGGATCAATATCTCGATCGCATCCTTGAAATGGATTCAATCGTCAGTGTTGTTGCCATGGCTTTTGTGGAACCTACAGTAGTTGCTTTTGTCAGTTCCGGGCTTGGCGGGCGTCTGTCGAGGAAAACGCACCCAAGCCTGTTTGAATTCTGAGTTGGCGCATTTGGTTAGAATACGCTCCCTCGAGGTGGTCAGAGGGGTGTAGTCGTGAAACCAACCAGCAGGCCCCTTATAATCTTTGGATTCTCGGGATCTGTTTTCTCGCTTCTTCTCTCCTCCCCGATGAGGTGTTGATGGCTCGTCACTTTTCGAGGACTTAGCATTCTCTCGGTTCCTCGAATCCCTAACATTATTGGCCGCTTCTTTCTCCTCGTACTGAATGTACGCTTGAGCCTTGATGAGGAGGGAGTTGATCATGGCTGGAGTTTTGATGCTCACATCCTTTGTGAAGTTGCTGCAGGGACGGAGCTCTTGTTCATGAAGGTGATTCTTCATGGCATCGGTTGTTGAAACCTGCACAACTTCTTCATTGAAGCTCTCGATATATGACTGCAGAGATTCATCTATGCCCTGGATGATCGCTTCTAGTGACGCCTCTGATTTCGGATGTCAGCCGGAGACGATGAAGTGCGTCGAAAATATCTTTCCCAGCTGTTTCAAAGAAGTGATAGATTCAGCGGACAGTCCCTTGTACCAAGCCATAACACCTTTTCTTAGAGTGCTCGGGAACAACCTTCATTTAATCACGCCCTTCACGCCTTGGTAATCAAGTTGGGTGTCAATGTCTTTTATGTGGTCATCTGTGTCGGCCATACCGTCGTAAGATCCCAACAGAGGCGGCTTCTCGAGCCCGACCGAGAGTCGTGCCTCTATAATTTCTTTCGATAATGGACCACGAGGCTTTTCGTCATCAGTCTCTTCTGGTGATGATAGCGAGGAGTGATGATTTCTTCCTCGTCGGGCATCATTATCTTATCGAGGGCAGGGGCTCCACCCCTGTCGCATCCGTTTGGGTGATAGTGACCTATTGTGTTCGTCTTTGTGCACGCTCTTTGTCTTCTTGGAAAGAATAGAGTCTTTGTCCTTATTGGGAGATGCTCGATCATGTTTCTTGCGGAAAGAAATATCGAGCATTTTCTTTCTTGGAGGACGTCCACCTCGGGGAGGAGATATAATGGAGGAGTTATGTCATTGGTGTCTCCGAGGGGGAGTCCTTGACAGTTTCCGCTCCAGAGCCCCCATCCTTTTGCTCAGCTGGAGGATGATGGAGTTGTTTTGATTAAAGGTAGCAATCAATGCTACTATTTCTGGGTCAGCATTCTGCGGAACAGGGACCGGTTATAAAATCTCGGGCTGGTCTTTGACAGGGTTCTTGTGAAACTGTTCTTCCAAGAATAAATTATTGTCGCGATCAGCATCGATGGAATCTAGGGATGCAGTATGTCCATCACGGGCGCCGAGGTTATCCTCAAGGTGAGGATGTCCTTGGATTTTGTCGGTCTTGCATGTCGAGAGAGACAAATATTTCCAGATAGTTTATGATCATCATGGTCAGCCATGATCGATGAATGAGGAGGATCTTTGGTCTTCAGATTCCTGGGAACACAAAACCGGGAAGATAGTTCCCACAGACAGTGCCACTGATCTTACTGGTTGATTAGAACCTGCAAGTTGGCTGGAGGATGATCTTTGACGGGATGGAAAGTTGAGGAGAAAGGGGGGGTTGTACCTGCAAGGAACTCCGACGATCAAGTAAGTATGGAAGCAAAGAGATACAAGCAAATTATTAGGATTTCAGAGATGAATATTGGATATTCGATACCTGGCACTCATGTGAGGATTTATATAATGCACCCTGCGCTTGGCCATTGGTCTCTATTTTTTGACTTAGATATGTGGGTCCAATAAAATAGGTAACTGCCAGGACTCGGTCAAAACGGGAAGGTGTGTCCATAAATAGTCGTTGGATCCGAGGAGGAGGTGAATTACGAGCAAATGGACATTTTGGATATTTCCTAGTTGTCTGCTCGACTCGTGTCGGGCTGACGGGAGAAAACTTCTAAATGGGTCAGGCGTGCGTGTTAGGCATTGCTGGTCGTGTGCCCAGAGGTGTGACCGACCAGGATGTTGGGCCACTATTGTTGGGTTGTGCCAAGTGTAGAAGTGAATTGGGCCAATTCTAGTCATTGGGCCAGTCCATAACAGGAAGTATATATGGCGTAACCACCAGTATTTGATGCTTAGAGGGAATCTTCGAATATGGTTTGTAGGCTACATAATTCTCTTTATGGTCTTAAGCAATCTTCGAGAGCTTGGTTTGGCAGATTTAACGATGTAGTACAAAAATTTGGTATGGTTCATTATGAATCTGACCATTTTGTTTTTTATCGTCACTCAGCCCAAGGGTGTATTTATCTTATTGTGCATGTACATGATATTGTTATAACTGGTAGTCATTCGTAGGGAATACTCTAGTTGAAATAACATCTCTCGAATCAATTTTAAGGAAAAGATCTTAGTAAACTCCTTTAATTCTTGGGTATTGAGGTAGCCCATTCTAAAGATGGTTTGGAAATTTTTCAGTGGAAATATGTGTAATACGGCGGGAGAACTGACTTGGTTTGTGTTTTATTGCAAATGTTTCGGATAGCTAGAGTCGCCACCGACTTTTATTTTATCTAATAAGGAAAGGGTGAAAAGAACAGGAAAGACCTTTTTTTTATTATTGAGTTCGGGGGGTAGGTTATGAAAAGGGAATGTGTTAGTACCCTTTTCATTCGTAGTTATCTACGGGCTCTTAATTTCTTAGCTCACTTTTGAAAACTTGCTTTATGTATGTGATTTGTTTGAAAATATTTTTTGAAATTTCCAATATAAGGCTGACTTGTAATGATTCTTGTATCAGTCCTCAAGAACGCATACAAAGTGTTTTGTAAATACTTTTGAAGAGAATTTGTGAAATGTTTTTGTTTTGAAGAGATTTGTGAGCAAGCGATTAATAGCAGTCTACCTACTCAAGGTCTTTATTGTACTTTTCCTCCTCCTTTAGATAGTGCTATCCTACCATTAGTTAGTAGGAAGCCCTATCGTTGGATGTGAAGGGACAGGCGCGGGTCATCATTCAGTCATAGAAGGCAACTTGTAAGGACGCTTTAGCAATTTCGTAAGGGACTAGATCGTTTACCAAAGGCAACATTCGAAAGGGTCATCGAGGGACTACGATCTTTTTAATCGAGCGGCTATGCTAAAGTGTCCCCACATTTGAGGGACATGACTGTTTTTGTTCCGAAGGCAACAAGGAAGGTTACCCTAAAGGTGCGAGTGTGCGAAGTGTGTTGTGATTCAGTTATGTTCATCTTTGATTAGGGTTTGCTACCGTTTCCTTTTTATCTTTCCATACAAGGCTATTTACTAAGAAGGAAACAAAATAATAAAGAAAGCGGTAAAGTGCGGAAAGTAAATGCGGAAAATAAAGATTCCTACACTATTACATGGCCTCGGGAATGGAGGGTACAAGTAATAAAAATGCGGGAAAAAGTAAAATCCTAATTACCTATTACAAACCATGAGCAGTTACATAATCATAAAAAAGCGCGAGAACGATAAACTGTGCAAAAATATAAGACAAGAAAGCGAAAGGAGAAAAAAATTGTTTTTGGCGATTTTATTGATAAAAAAGGTTTGATGATTAACCTAAAAAACTAGATTGATTAATTAATTAAAACCTAAAAAAAACCTAATTAATTTTAATTTAAAAAAATAAGAAAATTTATTAATTAAACAAAAACTAAACCCTGATTTTGATTAGGGTTTATGAAAATGTTTTTTTTAGAAAAATTATTTGGTTAAAAAAATGGTTTTGGTTTGGTGAGTTTATGGTTTGTAATAAGAAAATAAGGGTTTTAAAAAAAAATAGTTACCAGGGCTGGGTGTTAAATCCATGCCCTCTACCATTTCAACCACCACATTCACCACTAGTCCAGACGTGCCTTGGTGACAAGGAATGGCATCGGCTCTTTTAGTCATCTGCAAAACAAGTGAAATCATAAAAACATCAAAATGCCAAAAGGATGGGATCGAACCCACGCCTTGGCATAATAAGTCTTTATTGTGCGCACTTCATCCGCTATGGCGGTAATACATCTGTTAACTTAATTGAGACAAATAAAACAAATATTAAACACAAATGGGTAGACTATAGAGTCACTGGAGCCCTAGCTTCAGTCGTCTTCTTTGGTGAATCAAATTATTGTCCCTATAAAATAGCATGTATTAGAGATCCAGGGGAACCATACGAATCCAATGGGATGGTTCTTTTGGACTGAAACCCACTAAATTTTGAGCTATGGGGGAAAATAGAGATTTGTACAAATATGGTGATTCACGATTTGGCCCGCATGGGACCTCCACGATGGGTTTTTCCTGCCCTTTTGAACCTCAAAAACACATAAATGGCATTAGTTTCAATTAAAACAACAAGAAAATTAAAATATGAATTTATGTAATAAAGAGAGGACGATGATGCATGCAGGGGTTTTTTGAGCCCTTTAGATCTTTGCGATCGGTCCAGCCTTACCATGTGGTGTTCTTGGAAGTGAATGAGATGACTAGTTTGTAATGAAAGGTATTGTAAATAGGGTTTCGAGTTGTTTTTAGGTTTCTTGAAAAAATTTGAGATTTGGACAAACTTCTTGGTATAAGGGTTCATGGCTTTTGTGTCTAACTTGAGGAGAATATATAGAGAGGAATTAGGTAAAAAACTATCGGCTTGGACTTGTGTTAAAAGCCTTGCCTTATTTTTATCTTATTTTAACTTTTAAAATAATAAAAAATCAAAAAATAAAATATAGTAAACCAAAGGGACGTGTATGAACAAGTCTTTATGTGCATAAGGAGTGTAGTACACGCTTTAAACATTACCAAAATTGTACTGGTCATAACTCCTTCAATTTGCATCATATGAAAATGATCTTGGACTTTTTGGAAAGCCCAAGGTGTCGTATACAATCTCTATGTTGACCATTTTTTCATTTTAAGACTTTATCTTGATATAAGTTGCCTTGACAAAAAGTGTCTTTTTGTTGACTTTTGAAATGACCTATAATGTATTGGTCCATATCTCTCAAATAAAGACTTTTTTTGAATTGAGCTTAGAGAGACAAAGTTGCAGAGAATTGAATTTTCTTCAAAATGAGCTTTGGTTGGGGAAAAACTGGTGAAGCATGTGAAATTTATGCTTGGTCAAAGTTTAGTTGACTTCTCTTAAGAAAACCCTAATTTGGCAATTTTTTACTTTTGATGATTTGAGATTTTTCCTTGATGAATCATGATCAACCCTTCATAAAATGATAAATGTAACTTCAAAATCTTGATGTTGACCAAAAATCTTGAGGTTTGACTGTATGTTGACCACATTTGACTTTTTACCCAATATAGTTGATTTTCAGTCATCTGAGCAATTGACTGAGCAAATTTGTGATGTAAGGCATGAAAGATGGTATGGGAATTCTTGGAGGCATATAAGAAACCATGGAAACCACTTTAGGCCTTAGAAACCCAATTTTCCTTGAGAAAAATGAAACCTTAGTTATGGACCCATTGCTTAGGAGGAGAATTTGTCTGATCAATTCTTGAGCAAACTTGAGCATTTGAGAACCCTAGGAGAATGTCTTGAATAAAAAGGGAGGGAAAATTTAGGGGTACAATAGCTTCCCATATAAAATATTCTTAAACCTGAGGAGTTATATTGGCATGTCCGCCATTCGTGATCTGGAGGTAGAAGAGGATTGAACACTTAAGTGCCCAGAAATTTGCACTCGCGTGTGCACGAAGTAACACTGTTGGTTGATCGTATTGCTTAAATGGGCTTAAAGATTCTTTTGTACCCCAAAATTTTCCTTCCCATTTTTCTTCAAGACATGCTCACAAAGGTCTCAAGTACTCAAAGCTGCTCAAGAGTTGACTAGTCAAATCACCTCTTAAGCAATGGGTCCACAACTAGGGTTTCCACTTGAACAAGGAAGAATGGGTTTCAAAGGTTTCAAATGGCTTTCATGGTTCATAATAGATCTTCAAAAATGCTCATGTCAAGTTTCAGGCCTTGCATCACAAGTTTGCTCAATCAATAGCTCAGTTGATTGAAAGTTAACTATATTGGGTAAAAAGTCAACTATGGTCAACATACAGTCAAACTTCAAGATTTTTGGTCAACATCAACATTCTGAAGTGATATTCATCATTTGATAAAGGTTTGATCATGATTCCTCAAGGAAAGCCTTGAAATCATGAAAAGTCAAAAGTTGCCAAACTAGGGTTTCCTTAGGAGAAGTCAATTGAACTTTGACCAAGCATAACTTTCACATGATTCATCAACATTTCCCCAACCAAAGCTCATTTTGAAGGAAATTCAATTCTCTACAACTTTTTATTTATGCTCAAGTCCAAAAAGTGCTTCATTTGAAATATATGAGCTAATACATTACATGTCATTTCAAAAGTCAACCAAAAGACACTTTTTGTCAACGCAAATTACATCAAGATAAATTCTCCAAATACAAAAATGATCAAAGAGAAATTGTAGAGGACATATTGATATTTCCAAAAAGTCCCAGATCAACTTCAAAAGATGAAAATTTAGAGAGTTATGATCAGTTCAAGTTGGGAAATTTTGAGGAAATGCATGAAATGCAAAATGGGCAAACTTGAAATTTTGGATTTTTGACTTAACTTTTTAGGTTTCAAACATGTCCATGACCTTATGAAAGAGTCGTAAGATCACTCATACCTTGTCTTATATTTTCTTATTATTTTATTTATATTTATTTTGTTTTATTCAAATAAAATGCAAAACAAATTAAATGAGGTACAAGATCATTGGGCAAGGCGCATGAGTGGTCTCTTAAGGCCCAAAACAACTCATCATAACTTGCCAAAAACATGTGGACTTGAAAATGGCAAGAAAAATCTCAAAAATGGAAACTTTTCAATGTGTTGGTTTTTTTGTTTCATGGGTATGAATGCCTTGTCTTTGTTCCATATTTGACGCTTCTTTCCTTTCTCTATATAAACACCAAGAGACTAGACCACAGGGACATGCATCCCTGGAACACTGAAGGGTAGGTCTGGATTTATTTCTATGATCTTAAGCATGCAAAACCATACAACATAGCATGTCCGATTTACTTTTTTTTGAAAATTCGTATATGTAATTTTATCTTTTTTAAAACTAAACTAATGCTTCTAAAGAGTTTATGAGACATGCTTGAATAGGTTTGAAAGATTGTTATTGTCCCATGCACTCAGATTTGAGAGACACCATTTTTACTCTGTTCGGTGTAAATTGACTTGAAGTGTATGATGCAAG
This sequence comes from Vicia faba, assembly GCA_948472305.1. Taxonomy (NCBI): domain Eukaryota; kingdom Viridiplantae; phylum Streptophyta; class Magnoliopsida; order Fabales; family Fabaceae; genus Vicia; species Vicia faba. The sequence goes on along the minus strand of OX451736.1, from coordinate 776,599,873 downwards.
GATCTATAGCCTAAATTAATCCCAGATTCAGATCCAGGAGGTTCGAATTAGGTGGGACGTGGTATTTTGGATCCTTGGAAATTGACTTGTTGCATTTTTTATTTTGTAGGTTGTCGGAGAAGATGACCAGAGCTAGGGCTCCGGCCTTCTCCGGACATATAAGTCTATATGTATATTTGATGTTTTTGTTTGATTTATGTAACCATATGAAACAACTGTCCTAACGGTAGAGTGAAGCGCACAAAGGCATTGGTATACCAGGGAATGGGTTCGATCCCTGCCCCTGGTATTTTCATTTTTCATGTTTATTTCTCACAGATCCAATGCAAGAAAGGCCAAGGCGCGCATCATAAACCCTCTAATAACTCCCTTTGGATCTCGACAAGTCCAGATCTGTTGGCTCTAGAGAAGGCCCCACGATAAAACTCACTAGTGAACCACACAGGATCCTAAGGGCATTCTTCCAGTGCTTGGGTTGCGTTACTGGGCTTAGGCAAATTTTAGATTCTCACCCCCCATTTTTTCTTCTACAACAGGCGCATTTTCTTTTTTATTATTTATTTTGTTTTGAATAATTAACTTTTTTTAAAATAATTAATTAAATCATTTTTAATCAGAAAAACTCACTAACAATTAGATTTAGGTTTTGATTAATTAATTTTATTTTTTAATCACATTTTGATTTTATTTTATTAATTAATTTGTAAACTAATTAGAATTAGGGTTAATTATTATTTTATACTATAAAACTATTTTTCTAAACAAAACACCAAAAATATTTTCCCAACGCTTAGAATTTTTTAGGTTTTAATATCACTCCCTTTTTCATAATCTCTGCGCGCTTACTAATTTTTGCATTATTATTTTCATAAATATGTAACTGCTAAGGGATGTAATAGATAAATTAGGGTTTACTTTACTTCTTCCCCCATTTTGTGGTTTGTAACCCCCCTCCCCCAGAGCTCTGTAATAGTCTAGATTTATTTTTACGCAATTTACTGCTTTCCTTATTGTTGCTAGTTTGATAGGATTGTATGGAAAAGACTAAAAGCAAATGCTAGATAACCATAAATCCAAGACAAAATAACTGAATCTCAACACACTTCGCACACAAGCACTCTAGGGTAACCCCACTTGCTGCCTTCGGAAAACAGTCATATCCCTCGAACATGGGACATTTTAGCAAAGACCCTCGGTTAAAAGACCGTAGTCCCTCGATGACCCTTCGGTGCTGCCTTCGGTAAACGATCTTAGTCCCTTACAACAAATTGCTAAAGCGCCCTACGAGTTGCCTTTATGACAGCACGATGACCCACGCATGTCCCTCAAACATCCAACGATAGGGCTTCTTACTAACTAATGGTAGGATAGAACAATCTAAAGGAAGAGGAAAATAACGCGAAAGACTTTTGAATAGGTAAATCGCTCGTAGTCGCTTGCTCACAAACAATTTTTTTTTCTCATGAGACACTTCTTTTCTAAAAATATTTTCAAAACAAGCACTTTGTATGCGTTCTCAATGATACGAGAATCATTACAAAGTTTTCCGAACTTAGGCATTTTTCAAAATATTTTCAAACACACATTCACATAGCATTTTCAAAGTTATCTAGCAATTAAGAGCCCGTAGATAACTACTGATGAAAATGGTGATAACACCTTCCCTTTTCATAACCTACCCCCGAACACAGAAAATTATCGAAGGTCTTTCCTGTTATTTTCACCCTTTCCTTTATTAGATAAAAGAAAAGTCGGTGGTGACTCTTGATATTTGTAACATTTGCGATAAAACGCAAAATAAAAAAGTAAGTTATCCCACCGTATTACAGAACTGGCGACTCTGATGGGGAGAACTAAAAGTTGGGTTACCTTAAGAGCTAGATCACCTTTATTGCTTTACTTGTTTGCCTTGTATGCTTTATATTTCAGAATATGCTTGGGTTTATTTCTTGTATAGATCTTATACTCAGATCTGGGGGAATTTTAGGTAAGTAGAAATAAATCGTGAAGACTGTACGGCATATACCGATACGGTTGAAATATTGGCTACGTTAAAGTGACACATTTGTTGGTACCAATGTCCATTGAGTTAAGTCAAGGAGAATGATGGGTTGCCGCGTGGTGTCATAAAGCACTAATTGACTGTAGAACCTTAGGTTACACAACTTAGCCATTATAAAGTAGTGAGATAGCCGGCTTTGGTGCAGACTGAAGTTGGTTGATACTCGATGCTACACTCATTGAGATCAGACTCTCAGGATATTTCGGTCACAAATCAGATGCTTGTGCTGAAACAATGCCCAGGAGAAATACCAGTGATATTGAGGCTCCTAGAACCCAATTACTTTTCTTAGGACGGGTTGAGACAACTAATACTCAAGAGGGTACTTACCTACAAACTCCATGCAAGCTTAAACCTAAGGACTTGTGAGTTTTGTTTGTGTATGATTAATTGTTCGAACATGACATCATAACATCATGACATCATACCATATCATTTTCACTAACCATTTCAAGGATATCAAGGGCCTGTGATGCAGGTTATCATGAACCAGATGCCTAGTAAGGTGCAGGAAGATTTATTTTCCTCTAACCAAATTCCTCCAAAGTATCATGAACCGACGTCTATCAAGGGGCAACGGGATTTATTTTCCCCTAACTAAATACCGCCAAAGAACAAAGTACATTATCTAGAGTCAAAGGCTAGGACACACTCGACATGGTAAGCTTGATTCTCGTAGAAGGATATTCAATGATACAAAGTTCTTCAATCAAAGCTGCAGTCGGATTCTAAAATTTTCTTTGTTTACCCCGTGAGATCCTTAAAAACATTGCATTTACATATCATGCACCATTACATAACAAGTTTTTTATACAGGTTTTCTCATCTACTTACTGTTTATTTCAGTATAAGATGACCCTCGGACAAACTGTTAAGGACCTCCAAGCTCAGCATGCACAATTTCAAGAGAGTCTTCTGAATCTGGCACAGGGACAGAGAGATCTGATGTCGCACGTCGCCAAGAAAAAGAAGACTAAAAAGCCGACTGTTATCCTCAACATAGGTAGAAGGTTCAAGGATCCTGCTCAACCAATTCAAGTGAATGATATTTCCTCTGAGGAAGACGAAAACCAAGAAGAGGAGGGTAGAAGTATCAAGTTTGAAGGTAGAAATAATCAAGTATCTGAAGATGAAGACTACTTTGATGAATAGTATCCTCCTGCAGATGACAAGTACAAGCAGTTGGAAAACCGTCTTAAAGCTATGGAAATCCAGAAGGTGCCTGGATTAGATTTTGGAGAATTAGGTCTGATCCCAGGGGTGGTCATCCCTCATAAATTCAAGGTCCCCACCTTTTCCAAATATGGTGAATTGTCTCTTATGTATGACCTCTTTATGCTGGTTTCCCTGTTGGTGTCGTTGCATAGGCGTAGAGCTAGAGACCAGTATTTCCCCTACAGATTGATTGTGGTCGTCGGCCTTATTGCAACCCTTCTGGCCATACACAACATTGGCTTCCCTCTTACTAGAAAATGGCTTCTTCTCAGTATTAGAGGATGAAACCATCGGGATCTTCCCACTCTTGATACCACTTTCAATCCTTTCTCCAGTCAGAACCTTCTTTGTGAACCCAAGTGAGGAATTCCTAATCAGCAGATTAAAGAATGGCCCTGTCAGAGTGCCCATGAACATATCTACCATTTCACGATCATTAAGAGGAGGTTGTACCCTGCCATCTAGATCCCTCCATTTCTGGGCATATTCCTTGAAGCCTTCGCTAGAACCCAGAGACATGCTTTAAAGTTGTGTACGAGTTAGAGCAAGGTCAACATTGTATTGGTACTGCTTGTAAAAAGCAGCAGCCAAGTCTTCCCAGGTATGAATGTCAGTTCCTTCTAGATGATAGAACCAATCCAATTGAGTGCCAGCTAAACTTTCTTAGAAGAAATGTACCCATAACTTCTGGTTAGCAGTGTGAGGCTGGATCTTTCTGACATATGACCTCAAGTGAAGCTTGGGACAAGAAACACCGTCATATTTGGTGAACATGGGAACCTTGAACTTTGGTGGGATGATCACACCAGAAACCAGACCTAATTCTTCAAAATCCAGACCAGGCACCTTTTGGATCTCCATGGCATTGAGTCGATCCTCCAGTCATTTGTATTTATCATCAGCAAGAGGATATTGCTCCTCAGAATAGTCAGGTTCATCTTTTTCAGACGCTGGATTGTTGTCTCCTTCATCTGATTCCTCGTCATCTTCCTCTTGATTATCCCCTCCATTTAATGGGGTTGCGAAGTCTAGAGCTCGGTTAGCTGGTCTTCTTCTTCCCACACTCAAAACACGAACTGATTTCTTTGCCTTCTTAGCCTTCTTTTTTACGATCAGAGCTTTCAGGTCTTCTTTCCCCTGGGTCAGAGTCGAGAAGATTTGTTGGAACTGAGTGTTTTAAGCCTAAAGGTCTTTGATTTTTTGTTCAAGATCCATTTCTTCTTGATGAAATAAACAGCGAAGGGATGAGAACCCTGCTTTGAAACCTGTTTATGAAATGACATGTATGATATGCGTATGCAATGTTTTCAAGGACTCTCAGGGTAAACAAGAAGATGTCAGAAGTTGAAACTTGCAGCTTTGATTGAATAACTTCGTATTGTTGAACGCCCTTCTATGAGAATCAAGCTCACCATGTCAAGTGGGTCATAGCCCCTGACCCAAGTTGTTGAGTTTTGATCTTTTGACGGCATTGGCTAGAGGAAAATAAATCCCCTTGTCCCTTGTTAGACGTCTGATTTATCATAACCTGCATCACAAACCCATGAGATCTTTTAAATGGTTAAGAAAATGTTGTGGCATGATATTATGATGTGTATGTTATGCGTTAAGCAAAATTGTAAGGTGATGAAGACAAGTGAGTCTAAGAAGTCCAGGTTACTGGATAATAACTATAAACGAATCCTGCAAGGAGATCATGTTGTTAGATAAAAACCCTGCAAGTAGCTCAAGTTGAAAGGAAACAAATCACACAAGCAGCCTTAGGTTTAGGCTTGCATGGGGTTTATAGGTAAGTACCCTCTTGAAATTTAGTTGGCTCAACCTGTCCTAGTAATAGTAATTGGGTTCTAAGGGATCTCAATATCACTGATCTTTCCCACAAGTTTTGTTTCGATCGACAACTGACTTGCCACCAAACAAAACTCGGGAGTCGGATCTCAATGAGTGTAGTATTGAGTATCAACTAACTTTGGGGATACACCTAAGACGGATATCTCACTACGTCCTAATAGCCAAGTTGTTTAATTAAAGGTTCTAAGGTCAGTTGATGCTTTATGACACCATGCAGCGGCCCCGTATTCTCCTTGATTACTCAAAGGCTACCGGTACCAACCAAAGTGTCACATCAACGTAGCTATCGCTTCACCCGTGTCGGTATACTCTGCACAGTTTCCACGATCTATTTATACTTACCTAAAAGGTGCCCCAGATCCCGGTGTAGGATCTATAGTAACCCAAACAAAGCCCTCAAAAGTAAAGCAATCAAAGCACACAAAGCAGTTAAATAATGAAAGAACTCTATGGTAACCCCACTTTTTGAAGCCAGCAGATTCGCCAGTTATATGATACGGTGGCAGAACCGACTATTTAATACTGGTTTTGCATTTTGTATTTGCAAATGTGCGGTAAGCAAGAGTCACCACCGTCTTTTCTTTTATCCAACAAAGGAAAGGGTGAAAAGAACAGAAAAAGACCTTTTTGAGAGTTTTCTGAGTAAGGGGGGTAGATTATGGAAATGGAAGGTGTTATCACCCTTTCCATCCGTAGTTCTCTATGGGCTCTTAGAGGTTTGCTCATTTTAAAATACCTTTGTGATTTGTGTTTTAAAATGTTTTGAAAACACCTTAGTACAAAGAACTTTGTAATGTTTCTCGGGATAGTGGAGAAAGTATACAAAGTGTTTTGAAATTGTTTTTTGAAAAGTAGTTTTCTGTGTAAGTGCAAAATGTTTGAGCAAACTTCTAACAGTTATCTACTTTATTACTTGAAAAGGGTCGTTCTTTTCCTCTTTTCCTTTAGACAATGCTATCCTACTATTAATGAGTAGGTAGCCTTATCGTTGGATGTTTGAGGTACAATCGAAGGGACGTTTTATAGTCACGAAGGCAACTTGTGGAGACGCTTTAGCAATTTTCTTTTAGGGACTAGATCATTTACCAAAAGGAAATTGTAGGGTCATCGAGGGACTATGGTCTTTTTGGATTTATGGGTCTTTGCTAAAGCGTTCCTGCCTCTTGACTGTTTTATTTCTTAAAGGCAACCAAAGTGGGATACCCTAGAGGTGTTTGTGTGCAATTGTGTTAAATTTCGTTATTTATCTTTTTGTTAAGTTTGCTAGAGTTTGATTATTAGTCTTATCATACACGCCTAATTACTAGCAGTTAATATATTACAGAATATTAAAATGCAGGAATTTAAATCTACGCTATTAAAATACTTTGGGGAGGGGATTTACACTGTACAAGAATGAGGATGATAAAACAGTAAATGTCCTAGTTTTAATCTATTACATCCACTAGGTAGATATAATAATATGGAAAAAAAAATGAAAATAGGTAAATGCGCGAAGTAGAAAAGATGTTTGAAAAATCCTAAGGTGAAAAATATTTTTGTTTTGTTTTTTTATTTTAAGAAATTATAACCTATGTCTATTTAGCTTTAATTTGAAGAAAGAGGTTAAAATAATTAATTTATTTATTTACAAAATTAATTTAATTAGAAAAGATACTAACCTAATATTTTTTTGTGATTTTGATTTAAAGTTAATTTAAATAAAAGGATCAATAAAGAAATAACAAAAAGAACAAAAATAAAATATAAAAAGGACATCCTTCGATCCAAGGAGAAAAGAGAAGCTTCGATCCAGAGAGAGTCATCCCCTTTCGATTCATGAAGGATGTTGCCTTTCGATTTTGTGAAGGGGATATGATTTTTTATCCAGGAGGGATGTTTCCTTTTTCGATCCAAGGAGGAAGTTTTTCTTCGAATTGAACCTTCAAGGAAAATGCTGGCAAAAAATAAAGATGCAGGACCTGGGTCTCGAACCCAGGTCCTTCTCCTTAATTTGAATCTTTTGTCCTTGGGCCTAAGCTTATTTTGACTTGAAGCAGGCTATACCAGGAGTTTTGAAAGGCATATCATGTCATGCCTTTCGATGGTATGATTTTATTCCTGCATGGTATCTTGCGTATGATATGCTCATATAAACACAAATGGTATTAGCAACACATATATACCAATAATATGTATTTAGAAGGATTAGAAATACAGTTTCGATTTAGGTAAATCCTTACCAAATGGAGATGCTTCGATTTATGAATATGGGCTTGGCTTGGCTTGGAATAGATTCCTGGGAATCTCAGGAACACAAATATAGCCTTCGTATGGATTTAAGGTGCCTGCAAAGAAAACTAGTTAGAATTTCGATCCTTTCTATGGTGGTGTGAGTATTCTCTTTTTCTAGGAAATACGTCTGCGTGTGATGCAAGACTTGTGATCTCTTTATATAGAGGGGACAAGAAGGCAAAGGTTTAAAAAACCTTGATTATGTGTTTGAAAGCCATGAATGAGAATTTGTAACGTTGGCCAAAACATGGGATCTTGTCCTCTTTTGAAATTTGAATGTATGTGGACATCTTGGCTCCTTCGAATGTCTTCAGTTTTCATCCTTCGATTGGGCCTTAAATTTCCTTTTTTCGAATGAACCTCATGTTTCCATTTTTAGAATGGACCTCATGTTGTATCTTTTCAAATGGGCCTCAATTGTAGCCTTCGAATGGGCCTTCTGCATGCTCCTTCGAATGGCTCTGATTTAGCCCCTTCGAATGGCCAACAATATGTGTCCTTCGAATGGACTTTTGGAATGCCATAGTGTAGAAATTGGGCTGTCAAAACTTAGCATGAGGGAAGTTCCTGCCTTGTACAGGCATGCATGTAGCAGGTGTTTGCCTTATAGGCCTGAAGAAAAATCCTGCCTTGTGCAGGCAGGCGTGCAGGCCATTTGTCCCAATGGGGGCCTGTGTGAAAGAAACCAAAGGTGCTTAAAACGAAGGAGGCCCGAAGATAGTTCCAAATGAAAGAAGCCAAAGGTGCTTCAAACGAAGGAAGTCAAAAGGAACTCCCCTTCTTTCTGAATCGAAGGGAGCCATTTCAAAGGAAAACAAAGATCAATCGAAGACTTGTAGACCAAGGCTTGATCGAAGGGTGTTAAATGCCCAATCGAAGACTAGTGAGTCAAGCTTATATCGAAGGTTTCTAAGGGCTTAGTCGAAACTTGTTGTTATGCCAATCGAAGGGCATTGTTTTAACTGCCAATCGAAGGACATTGTTGAACTGCCAATCGAAAGGCACTTTGCTAATATTCAAAAATTTCCTCTTTCTTTAACCAAGTGCTTGTAACAACCATGTGAAGGAAAAATCTTGGGAAAATATGAGAGGTCAAATTTTGGGGTATAACACTCAGCAGAGTATTTCTGTGTCAACGGGGTTTATTTCCCCAACAGGGTTTATTTCCCCAATAAATTACAGTCTCCCCAGCTTGATTCTGGTTCTACCACAAATTACAGAAAAGATTCCCAACTCCAGCAAAGGACAATCCAGGTTGCTATACCTAGAGAGTTGCTACTGAATCTGAAATTGGATCAAACAACATTCAACCTTATCCTCTCCAAACGAGTCGGTATCTGTTGTACCCCAAAATTTTCCCTCTCATCTTATCAACATTTCTCATCACAAGGTTCTTGGAACTCAAGATCAAGCTAGGGTTTACTCTGCTCAAGACACCTCCTTGCACTATTGACCTAAATTACAGTTTGAGTTTTCACAGGGACTTTTGGACCTTCAATGCCCAAATTGACTTTCATACTTCATGTTGGACTCATAAGTTTGTCCATACCAAGTTTCAAGCCTTAAATCAAATTTTTGCCCAGTCAATTAGACAGTTGACCTAGAAATCAGCTATATTGGGGAAAAGTCAACTGTGACCAATTAACAGTCAAACCTCATGAATTTTAACCCACATCAACATTATGAACTCATATGAACCATTTGATCAAGTTTGGACCACAATTCCACAAGAAATTTGATCAGATAACCAAAAGGGCAAAATGGTCATTTTTAGGGTTTTGACTGTACAAAGGCAATTTTTTGACTGTTTGACCTAGCCAGTGGCAAATAAAGCTCAACCATGGACTCAAGGACTCAATGAAATTATCTTTACCTATTCAACAAGTTCAAAAGATCTCAAATGCATAGGATTAACAGATGAATTTTTCAGTCAACTGATCAAAATTTGACTATACACTGAAAAGTTAAACTTTGACTTTTTGGTAAAAATCAAGTGCCAAGGGTCATTTTTCATCAAGATGTGTCAAATTATGAATCTTGTTCACCAAGAAACCTAAAATTGCAAATTAGGGTTTGAAATTGAAAATTTTCATAACTTAGAATTTTTCTAAGTTATGAAATTTTCTTAATTTTTCCTAACTTTGCCCCACATTTTCACCATGATGCAAATGGATTCAAACAAAACTTACAACATGAAAGTTGTAGTCCATCACAAAGTATACAACTTTGATTCACAAAGTTTTCTCAAAAGAAGCTTGGATCTCAAGTTATGATTTTTGGAACAAGGGTCCCTAAAACTTTTAACTTAGAGAAATTTTGCCTTAGTTTAGGCAAGATTTTTACCCATCTTCTTGGCCATTTTTCACATAGTTCCACTTGGAGTCTCAAGTTGAATTTTAAATATGGACTATAGTACATGTTGCAAGCTTTCCAAATTGTCCAAGAACTCCTCAAACACATTTGTGGTTAGGGAGAATCGAACGCTTGATGTTGGCAAAAACTCACTTTGTATCCATGGCCAATACATGTTCATACAAGTTGCAAAATCTGTCCAAACTAGCTTTGTACTTGTTTAAAGGTCTCTAAACCAATTCACACTCAAAAATTAATTTCAAATACATTGGACATTGGTATTATTCTGATCAATGGAGCTTGGCACAATGAATAAATCCATTTTGGGCATAAAGATAACACTTCCATTTACATAAAGCTTGCTTTATTTCAAATTCCATTTCTTGAGACATACACCAAGCCCTTTGCTGCAAACAAGGCTCCCTAATGTCAGGCAAAGCTCAACCACTTTGTGCAGCTAGGGTACAAGCCAGTACAACCATATCATTGTCAACTCTCACTTTTACTTCAAAACCAAGTAATTGTGCAAAAGGTCAACAACACTCACATCTAATATAATCAACTCTTGCCAATATTTCAAACAAGTTTTTCACATCCCTTGGAGCCAGAAACACGAGCCATTCATCCCTCAAACACTCTTGAACATCAAAAATCCAAAAACTTACAAAACAGAGCAGTTGCTGCAACTTGAGGGCCATAGCTCATTTTGCTCGTGTGTTTTGCTCCTTTCCAGTTCAAACACCTTCCATTCAACTCACTCAAGCTATCCCAAACCTCCATTTCCAACTGTAACTCCATTTACAGTGTTCACCATTTTCATTTCAAGCTTGTGCAGGTTGATTTCTGGAGGCTGATTCAGGAACATTCGAAGCAAACTAGCCATTGGAAAAGACCAAGTGAAGTTCAGGCAAGCTACCAGGCACCTCAAAACTTGTTGATAAGCTCTGCATTGTCCAACTCGAATCCAACTGAAACAGGTATTTCTCCAACTTCTATCTCTCTATTTAGGAACATTTAGCCTTAGGTTTGTGAATGGAAAATGTAGTATTCAATGCCAAGAAGCTGTACATATGCTCAGTTTTCATTTATATTAAGCGTGCTAAGAGAATTTCATCCATGAACATGCTGAAAAAGTTAGGTCAGATTTTAGGGCCAGAGAAATTCTCTTTGGTCTTTGAGAGTTAGATTAAGTTTTTTATATGGTTAGAATCGTGGTTTGATGCTCTACAAGTTTCATGTTTTGAGTTTTGGCAAAAGATCACAAATACAGGAATTAACATTTGAACAGGGCAAGCGCGCGTTTTTGTCACAAGGAAGAAGATGAAGTGGAAATGGGTGGGGCCTGTTTGTTCTCACTTTTGACACCCCCTGGCCCAATTTCTTTATATTTTGTTATTTTTGCATTTTTATTTCATTTCTGATTTTATTATTTTATCCCCAAATATAAAAAATGCTTAAAAATATTTTCACATTTCTTTTACATTTATTAGGTATTTTATTTTGATTTTTCTAACATAAAAACAATTTAAATACTTTATATTATTTATTAAAACTTGAAAATAGTGTAAATAATACTTTTATTTTTATTTCTTATTTTTATTCACACTGAAAATATTTTCTTGTTGCCTTCAAAAATGGGCCATGGTATGCATGTTGGGTACTTTGGCAAAACAAAAACAAAAACAAAACAAAAGATCATAGTCCCTCGATTACGCTATCTGAGTTGCCTAAACAAAAATGATCAAGTCCCTCAAGAAAATTGTCAAAGATACTTAACACAATTGCTATCATGGTCTATACGATGACCTGCGCCTGTCCCGTTTAACATCCTAACACAAGGTTGTTCACCAAATGCAATGGTGAAACAACACTGTTAAAAGGGTTAAAAGCATAAGAAAGATATTTGAGTATAATAGGGTAGATAGCTCTTAGTTACTTGATCAAAAGCTTGCAAAACATCCTTGCTATTTTCAAACACACTTCACAACACAATTTCAAAATCCAACTTTCAAACATTGAAAACTTTTCAAAAGACAAAAACACCTTTGTATACATTCAAACAAGAATCATTACAAAGGTTGCCACGACGATGGCCTCTTTTTAAAACATCTTTCAAAAACACAATCAAAGCACCATTTCAAACAATTGAAAAGCACCATTTCAAACAATTGAAAAGCAAAGCAAGTGATCTAAACAAGTAACTAAGAGCCCATGGATAAACCATGGATGAAAAGGGTGCTTATTCTGATACTTCTTCCAGTTGAATTCGTACGTAGATATCTTCTGGCTCAGATAAAATTGAGCGTAGATTTATTCTGATACTTCTTCCATTTGAAGACGGGCATAGACATCTTCTGGATCAGATTAAATCGAGCATAGATTTATTCTGATACTTCTTCCAGTAGAAGTCGGGCGTAGATATCTTCTAGCTCATATTAAATCGAGCAAAGATTTATTCTAATACTTCTTTCAGTTGAAGACGAACATAGATATCTTCTGGCTCAGATTAAATCGAGCGTAGATTTATTACAATAATCCTTCAGAAAAGTCGGGTGTAGACTCTTTCCAGGATATTTTCTAGTTGAAGTCGGGCATATACATCTTCTGGCTCAGATTAAATCGAGCGTAGATTTATTCTGATACTTCTTTCGGTTGAAATCAGGCGTAGACATCTTCTGGCTTAGATTAAATCAAGCGTAGATTTATTTTTGATACTTCTTCCAGTTAAAGTCGGGCATAGACATATTTTAGCTCATATTAAACCGAGTGTATATTTATTCTGATACTTCTTCCAATTGAAGACGAACGCGGACATCTTTTGTCTCAGATTAAATCGAGTGTAGATTTATTTTGATACTTCTTCCAGTTGAAGAAGGGCACATACATCTTCTGGCTTAGATTAAATTAAGCGTATATTTATTCTGATACTTTTTCCAGTTGAAGACGGGTATAGACATATTTTGGCTCAGATTAAATTGACCGTAAATTTATTCTGATACTTCTTCTAGTTGAAGATGGGCGTAGATATCTTCTGGCTCAAATTAAATCGAGTGTAGATTTATTCTGATACTTCTTCCAGTTTAAGAAGGGCGTAGATATCTTCTGGCTCAGATTAAATTACGCTTAGATTTATTCTAATACTTCTTCCAGTTGAAGACGGGCGTAGACATTTTCTGGCTCAGATTAAATTGAGTGTAGATTTATTCTCACACGTCTTCCAGTTGAAATCGGGCATAGACATCTTCTGGCTCATATTAAATCAAGCATAGATTTATTCTAATACTTCTTCCAGTTGAAGTCGGGCATAGACATCTTCTGGCTTAAATTAAATCAAGCGTAGATTTATTCAGATACTTCTTCCAATTGAAGTCGGGCGTAGACTTAGTCTAATTTCTATCAATGGTTACTTTGGTTGGCATCTATAAGCCCATCTTCGATGACTCTCTGTCACCTCTCCAAATGGCATCTTTAAGTCCATTCCCGATATATTCAATTAACAGTGTTACTTTATGCACCGGCGAGTTCAAATTTCTGGGCACTTAAGTGTTCACTCATCTTCCACCTTCAAGTCACGATTCGCGAGCAGACTAATCTAACTCTTCAGGTTTAAAAATATTGAATAGGAGAAGCTATTTTACCCCAAAATTTCCCCTCCTATTTTTCTTTAAGACATGCTCACAAAGGTCTTAAGTACTCAAAGCTGCTCAAGAGTTGACTAGTCAAATCACCTCTTAAGCAATGGGTCCACGACTAGGGTTTCATCTTGCACAAATAAGAATGGGTTTCAAAGGTTTCAAATGGTTTTCATGGTTCATAATAGGTCTTCAACAATGCTCATGTTATGTTTCGGGCCTTGCATCACAAGTATGCTCAGTCAATAGCTCAGATGATTAAAAGTTAATTGTATTGGGTAAAAAGTCAACTATGGTCAACATACAGTCAAACTTCAAGATTTTTGATCAAAATCAATATTTTGAAGTAATATTCATCATTTGATCAAGGGTTGATCATGATTCCTCAAGGAAATCCCTCAAATCATCAAAAGTCAAAAGTTGCCAAACTAGGGTTTCCTTAGGAGAAGTCAACTGAACTTTGACCAAGCATAATTTTCACATGCTTCATCAACTTTTCTCCAACCAAAGATCATTTTGAAGGAAATTAAATTCTCTACAACTTTGTCTTAATGTTAAATTCAAAAAAGTACTTCATTTGAAAGATATGAGCTAATACATTACAGGTCATTTCAAAAGTCAACCAAAAGACTCTTTTTGGCAAGGAAACTTACATCTAGATAAAGTCTCCAAATGAAAAAATGATAAAAATAGAAATTGTAGAGGACATCTTGAGCTTTCCAAAAATTCCAGATCACCTTTAAAATATGAAAATTGAGAGAGTTATGGTCAGTGCAATTTGGGAAATTTTGAGGAAATGCATGAAATGCAAGATGAGCAAACTTGAAATTTTGGACTTTTGACTTAACTTTTTAGGTTTCAAACATTTCCATGACCTTTTGAAAGACTCTTAAGCTCACCCATACCTTATCTTATATTTTCTTATTATTTTATTAATATTTATTTTGTTTTTATTCAAATATATGCAAAACAAATTAAATGAGGTACAAGATCATTGGGCCAGGTGCATGAGTGGTCTCTTAAGGCCCAAAACAACTCAACATAACTTGCAAAAACATGTGGACTTGAAAATGGAAAGAACAATCTCAAAAATGAAAACTTTTCAATGTGTTGGTTTTTTTGTTTCATGGCTATGAATGCCTTGTCTTTGCTCTATATTTGATGCTTCTTTCCTTTCTCTATATAAACACCAAGAGACCAGACCACAAGGACACGCATCATTGCCTCAAAAAAATCATGCAAATTTTTTCATATTTTCATAAAGAAACCTAAGTTCCAAAATCTATGTTACATGCCCTTTAACTCCATACTCTCGATCCCATTCACTCCCTGGAACACTGAAGGGTAGGTTTGGATCTATTTCTATGATCCTAAGAATGCAAAACCATACAAAATAGTATGTTCGGTTTACTTTTTTTAAAAATTCGTATCTTTAATTTTGTCTTGTTTTAAACTAAACTAATGCTTCTAACGAGTTTATGAGACATGCTTGAATAGGTTTGGGCGATTGTTATGGTCCCATGCACTCAGATTTAAGAGACACCATTTTTACTCTATTCGGTGTAAATTGACTAGAAACACGTGATACAAGGATCTATAGCCTAAATTAATCCCATATTCAGATCCAGGAGGGTCGAATTAGGGAGGATGTGGTGTTTTGGATCCTTGGAAATTGACTTGTTACATTTTTTATTTTGCAGGTTGCCGAAGAAGATGACCAGAGCTAGGGCTCTGGTGCTTCTCCCGCCATATATGTCAATCTGTATATTTAATGTTTTTGTTTGATTTATGTAACTGGATGAAATAGTCGTCCCAAAGGTAGAGTGAAATCGCGAAAAATCATTGGTATACCAGGGCATAGGTTCGATCCCTGCCCCTGGTATTTTCATTTTTCATGTTTATTTCTCACAGATCCAATGTAGGACAGGCCAAGGGGTGCATCGTACACCCTCTCATCACTCCCTTTGGATCTCAGCATGTCCAGATCTGTTGGCTCTAGAGAAGGCCCTACGAAACACCTCACTAGAGAGCTACACAGGATCCTAAGGGCATTCTTCCAGCGCTTAGGCATGCGTAACTGGGTTTAGGAAAATTCCATATTCTCACCCACATTTTTTCTTCTACAACAGGCCCATTTTCTTTTTTAATATTTATTTTGTTTTGAATAATTAAAATTTTTAAAAACAATTAATTAAATCATTTTTAATCATAAAAAATCACAAAAATTACTAAAATTAGATTTAGGTTTTGATTAATTAGTTTAATTTTGTAATCACATTTTGATTTTATTTTATTAATTAATTTGTAAACTAATTAGGATTAGGGTTAATTATAATTTTATACTATAAAAATATTTTTCTAAATAAAACACCAAAAATATTTTCCTAATGCTTAGAATTTTTTAGGTTCTAATATCTTTCATTTTTTCACAATCTCCACGCGCTTATTAGTTTTCACATTATTATTTTCATAAACATGTAACTGTTAAGAGATGTAATACATAAATTAGGGTTTACTTTACTTTTTTCCCCCATTTTATGGTTTGTAACCCCCCTTCCCTAAAGCTCTATAATAGTCTAGACTTATTTTTTTCTCAATTTACTGTTTTCCTTATTGCTGCTAGTTTAATAGGATTGTATGGCAAAGACTAAAAGCAAACGCTATATAACCATATATAAAAGACAAAAAAATTGAATTTTAAACACTTCGCACACATGCACCTCTAGGGTAACCCCACTTGTTGCCTTTGGAAAATAGTCATGTCCCTCGAACGCGGGACGCTTTAGCAAAGACCATCGGTTAAAAGTTCGTAGTCCCTCGATGACCCTTCAATACTGCCATTAGTAAATGGTCTTAGTCCCTTACGACAAATTGCTAAAGTGCGCTACGAGTTGCCTTTATGACTGCACGATGACCCGCGCCTGCCATGTTTATAAAGATAGTTTCACCATCCTATTTCAGGAATTAATCTTTGCCTTATCATAAAGATAGTTGCCTCGTCCTATTTCGGGACTTAATCTTGGACCTGGTCATTAGATACTTGCCCCATCCTGTTTCGGGAATTAATCTACGACCTGCTTGGGAATTGTTGATGATATTCGTCTGTTTGTAGACTTTTACCTGAAAAACAAAGTTAGTTTTTATGAAATGTCATGATGTATATAATGCCATGTGTAATGATGTTCCCAAAGTAAATGAGAGTGTGCTACATGTGTTTCGTATGCATATGCTATGATACTTGTAAATGGTGTATGGATATGAGATGCCGTTGAGGCGTATCGGTAGCTTTGTGTAACATCTTGGCTAGGGAAAATAAATCCTTGACTGCCGATGGGGTTGAATAATGTGAATCTTCAATCTTGTTTAGAATGTCTCCGTTGGGGATTCCTACTTTCTTGTTTGAGGATACTATACTGGGAATGTTGGATTTTTTACTTGGGGATATAAGAGTTCAGGAACATTGGTCATTCATCGGTCTATTGGGGAATTTAGTTCTTATATACCCTGACTGGGGATAAAAGAGATGAATAACCTTCAACGGTGTCGTATGGCCGAGTTTTTGATATGGACGTCAATTCTTCTGGGGGAGGACAAAGTTAAATGATATTTGGCTTAGTTTCAGATTCCGTAGCAACTTTCTGGGGATAGCAACCTGGACTATACTTTGCTGGAGAAGAGAATCTTGCCGGTGACTTGCCATAATCGGAGAAATGAAATTTGCTTGGGAAATTAAATTTTGTTGGGGAAATAAACCCTGCTGGAGAAATATGCTCTGCTGAGTAAATGAGCCATGTTGGGGAAGAGAATTTTGTAGGGGATTTTACCGTGTTGGAGAAATGAACTCAATTGAGGAATTTAATTCATGGGAACTGTGTGATAAGTGCAAATTTTTACTATTTTTATATATACTTTTTATTGCACTTATCGACTTTTTGTTGTTAATATCGTTGAATAATTCCCCTCTTTTTGTATAATTATGTATAAATTGTACTTAATCGAGTTTTTGTGTATTCGTGTACCGTTTGATAGTTTTCCATTCATTTTATAGGTATTGATGCTTATTTGGAGCATGAGCAATAAAGTGTCGAAGACACGGCTTCAAACGCGTGATTTTGAGCAACTCGTCAATGTATAAGGCTCAAAATAAAAGAATAAGAAATCATCAATTTGGTTGATATTTAGGCATTCTTAGATAGATAATTGAATAAGCTTTCCAACGCTTTAAATCGGGCGTAAATCAGAGTTAGAAATCCCAATTATGATGAAAGCAAAAAGCTGATTTTTTTCTCATGACAGTAGAGCGCGCTCAACGGGATTTTGCCGCTTAGCGCGGTCCCCTGGACAGAATTACGTTAAAAGGGGCAAAAAAACACATTTTTTTAGGTTATGTTTTAGGATAATTGTTCCGAACTCATCAAACCTTCATTTTTGGTCAAGATTAGCCTAGAAAACAACATTAGAGCTTGCATCTTGATGATCCGGAGTCGGATTTCTCATCAGTCGGCGCTGACAATTCGTGAGATGTTTGGTTTTTCTCCGTTACTTCTCTATGTATTTCTCTATTTATTTTGTATGTTTGTATATTTACTTTGAACATATGTATATTTGTTGATCATGGTGTTCTATAAAGCTTGCTTTACAAATCAATCTCGATGTCTTCTTTGACCTTTTTGCTTTATGTTTGGATTTGGGTTGTTATAGACATATACCTCAAAAATCTTAATTAGGGATGGATATCTATTAGTTTCTAGATTCTAGAGATATATTTAGAGCTAATATTCACTTTAGGTGCTAAAGCTTAATGCCTCCATGTTGTTGTAGCGCGCAAGACATTGCTGATAGAGTAATACAGTTGGTCTCGTGACTTGGCGTTAGACATAACCTTTGTTGTGGGTACATTTTATGGTGTCCGTGATGATTTTGAAGATTACAGTAGGTTTAGTGCAATTGATCAATAGGATTAAGTTTGTTACGAGTAGTGTAAATTCATGCCTGATAGGTTTCTCCTTTCTATTTAATGTATTTGTTTTCTTGTCAATAGTTTTTACCCTTTCCTTACAAACAAACCATTTAAAACCAAAATCATAAACGCGAGAAATTTTCAAACAGAAATTCAATAACCAATCTTTGTGGACACCATATGATATAACATATATAACCCGGTAACTTAATAACTTACTTTTTGCTTGCCTCTCTACCGCAGCAACAAAATGGCGCCGTTGTCGGGGATTAATGTTTATTGTTTTGCATTGCGATAGTTTCTTTGTTTTTTAGTTTTGTAATTAATGTATATGTTGTATAGAATGTGTACATAAACTTTTCTATTTTTACTTGTACATATTTTGTGTTTACTTTCTGTACTTGTGCATATATGTGTTTTTCTTTATTTTCACGTATTGTTGTGAATTATCTCATTTTTGTAACGTTTGTTGTGTGGATGTTAGGACATTTTCTTTAGGTTTGCGCAGTCTGACAATACCATGGAATGACGAGAGGAGGTTACTTTCTAACACAATAAAGGCATCGATTTTATGACGTAAAACAAACATGTTTTGTTTGTATTCGTTTATGTACGAGTTGACTTGTTTTTTAACAAGCTGAAATTGGACTTGCTTTAAATTTACAAATTTTCACTTTTCAACTTGTTAATTCACTTTCACCCATTAGTTTTGTTATGTCAATTTATGTTTTTCCGCAAGCTTGTCGATAGCTTGAAGTTGCTTTTGGTGATTTCCCAAGTTTGAGTGTTTCAACTTGCGAATGCATGGAAATGATTTTGCTAAAGTTTTATACACATTCGAGGTATGTGTTTATCACTTTCTATACTTTATCATATTCATGATACTTAGACTTTTTACAATTTTTATGTCATTCATTATTTTGTATACTTATTCATTTATGAATCTCTTTAGTTCCTACCCTTTTTGTGAGGTAAATTTCTATTGTTCACATATGTTAGAGACCACAACTCTTGTTTTATCTGGATTTTATTATGCTTAATCTTTTGTTTGTGTTAGTTTCATGAAAGCATGAAAATGATCAAGGCAATTTTTGTTCCATTTTGAGCACAACTACCCCTTGGCCAAATTGTCAATTCACCTTGTGAGTGTGTGATCATTAGTAACCCCTTTTGACTCTTTTTATCGATATCCATGTTGTGTTTTCTAAATATTTGTCTATGAGTGTTTAGTTCATTTTTGTATGGATATTGATTCTTTGTTTTCTTGAACCTTTAACTATGAGTTATAGTTTGAATTTTTACCCTGCCTTAGAAAGTAGGGAGTATTCACATTATGATATGGTTGAATTTAAGTTGGGGAGACATTAATTTGCTCACTTATGTTGTTGATTTCTATGAGGTTGTAAAACAAAGAAAAAGAAAAAATGTGAAAAAGAAGTGAAAAGAAATAGAAATAAAAAATGAAGAAAATAATTGAAAAAAGCTTTGAAAAAGAAAAACAAAAAGAGTTTGAATAATGTTGTATTAATAAGTGATGTTTTTTGGTTTGAAATTTCGAATGAAGAAGAAGTTTGATTGAAATTATTTTGCTTGAGTCTTTGTGAGTTGATTACTTCTTTAGGTTTAGACAAGTTTTTGTTTCAACTAACTTTAGGATTTATCCCTTATTTGTTAACCAAACCACATTACAACCTTGAAAAGCCCTTGAGATTCTTGCCTTTGTATTTTCAATATGAGTTTTTGGATGAAAACTCATGGCATCTAGAAACCACCGAGCCTTCTATATCAGAAATTTAGGAGGAAAACCCTTGACTCCATTCCTTGTTTCCCAATTAGATACAATGTTTGATTATTTCAGATGTAATGCAACTGTAATTTCTTCAGGTTTTGGAACTTGCTCTAGACCGATGAAAGGTATCTGATCAAGAATAGTCACTTCGAGTAATTTATAGAATTCTTCCATTGTTGGCACCAACTGATAATCTGGGAAGGTAATACAATGATGTTTAGGATCAAAGAATTGGAATAGAACACTCATCATATCTTCTTCGAAACCGCTAGTAACCAAAATGAGTAGATGACCATGTCTCTTGGTGAATTGGGAATTGTCAGGAACTTTTAAGACTAATTACTCAAGCTTGGAAGGTACCTTTACAAAGTTAATTCTGATAGTATTTCTGCGATTGGAAGCTATGACCCTGCAACAAAGAACAAAGATAAATCCCCTAGATCCTTGAAATGGTTAGTCATGATATGATGTTATGATGTCATGTTTGAACAGATAACAAACACAAACAAATCATACAAGAGTCCTAAGTTTAAGGCTTTCATGAGGTTCATAGGTGAGTACCCTCTTGAAGTTTAGTTGGCTCAACTTGTTCTAAAGTAGTAACCGGGTTCTAGGGATCTCAATATCATCGATTTTTTTCACAGGTTTTGTTCAGCGCAACAGCTGACTCCCACCAAAAAAATCCGAGAGTCGAATCTCAATGAGCGTAGCATCGAGTATCAACCAACTTTGAACTGCACTAAAATCGGATATCTCACTACCTTCTAATGGCTAAGTTGGGTTAATTAAGGTTCTAAAGGTCAATTAGTGCTTATGACACCACGTGGCAGCCTAGTATTCTCCCTGGCTGACTCGAGGGACACTAGTACCAACCAATGTGTCGCACTAACATATCCATCACTTCAACCATATTGATATATGCCGTATAGTTTCCATGATCTATTGCTACTTACCTAAAATGTACCCAAATCCGGGTGTAGGATCTTTGCAAGAAAAGTAAACCCGAGTGTTGTACCCCAAAATTTTCCCTCCCATTTTCTTCAAAACATGCTCACAAAGGTCTCAAATACTCAAAGCTACTCAATAGTTGACTGGCAAACCTCCTCCTAAGGAAGGGTCTACAATTAGGGTTTTGTGTTTCTCAAGGAAGATTGGGTTGTAAGGGTCTCAATAGACTTTCATGGTTCATCATAGGCCCTCAATAGTGCTTATATCAAGTTTCAAGTCTTGCATCACATGCTTGCTCAGTCAATGGCTTAGAAGATTGAAAGTCAACTATATTAGGTAAAAAGTCAACTATGGTATAAATACAATCAAACTTCAAGATTTATTTGTCAACATCAACATATTGAGGTGACATTCATCATTTGATAAAGGGTTGATCATGATTCCTCAAGGAAAGCCCTCACATCATCAAAGGTCAAAAATTGCCAAATTAGGGTTTTGATTGAAGATGATTGATCATTGACTTTTGGCCTAGTGCATAACCTAATGGATTAAAGCATGATCTCAAGGGCTCAAATACAACATATTAACCTAATTACATGGCTCAAGACATTTCCAAAGATACAAGTGATTGATAGTTGAAGAATTAAATCAATTGATAAAAAGTCAACAGTCACACAAAAGTCAAACTTTGATTTTTTGGTCAACATTAGTATTCAAAAATCAAGAATCATCAAAACATTAAAAATTATCAAGTTTGATCATCAAGAATCAAAACAAGTCAACAAAAGTCAAAAGTTGGAAAATTTTCGAACACTTAGAAAAATTTCTAAGTGTTTTGTTCTTAACAAAGTCACTACTTTATGGCCATTTTTCACTAAGATCCAAATTGATTAAGCAAAAACTCAAAACATGAAAGTTGTAGGGATTAATGAATTCTACAACTTTCTTAATGTGGGATGATCCTCAAAATGTGCTTGGATTAAGAGATATGGGCCCATGAAGTTCTGATATTTTTACCAAACACTTAGAAATATATTTGATCAGTTTTTTCATCTCAACTTAGCCATTTTTCACCAATTTCCCTTTTGTTTCAGCCAAAATAGTCAACATGAAAATTGAAGATCTTGATTCAAGCTTTCTAAAATGTCTAAGAGCATGAAAATATCATGTTTTAGATGAGAGTTTCGAAGAGACAAAGTTGGTCATTTTTTCTTAAATTAGAGGTCATTTCTATGATAACCATAAGACAAAATCTTCATGGCATGCCTTGTAATATCACTTTTCAGGCCTCTACACCCACAAATATCTATATAATCAGTTGATTTCACTTTCTTTGTGGCTATTATCCAATTGACTCAAGCCTTATCCAACGCATCATGCCATTTTTGGAACTAAAGCTAACACTTCCATTCTTGTAAAGTGACTCTAATCACAAAGTCCACTCTCCTTGAGCATCTAACTTGTTTCCTATACACACACTTAACCTAAAAGATCAGATAAGCATGCTTAAAGTATCCAACAACTCTATCAGACAAGGTACAATACATTGAAATCATGTTTTTCAAGGTTACTTCATAACTAAGCTTCTAAACCATAACTTGTTATCTTGCAAATCTGGTTAATTCAAATTCTCAAACCTTTTGCCTATAAATAGTGTGGTCATTTGAAAGCCAAGACGAATGGACAAGCCTTTTAAACCTATCATACACTCTCAAACCAGAATTGTCCATAAAAACCTCCATTCTTGAGCTTCAAAGTCCAAAACTTTGAAACTCATAGCTCTTGCAATATCTTTGCAAACCAACCACCAAATCATCATCAATACACCATATATAAGTGATTCAAACACTTGTTTCACTTCTGTAACTCCATTATCATCATTCACCATTTTCAATTTCTATCCTTGCAACTTGACTTGGACATAACATTCCAGCCACTCTCAAAGCAAACTAAGGATTGCAATACATTCACCAAGGTCCCAGCAAGCTAAATCAATCATCATTTTACTTCTGGAAGTGCTTGAAGAAGCATTGGAATTTCTCCAACTTGGTATAAATTTCAAACTTTGAATTCTTTATTTAAGCATCATTTGCATATAAATTCTGAAGGAAAAATGTAGATATCATGTCTATGAAGCTAACCATATCTTTAGTTTTCGTTTTAATGGATTGTGTGATGAGAATTTTGGGTTTGAGTTTTTAGAACCATTAGGGTTTCAGTTTGGTACCAATTAAAACTTGTCCTAACCTTTGATTTATAGCTTTTAAAAAATACATGGTTGAATTCCTTGTCAAAAATTAAGCAAGTTTGGTCTTTACAACTTTCAATTTGGTTGAGAAATGAAGGATTTACAAAATTGATAATGGAAGAGTTGTTGTTCTTCGTCGTGAGAAAGAAGAGGGCCATGGCACCAGATTTTCAAAATTTTCAAACTTGTTTCATATTATATTTAACGGGTGTTTTTTCATAAACTGATGAAACAGCCGTCCAAACGGTAAGAGGAAGCGTGCAAAGACTTTGGTGTGCTAGGGCAGGGGTTCGATCCCTGCCTCTGGCATTTTATTTTCTAACATTTTCCTTGAAGATCCCATTCAAGCAATCCCAACGTGCGCATGGTGTACCTCAACTCCACACCATCAGATCTCAACCGTCTTGATCCAGCATTCCCAAATCAGCACGCCTATGGTGCATTCCAAGGAATTGTCCATACTGAGTCCAACGTAGTACTAGGCTTTGGCCAATTTTGGGCTTGATAAAAAAATTTCTCACCCCCAATCTGCTTCTATCCCAGGCCCATCTAATTTTCTTTATTTTATTTTAATTAACTTTTTTTCTTTTTTTAAATCATGTTATTTAATCAGAAAAAAATCATACAATCATAAACAAATTAGATTTAGGTTTTAATAAATTAATTTAATTTTTATTTAATAGAAATTAATTAATTTAATCACACTTTATTTTATTTTAAATAGTTAACTAATGATTTAATTAGAATTAGGTTTTATTCTTTATTTTACATTTCAAATATTTTTATAAACAAAAAGAACAAAAATATTTTCTTAAATGCTTAGAATTTTTTACGGTTTTTTAATATCCTTTCCCTTTCTAATCTCTGCGTGGAATCTGTTTTGCCTATTGAGGTTCAGATCCCCTCTCTGAGGATTATGAAAGATGCAGGGTTGAATAAAGACGATTGGATCCAGAATCGACTTGGTCAACTGAATTTAATCGATGAGAAAAGACTTACTGTTGTTTTTCATGGTCAGATGTATCAAAAGTGGATGATCAAGGCCTTCAACAAGAAACTCAGACGTCAAGCATATCAAGTTGGGGATCTAGTGATCAAATGTATCATCCTGCCACAAAGTGATCCCAGGGGCAAATGGACTCCTACCTATGAATGACCATTTGTAATCAAAAGCATATTCTCCGGTAGGGCAATGATCTTAACCACCATGAACGGCGATGACCTACCACACCCTGCGAACGCGGACATAGTCAAAAGATATTATGAATAAGAGACCCGCTAGGTTGACACACCTGGGCAAAACAAGGGCATCCCGGCGAACCAAAAAGGTTCGTGCAAAAATTAGGGATAAAATAAAAATATGTACACCTGGCAAGTTGAAAACCCGAAATGGCAACTTGGGCAAAAAAGGGTTTCCCGGTTTACTGAAAACCTGAAAGGGCGGTCCGGGAAAAAGTTAGGGAATAAATGCATATGACTATGTCCCATCGGATCACTTACGTACAACCTTTGACTTCCACTGACAAACTCGGAGTTTCTTATCAATTCAATTATCTTCGGACAAGGAAAATAGACAAGATACTCGGAGATACGAAGGCTATAGCAGAATGGGAACCCCATGGAATTATTGCACATAGCTATCTTTCTTTGCACTAAATTCTTCTTGTTTACGACGACATTCTCTTACTAGAATATTTGTCTCCTTTGTACAAAATACTTACTCAAAGTCAATGAAGTGGTGAAAAACACAAGAAGGGGGGGTTGAATTGTAAAACTGAAATCTAAAGCAATTGACAAGATATTTTTATCCTGGTTCGTTTGATCTCAAACTACTCCAGTCCACCCGTCAAGGTGATTTCGCCTCTCTCCAACGAGGTCTTAATCCACTATATTCAACTGAATATTATAGACTGCTTTAACAACTGCTAAAGCCTTCTTGATTCAAACCACAACCCGGTTTGTCAAGGTAACACTTTCTTACAAAGAGATAAAACAATGTGTGTGGATGTTTTCTACAAAACGGTATCACAACTGTGATGTATACACAAATGAAGCTTAGAAACTAGATTGCTAAACAGTAATGGAATATCAGAGTGTATGGTTTAGCAAAACTGGTAGAACGAAGATTATGGTTCAGCTTTTGTGCGTGTAGAGATTTGGAGAGCATTAACCATTTCAATCTTCAAAGCCTTGTTTATATAGCACTGAGATGATGAACGTTGGATGCAATATTCTTGATTCAATGCTAATAACAAACTTTCCTTATTGAGCAGATCTTGTCTGGAATGAAGCCGTTGGAATTAATTTGCTTTCAATGCACAGTACCGTTGCTTACTTAATGCAAGTTCTGGCTTGGCTCATTCTGATTCTGCTTCGCTGCTGATGAACTATTGTGTTTCTGTATCAGAGTGTTGAGCGCAGTCTTGTTCATCAGGCTTCAGCATGTACGTGAGTTGATCATCTGATTTTGACGTTCTGATATAGCAACTTCTGATGCTGGTGTCTGAAATCAAGTTCTGATGCTGAATAGATGTGATCTTGCTTATTTCAATCAGCGTATCTGCAAGTCAGAACATAATAATTTTTAGGCAGTAGATAGTTCATTCATGACACTTATAAATACTATATCTTTTCACTTTGTTATCATCAAAACTTAATTATAGGGTAGTAGATTCAAACATTGTTCTAACAATCTCCCCCTTTTTGATGATGACAAAAACTAGATATTTTAAATGAAAATAACGTGAAAAGGTATCTGGAATATGTATCAGAATAAGAAGTAAAAGAATAAGGAGTAAGGAAATACTCCCCCTGAGTTTATTACTTCCCTTTGATTATACGTGTTCTTCAGGATCAGATCTTTTTCTTTCTTTGAACATCAGATTATCAGAGTCTTTGACTTATCAGAGAGCAGAGCTTCAGAGCTTTTCTTGTCAGAGCTTTGCTTTGGATCAGAGTATTAGGACGATCAGAACTTCATATTGATCAGAGCAACATTGATCAGAGCTTCTAGTCTTCAGAGTGTCCAGGAGCTTCCTTGTGCCTGTAGACTTTAAACAAAACAGAAAAAAAACATTTCAAGTAATAAAGTTAGAATGTTTGAGAATTTCTGTCTAGTTAGCCGTTATTGATTTAAATATCATTCTTGTTCTCCCCCTTTTTGTCAGCAATCAAAAAGTGTTGGTGATGTGCTAAAACAATTAAGATCAGAAAAAAAACTAATCATATTAATATAGTTCAAAATCAAAACAGAAAAATATTACAAAACATAATCAAACAGTACATCAGAAAATCAGGGAAAACATGAAAAAGGTCATGCATGAAAGAAAAGATTTAAGGTTGAGGAGGCAAGCGTGTGAACAGGCTCTCCAGCATCGCTTGAATCTTTTCAGAAGTCTCATTCTGCTTATGCACCATGCTGACAACAGTGTCAATCTTGCTGTCCTGCACATCCATTCTCTCTTTCATCTTCTGATTGTTTTCATCCATCCGCTGCTGCAGACGCATGTCATTCAGCCTTAGTTCTTCCAAAGTCTGCCTGTCCAAGGCAGCTTGAGAAGCATCAGAAGGAGGAGGCTTCTCAGAACTTTCAGCAACATCTTCTGCTTGACTTTCTGCCTGAATGGTCTTGTCTTCTTCTGATGGTTGCACCTTTGCAGCTTGCTGTTTCTCAGACCAAGGTTCATTGTCCAGAGGGAGCACGTCCTCTTTCAGAAGCATACTTCCAACTTCATTCAGAAGTTTTCTGAAATTTTGTTGTGCCTGCTCATAGTTGATATCCTGCAACTTGAGGGCTTCAGCACGTACCCAAAGTCTGAACTGTGACCAGAGCTGATCAGAAGCAGCTGGGTCAATCATCCCAGGACAGACTTGCTTCAAAGAAGCAATCCATTGCAGCACACCTGTTTCAAAATTCAAAATACCAGAGCCAACATCTGGTTGCTTTGGTTTTGGGATGGCAATTTTGTGTTTTAGATCAGCAAGACGGTCAAGACTGGTTAAGTCAATGAAAGTCCTGCTGGGGTTTTCAGAGGTTTTCTGAGATGCTGTTTGTTTTGGAGAAGGGGTATCAGAGTCAGATATTTCGATTGGAGTGGGTGGAGTTTTGGGAGTATTTGGTGGTGTCGATTCTGATGAGGATGGTAACTGGGGCATGATAACAGTGGTTCCACATGGCAGTTGAATTGCCAGCGATGAAGGTTGAGGTGAGTGAGGGTCAGATTGATGAGGAGAAGGAGTTTCAGAGTGGTGAAACTCTGTTTGTGGTGAAGGTGGATTAATTTCTGGTTGAGGAGAGGGAGGAGGAATCTCTGATTGCTCAGGGATCAGAGGTTCTTCTGAGAGTGGTTGTTGTTGTTGTTCTGGTTCTGGTTGTTGTTGTTTTGGTTGTGGAGGAGGAACATTTTGTGGTTCAGAGTTTGGTTGAGCAGAGGCATGTTGACGCTCAATATCAGACAACACTTGGTCAAGTGCTGATGTTGTTGAAATTGTTGGTTGTTTGGGGTGTTTGGTTCTAGGTCTTCTGAGCTTTAATGCCTCAGAAGGGTCTTCTTCTTGTATGGTTTCATCAATGGTAGGGATGGGAATTGATATTCTATGAGAGGTTTGAGGAGGGATAGATGCTGGAATAGTAAACGAATTTGAAATAGGGGCAGCAGATGAAATACCTCTTTTCTTTGGAGTCTGCTGAGATGATCCTTCTGATGGCGCTTTCCTCTTCTTTGTCTTCTTCAGAGTCACTTCTGGTTGGGGTTGACGCAGATCTCTGATATTCAGCTTTGGATCTGTATCATCTGCCTTGTACGCATCTGGGTACCTGAGAAACATCTCTGGTTTGGATTCCATTTCAGAAAATACCGGAAAATCACTCAGAGGCACTCTTCTGCTGGAGATATCAGCAGTGAAAGTAGCTCTGGGTTCCTTCTGAATATTCTCTATCAGCTTCATCTTTTTCAGATTCTTTGCGTTCAGAGGTTTCCCAATTGTTGGTTCAATAGTACTTAGCTCTTGAGCTTCTATCAGATGCTCAATCAGCCTATTCTCTGTCAGAATATCTGATATCAACCTTCCAAAAGGTATCCAGTCCCTCTTGGTTCTTTCTTCTTCCCTTGTTTCTTTCACACTGGTTCTGAGGTGGTTGAACAGGAAGTGAGCCAGATTGATCTTTACCTTCTGATCAATAAAGTAGATCAGAAACTGCTGATCCACGTTTATGTAATCAGGAGAACTTGTTGGTTTCCTGTGGTTGAAGCACCCCAGAATAATCTTAGCCCATACTCTGCAGTGATCCTTCAGATCTTTAATCTTGCTGCTGGGCATCCCAAGAGTGAAAATCCTGTTAGCTACCACACCTACATCAACACATCTTTCAGCCATGTCCACACAACGGACGCCACCACCACTTTGACCGATTAGCCTTGCAATGAGATCTTCAGAAATCACAATCTTCTTCCCCATGACAGATGAGATGACTAGGTGTTTTGAAACCTTGGCGTGAATCCAAAATTCCTTGACCAGCGCTGGGAATGTTGGTCCAACCAACCTATCGAAATACCTTTCCCACTTTTGAGCCCTAATTTCTTCAGTTAGGTCAAAACCATTCTCCTTCAAGCTTTCAAAATCAATGATTAACTCAGAGAGCACTTCAAGGTTCTTCACCGGAGTGAGGAGAGTTCTGAGTGGCACTTGATATTGCTCAGAAGTTGCTTTCTTCTGAATACCTGCAGAAACGCTACTGGAGGATGCCATGTTCACACTAAAAAAGGGTTTTGAGAATGAACTGAGGAAAAAGTTTGCAAGAGATGAACTCAGAAATATGCAGAAAATGCTTGAGTGATAGTGAGAAAGCGTAAAGAATAAGAATGAGAGATTAATGTGCTTAAATAGAGTTTTCAAAACTATTTTGAAAAGATAAACGTTTTTAAGAGAGAGAAAAATCATGATTGCCATTTAAAAGCATGATTACTTTTCATTAAATGCTTGCTGATTTTGGGGGATTTGAGAAAGATACTTAAAAACGGTTACCAGACATGTGTCTCAATGCACCCAATCAGCGCTTTGCCTTCTCAGAAGCGTGCACGCGTTCTGCTTCAGAGATATGCTGATGATTGGATGACACTTGTTTGATGTAGTGATCAGCACGTCTGTCTTTGAGATTAGACTCTCAGATCTTTAGACTTGCATCTGATACAATCTGCATGTTCTATCTTTCTGAAAGGAGATTGATCAGAAGTTCACAGTAAAATAATTATATTTTGAAAGTAAATATATGGAATTAAAACATTTTCACTCTGGACACACTTTCATGCTGAGATGTTTCAGAATGAAATTAAACCTATCTTCTGAAAGGGGTTTAGTAAAGATATCAGCCCATTGATGGTCTGTATCTATAAATTTTAAGTTCAAAATACCTTTCTGAATATAGTCCCTAATGAAGTGATGTTTTATTTCTATATGCTTAGCTCTAGAATGTAAAATAGGATTCTTACTTAAGCAAATAGCAGAAGTATTATCACAAAGTATAGGAATGTTACTCTCAAAAATCTGGAAGTCTTCAAGCTGACTTTTCATCTAGAGCATTTGTGTGCTACATCCTGCTGCTGCTATGTACTCAGCTTCTGCTGTTGACAGAGCAATTGTTGATTGCCTTTTGCTGGACCAAGAGATCAGATTTTCTCCCAGAAACTGGCAGCTTCCAGAAGTACTTTTACGTTCCACTCTGTCTCCAGCAAAATCAGCATCACAGTAGCCTACTAAGCTGTAATCACTAGATTTTCTATAAAACAAACCCAGATTAGTAGTACCTTTCAGATACTTGAAAATTCGCTTAACAGCTGTTAAGTGAGATTCTCTAGGATCTGATTGGAATCTAGCACAGATACAAACACTAAATAATATGTCAGGTCTTGAAGCAGTCAGATAGAGGAGAGAACCAATCATACCTCTGTAGACTTTCTGTTCTACATTTTTGCTTACCTCTTCTCTTTCCAGAATGCACGTGGGATGCATTGGAATCTTTGATGGCTTACATTCTGACAGGTCAAATTTCTTCAGAAGATCTCTGATGTATTTGCTCTGATGAATGTAAGTTCCTTCTGGAGTTTGATTGATCTGAATTCCCAGAAAGAATTTCAGTTCCCCCATGAGGCTCATCTCAAATTCTGCCTGCATACACTTAGCAAATTTTCTTCCAAGAGAAGGATTAGTAGAACCAAAAATGATATCATCAACATAGATTTGACAGACTAAGATGTCACTCTTAACTGTTTTACAGAATAGAGTAGTGTCCACTTTCCCTCTGGTGAATTCATTTTCAAGCAGAAAGTTACTTAGCCTTTCATACCAAGCTCTGGGAGCTTGTTTCAGACCATACAGTGACTTCTTTAGTTTGAAAACATGTTCTGGATGTTTTGTATTTTCAAAACCTGGGGGTTGGTGAACATAAACTTCTTCTTCTATATAACCATTTAAGAATGCACTTTTGACATCCATCTGATACAGAGTGATGCCTCTATTAACAGCAAATGAAATTAAAAGTCTGATAGATTCTAACCTGGCGACTGGGGCAAAGGTTTCTGTATAGTCTATCCCCTCTTGCTGACTATAACCTTGTGCAACCAGTCGTGCCTTGTTTCTGATGACTTCACCTTGTTCATTTAGCTTGTTTCTGAACACCCATCTTGTTCCAATGACGTTGAATCCTTTTGGTCTGGGAACGAGATCCCATACGTCGTTTCTGGTGAATTGATTCAGCTCTTCTTGCATTGCCAGAATCCAGTCATTATCCAGAAGTGCTTCATCAATAGAAGACGGTTCAATCAGAGACACAAGTCCCATAAGAGTTTCTTCAGAGTTTCTGAAGCTTGCTCTTGTTCTGATTGGATCTTCCTTTCTTCCTAGGATAGTCTCTTCTGGGTGATCCAAGCTGCTTCTGGGTAATCTCTTCTGAGGTTGATCAGCAGCTGTTGTAGGATTTCTAGCAGTGCTCCTTTCAGACGTTGAAGGAATGTCTGTGTTAAGAGCTTCTGATGACTTGTCTTCAGAACCTGCAAATTCAATTTCTATACCTGCAAAAGTTTCATTCTGCTTTGACTTTTCAGAGTCAAGCTTATCATCAAAACGAACACTGATTGATTCTTCCACAATCTGTGTTTCTGTATTGTATACTCTGTACCCTCTTGAGCGTTCAGAGTATCCTAACATAATACACTTCTGTGCCTTAGAGTCAAACTTGTTCAAATAATTCTTTGTATTTAATATAAAGCAAGTACATCCAAATGGATGAAAATATGAAATGTTGGGCTTTCTATTCTTCCACAATTCATATGGAGTCTTTTCCAGAATAGGTCTTATTGAGATTCTATTCTGAATGTAGCACGCTGTGTTTATTGCCTCTGCCCAGAAAGTCTTAGCAACGTTTGTCTCATTGATCATGGTTCTGGCCATTTCTTGTAATGTTCTGTTCTTTCGTTCTACAACTCCATTTTGTTGGGGAGTTCTAGGACAAGAGAAATCATGCCGAATGCCTCTGTCATTAAAGAATGACTCAAAATCTTTATTTTCAAATTCTCCACCATGATCACTTCTGACTTTAACGATTCTAAGATCTTTTTCATTCTGAACTTGGTTACAGAAGGTAACAAACACAGAGTGTGACTCGTCCTTGTGTCTTAAGAACTTTACCCATGTCCATCTGCTATAGTCATCTACGATTACTAACCCATACTTCTTACCACTGACTGAAGCAGTTTTAACTGGTCCAAATAAGTCAATGTGCAGAAGTTCTAATGGCTTAGAGGTAGAAACAACATTTTTGGATTTAAAGGAAGGTTTTGCAAATTTGCCTTTCTAACATGCTTCACACAGAGCATCTGAATTGAACTTCAAATTAGGAAGTCCTCTGACCAGATTGAGTTTGTTAATCTGAGATATTCTTCTCATACTAACATGCCCCAATCTTCTGTGCCAGATCCACTGCTCGTTGTTAACAGACAGAAGACATTTTACATTCTGACTCTTTAGTTCAGAAAGTTTAATTTTGTAAATGTTGTTTTTCCTCTTACCATTAAACAGGATAGTCCCATCTTTCTGACTAACAGCTTTACATGATTTTTGATTAAAGATTATATCATAACCGTTATCACTTAATTGACTTATGGATAACAGATTATGCATCAATCCATCTACTAGCAGAACATTATTAATAGAGGGAAGATTTCCATTACCTACAGTTCCAGAGCCAATTATTTTTCCCCTCTGATTGCCTCCAAAGCCAACGTGGCCTCCAGGCTTAAGTTCGAGGCTTTGGAACATATGCCTTCTTCCCGTCATGTGTCGTGAGCAGCCAGAGTCCAGGTACCATGACTGGTGTTTCTGACTTGCTGCTAAAGATATCTGCAACATGTATTATTTTATCCTTAGGTACCCAGATTTTCTTGGGTCTTGATTTGTTAGTTTTACCAAAACTCTGGTTGAATTTTGGTTTCACAGAGTGCTTACTGCTAGTATATTTGATATCATGTGTGTGACCATACACAAAGTGTGAATTCAGAGGAGTGTGTTTAATGGTTAAGTCCATGACATTCTTTGGTGTAGGAACCTTACCTTGGTATCCTATTCCTTTCCTGCCGTTTCTGCTAACTCCATAGATCATTGAAGCCATTCTGCTTCTATCTATGCTTTTAGCTAGGAACTTCTGGAAACTGTGATCATACTCCTTGATGATCTCATCAGCGTTGCTGGGATTTTCAGAAATTGGTTCATTCTGAGAGTTTTGTAAAGTGTTTTCTAATTTTGAAATCTTATTTCTCAGCTCAGAATTTTCCAATTTGAGACTCTCAGACTTATTAGAGTCAGATTCAAGATTCCTTTTCAGGTCTCTGAATTTAGCTCTAATCTGCTGATAACGTTCCAGAATCTCATTAAGGCTTTTAGCAAGTTCAGCCTTTGTAAAGTTAACAGCGAAGTTAGGAAATACCTCTTCTGTGTCTGATTCTGAGTCTGATTCGGAAGCTTCACTATCTTCTGAAATGTTTGCCATGAGAGCTATGTTTGCCCTTTCATCATCTGATTCTGAGTCAGCTTCAGACGAGTCAAAGTCATCCCATGTGGCCATGAGACTTTTCTTCTTCTCTCTTCCAAACTTCTTTTTGGGCTTTTCCCTCTGAAGCTTTGGGCAGTCACTTTTGTAGTGTCCTTGCTCATTGCACTCGTAGCAGATGATGTCTTTGGTGTTTGGCTTCTTGCTACTGGAGGAGCCTTCAGATCTTCTGTATCCAGAGGAAGAATCTGTCCTTCTGTATCTGGAAGAAGACTCGTTCTGATCAGATCTTCTGGGATTCCTGAACTTCCTTTGTCTTTGCTTCCACAGTTGATTTACTCTTCTGGAGAGAATGGAAAGTTCGTCTTCTTCTGATGAGGATCCATCAGATGTTTCTTCAACTGCCTGCAAAACTTTAGACTCAAATTTTCTGTTAGATTTTAATGCTAAAGGCATACCTTGCTTCTGAGGCTCATCAGCTTCTAGCTCTATCTCATGACTTCTGAGGGAGCTGATAAGTTCCTCCAGAGTGATTTTGTTGAGATCTTTAGCTAGCTTCAGAGCAGTAACCATAGGCCTCCACTGTTTGGGTAAACTTCTGATGATTTTCTTGACATGGTCAGCAGTAGAGTATCCTTTGTCCAGAACTTTGAGACCAGCTACCAGAATCTGGAATCTAGAGAACATAGTTTCAATGGATTCAGATTCTTCCATTTTGAACGCCTCATACTTCTGAATGAGCGCCAGAGCTTTTGTTTCTTTGACCTGAACGTTGCCCTCATGCGTCATTCTGAGAGAATCAAAGATATTTTTTGCTGTGTCTCTGTTGGAGATCTTTTCATATTCAGTATAGGAGATGGCACTGAGGAGGATGGTTCTGGCCTTGTGGTGATTC
The DNA here is from genome assembly GCA_948472305.1 of Vicia faba. NCBI lineage: Eukaryota > Viridiplantae > Streptophyta > Magnoliopsida > Fabales > Fabaceae > Vicia > Vicia faba. The sequence continues at coordinate 776,565,608 of OX451736.1, read as the reverse complement.
TTGAAGTCACGCTTTTGTTGATCAGACATTGTTTTTCTATCAATCTTCTGACCACTTGCATTCACAGGGTGCGTGTATCCATCTGTCACCATATCCCACAGATCAGCATCATGTGCTAGAAAGAAGCTTTCAATTCTGTCTTTCCAGTAATCAAAGTTTTCTCCATCGAAGACTGGAGGTTTGCCACTGAATCTGTCTCTGTCCTCATTGTTGTCATTGCTGATGTGAGAATTGTTTCCTGCCATTGTGTTTTTCTGACGCTGGATCTTGTACTGACACGGTTAAGTGGTTTAGCTCAGAACCAGGCGCTCTGATGCCAATTGAAGTGGTGAAAAACACAAGAAGGGGGGGTTGAATTGTAAAACTGAAATCTAAAGCAATTGACAAGATATTTTTATCCTGGTTCGTTTGATCTCAAACTACTCCAGTCCACCCGTCAAGGTGATTTCGCCTCTCTCCAACGAGGTCTTAATCCACTATATTCAACTGAATATTACAGACTGCTTTAACAACTGCTAAAGCCTTCTTGATTCAAACCACAACCCGGTTTGTCAAGGTAACACTTTCTTACAAAGAGATAAAACAATGTGTGTGGATGTTTTCTACAAAACGGTATCACAACTGTGATGTATACACAAATGAAGCTTAGAAACTAGATTGCTAAACAGTAATGGAATATCAGAGTGTATGGTTTAGCAAAACTGGTAGAACGAAGATTATGGTTCAGCTTTTGTGCGTGTAGAGATTTGGAGAGCATTAACCATTTCAATCTTCAAAGCCTTGTTTATATAGCACTGAGATGATGAACGTTGGATGCAATATTCTTGATTCAATGCTAATAACAAACTTTCCTTATTGAGCAGATCTTGTCTGGAATGAAGCCGTTGGAATTAATTTGCTTTCAATGCACAGTACCGTTGCTTACTTAATGCAAGTTCTGGCTTGGCTCATTCTGATTCTGCTTCGCTGCTGATGAACTATTGTGTTTCTGTATCAGAGTGTTGAGCGCAGTCTTGTTCATCAGGCTTCAGCATGTACGTGAGTTGATCATCTGATTTTGACGTTTTGATGTAGCAACTTCTGATGCTGGTGTCTGAAATCAAGTTCTGATGCTGAATAGATGTGATCTTGCTTATTTCAATCAGCGTATCTGCAAGTCAGAACATAATAATTTTTAGGCAGTAGATAGTTCATTCATGACACTTATAAATACTATATCTTTTCACTTTGTTATCATCAAAACTTAATTATAGGGTAGTAGATTCAAACATTGTTCTAACAGTCAATACAAAATATCCCTTTGAAAGTGCAAAAACTATTTGTCTTTACTCTTATGTTTTGTTTGCAAAAACTTCCAATGATTCATTGATGAACATATGCATTTGAACATGATTACCGTTTACGAATAAACAGAACGAGAAAAAGACAATTACTGATGGGTCGAAAGGATAGGAAAATATCTCAAGGCCAGTCCATAAATGTTCTCCCCATGGTGTTTTCAATAATTCCCAGAGGAACAAAACTCCCAGCTACCCAGCAGAACGAACCTTCCAATTTATCAACCCCCGGTAGAAATCGCCCAAATTCCCCAAATTCCCCAGCAGGTTGTTGTGAAGCCTGGAATCCGACCAGATAACAACTGACTTTTGATTCTCTCCAGCCAAGGATAACTCCCCAGTAGAGCGGCAGACAACCAAGACTCCTGAACTTTTTTCCCAAACAGGAATAAGCATTCTCCCCACAGAGTTTTCAATGCTCCCCAGCGGAACAAAACCTCCCAATGATTAATCCCCAGTAGAAGTCGTCAAGATTCTCAAGTTTCCCCAAGTAGATCTTGCGAGTAATACATGGCATTTCCCTTACAACAAGAGTTTTTTTCTCTCAGCAGAAATTCATCAACACTTCAACTTCAAGACATGAAGACTTACATATCCTCAGCAGCAGTCAGGGATTTATTTTCCCCAATCCGACAGCAATACAACAAATCAGCTCACATGCACATACATTGCATCCATATATCATAAACATTAAAAAAGCCAATACATTGCATTATACATTTCATGCAATATCACTTGGTATTTTAGCTAACGTTTTACCCTTTTCAGGATAAGATTAACAGTTACCTTTGATAATATGCAAACTTTTGATACGGTTCAGATACGATCTAGACACGGATGCCATTCTGATACTCATTCAAAGACACTACCTGATACAGTTCAGATACGTTCCAGACACGGAAGCCATTCTGATATCCATTCAGATTCAACTACCTAATACAGTTCAGATACGCTCCAGACACGGATGCCATTCTGATACTCATTCAAAGACACTACCTGATATAGTTCAGATACGTTCCAGACACATAATCCATTCTGATACTCATTCAGATTCAACTACCTGATACAGTTCAGATACGCTCCAGAGATGGAAGCCATTCTGATGCTCATTCAAGGACACTACTTGATACAGTTCAGATATGCTCAAGACACGAAAGCCATTCTGATACTCATTCAGATTCAACCTCTTGATATAGTTCAGATACGCTCCAGACACGGAAACCATTTTGATACTTATTCAAGGACACTACCTGATACAGTTCAGATACACTCCAGACACGGAAGCCATTATGATACTCATTCAGATTCAACCTCCTGATATAGTTCAGATACGCTCCAGATACGGAAGCCATTCTGATACTCATTCAGATTCAACCTCCTGATACAGTTCAGATACGCTCCAGACACGGAAGCCATTCTGATACTCATGCAGATTCAACCTTTTGATACAATATAGATACGCTGTAAGTATAGACGCCATTCTAATTTTCTACGTACAAACTACATCTCAACAAGCATTCTTGGATGGCATCTACAATCCTATCTCCAACAAGATTCTATCACCTCTCCAAATGGCATCTTTAAGCCCATTCCCTACACAATCAACCAGCGCGCCATTGAGTGCAAATTTCTGGGCACTCTAGTATTCAATCATCTTCCACTCTCAAGCCACGAACGACAAATCTGTCAATCTCGCTTTTCAAGTTTAAGAAGATTGAACAGGGGCAGCTGTTGTACCCCAAATTTGCCCTCTCATTTTTCTTAAGAAATCACCCTGGATCCTCAGGTCTACTTCCATCCAATCCCAAGCTTTGAATTACAAAATTTTCGTGAAGATCACTCTCAGGGGCAAAATAGTCATTTGCACGCTGAAAGGCCAAACTTTGACATGTTGATCAAAATCTCAAAAAAAATCACATTTCATCAAAACATGTTGAAAGAGGAAGTTTGTTCCATCTAAAGTTCAAAAGTCAAATTTACTATGGAAAAGCCAAATTTTTAAATACTTGGGATCTTTCTAAGTATTTAAGAAAAATGACACTTCAGAACTTCTGAACCAACCTCCAAGAAGGAGCAGTCAGAAGTTGCAAACTTAGCTCAACACATAACCTTCAGTCAGAATGTGGCTCTTCAGCAGCTACGCAAGCTCACTCAGAGTTTGCCAGGTTAAAAACAGAAGATTATAAACGTGTTAAAAATATGAATGCTCTTTCACAACATGCTTGAAAGCCTAAGGATCCCTCAAAACTTGCTAAGGCAACAGGATACGAAGATCAGAACTTGGGTACTTTGTGCTAGACTACGTTGAAATGGAACTTCTGGCCTAGATTTAGGCAATGATGCAAAATCCCCCATTACAGGATTTCTGATTTTGACAAATCTCATCACCATTTAATGCTCATTAATGCTCATAACCACTTTGGAGTCTTTGTCCAAAGGGTATCTCCACGTGTAGCATAGAAGTACCTTTGAACAGATTTAGGTATGGGTCCATGCGCTACTTTTCGCTTATGAGTGTCACTTTTCCTTAATCCCTGCTTACTAATCCAGCCTAGGCTAAAAACTGTCAACTATCACAACTTTTTAAACTTTCTTCAAGAGCAAGCCAGCATCTAATGCATGATATTGGCGCCACTTGACATTTTAAAAAAACCCACAAAGCTTTGCCTATAAATAGAATGCCATTGGTCACTGAGAAAGGGTCCAGAAAAATTGCTGAAAAGAGGCATAAAGTTTGAGCAAGAAAAAACCTTGAATCTCTGCCCAAAATTCCTAGTGTTTCAAGAACTATAAACACAACGCACAAAAAACCCATTAACTTTGGGTCCTCTTCTTTCAAACTCCATTTGTTCTCAAAATATTTATTGACTAAAAAACTAACCATACAGTTTTTGACCCACACGTTGGAAACTGCCATAACTATTGTATTCATACTACTATATACCCTTTATCCATCCATTCAAAGAAGTCAGAACATCATCCCCTTGCCATCCCCAGAAGTTGGAGACGGTCGGCTTACTGAGTACGTAAAGGAGCTCTTAAGAGTATCATCAGAGTTGGGTTTGCCTCTAGTTCACAAAATTTCTCCCAGCTGCGAGGTAATTTTCTGCTGACTCTCACCATAATACTTAAGCATTATCAGATTTACATGCTCAAAAATACAATGTAGATATCATGTTTCTGATGTTATACATATTCTGAGATTTAATGCATCTGCCTGCTTAAGTAGAGTCTGGGTCGGTTCAGAACTTTCTTGAAGAGACTAGAACTCAGAGTTAGGATTAGAAAGGGCATACTTACCTCTGATTTATGATTATGATATTCCTTATTTCTGAAACACTATGACACTTGTTGTAACTGTCCTAGGCATGTCTTCTATTTTGTGGAGAAATAACCAAATTGCAGATGTTCTTACTAGCATAGAGAGAGAGAGACCAAGTTCTGTCTTTGGCACCAGCGCTTCTGGAGCCTGTTTTGTTATCAGTAATATTAGAACTTTTGAAAATTATTGTGTTCCCAGCAGGGTCAGAACCTCTGACCTCATACATTTTCACTAACAGGTTTCTATTTTGCAGCGTGCTAGGGTCAGAACCTCTGACCTATACATTTTCACTAATAGGTTTCTGTTCTGCAGTATGGCAGGGTCAGAACCTCTGACTTCCTTTTAGCAGCACGCTGATCCTCTTTTTTTCTTCTTCCACTTGTTATTTTCTTTTTCTTTATTTTTCTTGTTGTCACTCTCCACTTCATTAATCAGCAAACATTAACAATATTTCTTTCACATTTTATTTTATTTCTTAAAACAAAAGACAAAAAATATTTTATTAAAACAAAACAATTTCATTTAATATTTTCTTGTATGTATTTCAATATGGTTGTAATAGTAATTTAGGGATTTATTTTCATTTGTAATCCCCATTCATAAATTTATACCCCCATCCCCTAAATATTGTAATAGCGTAGGACTTTACATTTCTGCAATTTATCGCTTTCAAATGTAAATGCTAGTAAATAGGAAGTGTATGGCAAGATAAAAATCAATCAAATAGAAGACCATAATTCAAGATAAAATCAAGCATGGAAATAACACACTTTCACACAAACACCCTTAGGGTTTCTCCACTCGGTTTCCTTATACAAAAAAAATAGCCATATTACGCATGCGAAGTATCTTGGCAAAACAAACAAAATAAAAATATCATAGTCGCTCGATGACGCTATTCTAAGTTGCCTTACAAAATGATCTTAGTCCCTAGAAATGCTAAGATACTTTGCAACATTGTTATCATGGTTATACGATGACCCACGCCTGTCCCGTTTACATCCAAAGATAGGGTTGCTTACCAAATCGATGGTAAGACAACAATGTAAAAGGAATAGAAAATGAACAAGAAATACATTTGAGTAGGTAGATTATTCTAGTTACTTGCTCCATTTCAAAACAAATACCCTTGCTATTTTCAAAACAAACACACACATTTCCAAAACATCTTACAAACATTGAATACATTTTCAAAAAGACAAACATCTTTGTATACATTCTTACGAACGAGAATCATTACAAAGATTGCCTAAATGAATGGCCTCTTTTACAAAATACTTTCAAAAAACCACACAAAGCACAATTTCAAAACAAAAAGCAAGTGATCTAGAAAGTAACTAAGAGCCCATGGAAAACCATGGATGAAAAGGGTGCTAACAACTTCCCTTTTCATAATCTACCCCCCGAACTCAAGAAAACACCTCAAAGGTCTTTCCTGTGCTTTTTCACCTTTCCTTTTGGATAAAAGAAAAGTCGGTGGCAACTCTTGCTAACCGCAACATTTGCAAACACAAATGCAAACCCTCAAGTCAGTTCTCCCACCGTATCACAGAACTGGCGAGTCTACTGGGGAGTATTAAACTAGAAGTGAGGTTACCTTAGGGCTTGATCACATTTATTTGCTTACATTGTTTGATTTGTTTTCTTTACATTACGGTTCTTTGTTTGGGTTTAAATCCTCTACCCAGATTTGGGGATACATTATAGGTAAATAGCAATATATTGTGGAAACTGTGCGGGGTATACCGACATGGTCTAAGCAATAGCTATGTTAGTGTGACATATTTGTGGGTACCGGTAGCCTTTGAGTTAATCAAAGAGAATACGGGGCCGCTGAGTGATGTCATAAAACACTAACAAACTTTTAGAACCTTTACTTGACCAACATGGCTGTGATCGGTGGAAATAGAACTGGCTGTTTTGAAATGCTGGTTCGCGTTTGCGTTTCGCAAAATGTCGCAGTAAGCAAGAGTCACCACCGTCTTTTATTTTCTCCAACAAGGAAAGGACAAAAGCACAGCAAAATTCCTTTTCGAGATGTTTCTCGGGTTCGGGAGGTAGATTATAGAAAGGGAAGGTGTTAGCACCCTTTCTATCCATGGTTATCCACGGGCTCTTAGGTACTTGCTCACTATGTTTTCAAAAGGGTTTTTTCTTTTCTTGTGTTTGTGGGTTGTGAAAAAAGTTTGTTTGAAAACTTCGATTTAACTCTTGTGTCTGTCCTCAAGAGTGTATGTTTGTTTGAAAACTTTTGTCAGAAAAGTGTAGGTGCAAAAAGTATTTTTGTTTTGAAAGAGCAAGTATCTGAGAACCTATACCTACTCAAAAGAAATTAAGTTGTGTAAATATCCTTTAGACAGTACTATCCCACTATTGAGAAGTAGGTAGCACCGTCGTTGGAGTTTCGGGTCAATTCGATTATAGGGACATGTGGTCACTAAAGCAATAGTAGGACGCCTTAGCGGTAACCCTAATGTCTTAGATCATTTTATCCGAGGCAACCGTTTCGAGGCAACTTTGATCTTGAGACAGGAGGGCGACCTCTAAAACACCCTATACTCAATGACCACGTCGAGGCAACCAAGTGAGGCGTACCCTAGGAGTGGCATGTGCGAGTGTGTCAGGTTTCAATTATGTTATCTTTGTACATGTTATGGTGAGCTACGATTGATTTTATTTTAAGGATAAGTCTTGTCATGCATAGCCTATTATTCATACAGCTAGCAGTTAATGGTTGCGGAAAATAAAACGAAACTATTACAAGGCGTCGAGTATTTACATCGCAAAAAACAAACCCTTGAAAAAGTAAATTACGGGAAATTAAAGAAAAGCGATAAAAAGTCCTAATTAAAGCTATTACATCCTCGGAGCAATTACATAATTGGAATAAATAATGAATCAAAAAATAATCACGCGCGCGAGAAAAATTGAATCGGGGAGTTTTTATTATTTATGAATTAAATTAAATTAAACCTAAAACTAATTAATTAATAAAAAGAAACAGTTTTGGTTTTTTAGTGTCTCAAGGAAATAAATAAAAAAAATAATTAAAAGTTTATAAAAAAAAAACCTAATTCTACATTGATTTTATTTATTGTAAAAAAAAGTTAAAATTAACCTAATTAGAACTAAATTAATTATGTTAGTATATATTTACAAAAATAACTAATTTAAGGGTGAAATTAATTTTAATAAATAATAATAAAAGTTATTATATTTTTATGTTTTCTAATTTTTATTATGAAAAATATTAATTATTTAGTTAGTAGTTATTTAAGAATAAAAATAAATCAAGCAAGTAAAATGAAAGAAAATAAAAAAAGTGCAAACTCAAGGAGGTGTTTGGGCCAGCTTTGGAGATGTATTTGGAAATCCTTGGCCCATTAATCACTCCAGCCTTGTTTGACCTTTTGGTTCGTCCATACGCCTGTTGACTGGGGAATATGGTGGTCTTTCAATCCTGACCATCAGATTTGCTTTGCAAGCCGCTTGGTGTGTTGATAGTTGAGGTGTATGGTGGATACCCTTTGGGTAAACTGCACAAGAACGCCTGAAAAATAAAAGTAACAAGGTTTTGGGGGGACCTGGGATTCGAACCCAGGTCCCAATGATCATATGCACGCGTCCCTGCCACTCATCCAAGTTGTTCCAATTGTAATTATGACAAGAATCAATTATTATATTAGTAAATAAACAAATATGCTGGAAACAAAACAAAACGTGCGCTGATTCAAATTAACCAATCATATGTTAACACCTCATCATCTTCTTCGTTGTACCTGCAAAAACATAAACAGATAGCGGGGGTTTTTAACCTCCACTATACGCTTGCACGAAAAATAGCGATTAGAAATCTAGCAAGCATAAATATTTCGCGAGGTATGGATTTGGTTCGTCTTGGCCTCACGATTTCAGTCATATGCCTCATGAGTCCCAATTTTTCCTGGTTCAGAAAGCCCCAATTTAAAGTTCAAGAACCCTAGAATTTTGTTCATGGCATCTTTCGATTCAGTGCGTTTCATTTCAATTAAACCATTCCATTAGCTTCATATGGCCTCTAGCAATGCAAAACAATCATGAAAAAATGTTAGATGCACATGAATCAAGAAATACGATTTGGAATAAAAAAGGCAAACCGTGGAACTGTAATGAACGATTCCTTGAGCTTTGGTACTGGAATTTTATTGCAACACGTTCCTGGAACCTCCTACAATGTGTTTGAATGATCAAAAACCCTTGAATCAACCTAGAATACCAAAATCAATTTTCAATTTTCTTGGAGTTTCTTCAATTGGCTATGGTTGTTTCTGCAGCTTTTTCACGTTCTTTTGATCAGGGTTTGCTTGCTTATGTATATGGCAATTGAATTAGGTCAAAAAGTTTGGTCAATATCCATTGCATTGATGATTGAATCCTTGATTGAAAAATCAAATATTCTTGATTTTCATGATTGAACAAACTTGCCAATTTTGGATTTTTTGATATCTTTGACTTGTGCACGAATTTTCCAGCATGTCTAGGTCAGATTTGCTTCACAAGTTGATTGAAAAAAATCAAATCTTCTATTTTCCTACAATTTAAATTAATTAAATGAATTAATATTAATTAAAAATCCAATTAATTAATAAAAATAAGAAAATAAATTAAATTAAGCTTGATGGATCGTGCATAGGTCATGGGTGAAGTTTCAAGAAGAGATTTGAGGCCCATTAGCAAAAATAAGGTGTTTTGAGAAAAGTTGACTTTTGCAAACTCATGAAAATTTCCCAACTTCTCCAATGCACATCTTGCTCAATTTTGATCACATGACCATGTTCTTGGACATTTTGGAAAGGTCTTGAAGTCCTCTAACCAATTCCTTTGGTCCCATGTCATTTGGATTTACCAATCTCAAGTTATGGCTTTTGACTCAAAGTGCACTTTTGTTGACTTTTGAAATTGACCTATAATGTAAAAATTGGTAACTTCTTGTGAGTGCATTTCTTGAACTTTGAGTGTGAAGATGGATTGTAGGAAATTGCATCCCCTTCAAAATGAGCATTGGATGGGATTTTTCTGACAAACCATGAAAAATTTATGCCCTGGTCAAGATACAGTTGACTTTTCTACTGTCCAAAAATAGTAACTTTTTGCACCTTGATGATTTTTGAGCTATTCTTGTGGAATCATGATCAAGACTTGATCAAATGATGATTGTGGACTCAAAATAAGATGTTGACCAAAAATTCTGACTTTTGAATGCAAAATGACCATTTTTCCCTTGTAGTTGACTGTAGATCAAATGGAGCTTTTGACTGTGCAAATTGGTATTGTGAGTCTTGAAACTTGGCATGTAGGTGCTTGAGAATGTATATAGGCATATAAGACTTGATTGACCCATTGAAAATCCCAAATTCCTTGAAAGAACCAAAACCCTAATTTCAGCTGCCTTAGGAGGTGGTTTGATTGTCTACCTCTGAGCCATCTTGAGCAATTTGAGGATTATTCTTGTCAAATCTTGAGGAATATGGGAGGGAAAATTTTGGGGTACAACAGTTGCCCCTGTTCAATCTTCTTAAGCCTGAGGATGTAGATTGGCTTGTGTTCCTTTCGTGATCCGAAGGTGGAAGATGATTGAACACTAAAGTGCCCAGAAATTTGCACTCGCATAGCGTAGTATCAACAATGTGATGTAGGGAATGGGCTTACAGATGCCACTTGGAGATATGATGGATAGGAGGATGGGCTTATAGATGCCATCTAGAGATGTGACAAAATCTTGTCGGGGATGGGCTTATAGATGCCATCTGGAAATGTAATGAACAGTCGTGGAGATGGGCTTAAAGATGCCATCTGGAAATGTTTGTTGAATTGTAACTTGGTAGGTTGAAAGAAGGAACCTGTGTAAGGTTGCCTGGTGATGAGTCCGTGTAAAACTGCATCTGAAAGAGAAGGAACCAGTGTAGGGTTGCCTGATGATGAGTCTGTGTAAAACCGCATCTTGGAAGAGAAGGAACCGATGTAGGGTTGCTTCATGATGGTCAAGTAGATAGTTGTCCTGTCTGGTTTCAGGTATTAATATACAATCCGTCGTCCACAGATTTTTTCTGGCTTGTTACAGGTATTGATCTGGAACTTAAGAGAGGTGGGTCAAGGAGATAGTTGTCCTGGCTGGTTTCAGGTATTAATCTCTGACTTGAGAAAGAAAGATAGTCTTCCTGGCTTGTTACAGGTATTGATCTTCAATCTCTTCATGTAGATAACTTTCCTGACTTGTTACAGGTATAGATCTACAATCAATCGTCCACAGATATTTCCTGGCTAGTTACAGGTGTTGATCTGGAACTTAAGAGAGATGGGTCAAGGAGATAGTTGTCCTGGCTGGTTTCAGGTATTAATCTCTGACTTGAGAAAGAAAGATAGTCTTCCTGGCTTGTTACAGGTATTGATCTCCAATCTCTTCATGTAGATAACTTTCCTGGCTTGTTACAGGTATAGATCTATAATCAGTCGTCCACAGATATTTCCTGGCTAGTTACAGGTGTTGATCCGGGACTTAAGAAAAGTTGATGGTAATCATCTTTGGATTGACCTTTTCCTGAAAAGGAAAAACATTAGTTGCATGCAATGTCATGATGTATGAAATGCATGATGTTCTCAAAATGAGATCGTGTCGTATGCACTTTATCATGTATGTAACTAGGAGGTGTGAAATGTGATATGTTTATGAATGTATTTTCGTCTGGGAAAATAAATCCTTGACGAATGCCGTGGAGTTTGTTAAATCCAGGGCTGATGTTAAAGAGTAGAGTTCTTCGTTTCCGCTGGGGATGATGAACGAAGATGATTGCAAGAATAAACCGGTAGGAGAAGATGACTCCGTTGAGGGATAAACCTGGTGAAGAGATTACTCTGCGGGGAATTACTCTGTGGCGAAGAGATACTTCGCTGAGATTTTAACGATAACTTCGTTGGGGACTCCGTTGATAAGCTTTGTTGGGATTTTGATGATGAACTCCGCTGGGGGATAGAAAGAACTTTGCTGGGGATGATCTTTCCGTTGCAACTTGCTGAGGATAACCCAGTTAGACTCTGGTGGGGATAACCTCTGAATATGGCTAGGGAGAGATATTTATACTCTTCAGGGGACAAGCTTTCAGAATCTACTGGGGAAGATGATTTAACTCTGGCGGGGAAGCTTTTTAGACTGCGCTGGGGAATGGCTCCACTGGGGGTATCCTGTATTCCGCCGGGGAACATTCTTATATTCTGTCGAGGAATATTAAGATTGCCGGGGATGCTTGCCGAGGAATATCTGTATACTCCGCTGGGGAATATTAAGACCTACTGGGGATACCCAACTTTTTTAGGGCTGACGGTAGACTAACTCTGCTTGGGGAAGAGTATTGCTGATTCGTCCATAGTTGCAAGTCTCAGTGGGGAGAGCTACCCTTACTGTATTACTCTTGGGGAGTGAATGTATCCTTGTCACATTCTTCAGCTGAATATATACCTTGGTACCTGGTGGACAGAGCAACTTGTACAGTTCGGACAATTCTTATTTGCCCCTATTTTTTGTGGGAGAAGGTGCCTGCGGAGGCCCTGTGGATCGAGTATTATCCCCACCTATGAGGTGCTTGGTATCTTTCGACCAAAATGACAAGTCTTCTTCTGGTAGGCCAGTGACGAGATGACGAGACATAGTTGTGCGCTTTGATCCCTAATTTTTTCCTGGATCACCCTTTTGGGTTTTCAGTTCACCGGGATACCCTTTTTTGCCCAAGCCGCCTTTTCAGGTTTTCGACTTGCCGGGTGTACAGACTTTTTCATTTTCATCCCTTATTTTTTCCCGAACCCTTTTGGTTCGCCGGGAAGCCCTTATTTTTGCCTAGGCCAGTCAACCTAGCGGGTCTTTGATTCACGCGCGGTATTTTTTGACTATGTCCATTCCCTCAGGATGTAGAGAGGTGTCACTGTCGGTAGTGTTGTGTTGCCATACTACCAGAAGATGTTCGTTTGATCATACAAGATTCGTTGCTGGAATTCATGTCCAATGCCCCAAGTGATTCAGATGGAGATCTGCCCCTGGCTATTTGGCATCTCGAGAGATTCCTTGAATCTTGACTTGACTGCCCCAGATGATGGACAATGATCATGTCGTGCCCCTTGATTGGAAGTGTTTTTCCACTTGAGGCGATCCTTTTTATTGAGAAGGTTTTTTGTTCACTAGATATTCATCGTGCGAATTTCTCTGCTGTTGAACAAATAGTCATATGCAAACAATGTTATTTTAAGAATGCAAAGCTTATGTCTGTTTTGAAGTTTTTTTTTGTTTTTTTTTTGTTTTTTTTTGAAAATGCAGTTTTCAATAAAACAAACGAAGTTTTGTAAAATGTGAAGTCAACTCAGGATGTACAGCAAGCCATACAGGAGTCAGGATACCTTTTGTAACAGTATGCTTTTGAACTAACCCATGCTTCAGCTAGGACTTTTTAAGGGTTATAACGTGACCTGGTTCACGGTTTAAGAAACAAAGGATAAAGGCCCAACGTATATTTGTACCCACCCGTTCTTCGTGATGTCCTTCGATCCTAAACTCAGTTAATCGTGCATTAGATCCCGTTTGAGTCTTTGCTCTGACATACCAGTGATGGTTCGGATGCTTACAATTTATTTTGAACAGGAAGTCATTTTTATAAGAGTTTACAGGATCTCTTTCTTTTTGATTGCGTTATCCCTGTCTTTTGCTTGAATTGTTTCTTTTTGTATTTACAGTCAGCCGGATGCCCCAGTTTCATAGGTTTTGACTTAATGGGATTTTATTTCTGAGAGATAATGACTGCCTATCCTTACGATTATTCGGAACCATCACTGTCTCTTGTTTTGGAAGGACTTCTTTGATGCCGTTCATTGTGCACCTGGATCAACTGAGAAAACTACCCTGCCCCAGGTTATAATTAAGGGTTTTAATTTGTGAAAAGAAAAACTCCAACTTCTTTGGCTCAAAGGGGTTGACGAGGGATTATCTTCCTTATAACTCCACTGTTTAGGATTTGAAACAATGCGTGTACCTCATCAGCGGGGTCTATTCAAAAGCACACTATAAAGATCGTGGTATCGTTTTTGTCATCCTCCCTCAAAAGGCTTAGAATTTTTAATCGAGAGTTGAACATCACAAAAAATGAAAGCAATTTGAATATAGTGGATACAAATGGATTGATTCAAAACAGACATATGCGATGCATTAATGAAATAAAAGAGTTTGCCATGACAATAATTGTTTGAATAAGCAAAGAAAAATACAACTTGAAAATTTAAATGAACAAAAGTCTCTTAGTTTGAACTAGTCATCTCAGATGGAGAATTCTCAGCGGAAGATTTTCATCTCGCCATCCAGCATGAACTCCAGCACCCTTCTGTCGATCAAGTCTTGGATCTTGTTCTTCAGAGTCCAACAGTTGTCGGTGTCATGTCCTGGACTGTCAGAGTGGTATGCACACCTTTCATAGGGATGATAGGTAGGAGCAGAGGTGTTGGGATTCCGGGGAGGATCCTTTAAAGCAATCAGATTGACCTCCAACAAGCGTTTCAGTATTAGAGATGATGGTATATCAGTCTCAGAGAAATGTCTTCCAGCCGTAGTTTGCTTACGCTGATTACCCTGTTGATGCTGGCGAGGTTGATGTTGGGCTTGTAACCCCGAAGCAAGCTGAGGAGCTTTTCCCTTGTCTTCTTGCCCCAAAGGTGGTTGAATGATGGCTTGATCTTCAACCCTAGTTGTCTGCCTCACTTGGTTATTTTGAAGCAGCTTGTTGACGAGGACCCTGAGCTCTTCTTGTCTTTGAGCTAAGTCTTGAATGAGAGTCATCTGGCCCGCCAGTTGTCCCATCATTTGGATCTTCATTGTTGCCAACTCAATTTGTAGCCCTTCCAACTGATCATTCCTGACGCCTCCTGGATTCCCTAGGACCAAGCCCCATGTGAGGAGAGATTTTATTTCTTCTTGCCCCTGGGATAGGTTCAAGAACATTTCTTGAAGTTGGGCGTTTCGAGCCCGGAGATCTTGGTTGTCTGGTTGGAAAGCCATTGCTGAAATAAACAGCGAGAACATGAGAGACCTGTATCGGATGACCTGTTATGCAATGATATGTATGATATATGTATGCAATGTTTTCAAGGATCTCGTGGGGTAAACAAAGAAACTGTTAGAGTTTGAATCTGGTAGCTTGATTGAAGGAGCTTCATGTTGTTGAGAGTCCTTCTTCAAGAGTCAAGCTCACCATATCGAGTGGGTCATAGCCCCTGACTCAAGTTATCATGTTTTAATCTCCAGACAACCTTGGATAGAGGAAAATAAATCCCCTTTGCCCCTTGCTAGACATTTGGTTCATCATGACCTGCATCACAAACCCTTGAGATCCTTGAAATGGGTTAGTTCTTATGCAAGATGTATGCAATGTTATGATGTTATGATGTTATGATAAAGGCACACCACAAGTATTCACAAAAGGCAAACATGGTAAAGGCACACAAGTCACACAAAAGAGCCCTTAGATTTCAGGCTGCCATGAAGTTTAGGTATTACCCTCTTTAAGTTTCAGTTGGTTAAGACCTGTCCTAAAAATAGTAATCGGGTTCTAGAGGATCTCAATATCACTGACTACCCTCGATCGGTAATAATTCTAGTTTGGCAACCTTTTCTTACGGCCGGAACCATCGCGAGAGTTTAGTCTCAATGAGTGTAGCATACTGCCACTGTTTTATGGCCAAGTTGGTCAATTTAAGGTTCTAAGGTCAATTGGTGCTTAATGACTCCTCAGAAGACCAATATTCTCCTCGTTCCAACACAAGGGATATCGGTACAGACCAAGGTGTCACACCAACGTAGCTACTGCTTCACCCGTGTCGGTCTACGCCGGACAGGTCCCTCACAGTTTATTGCTACTTACCTAAAGGGTACCCCCAGATCCGGGTTAGGATCTATAAAACTCCGATACAAGCCCACAAAGTTAAAAACATGCAAAGCAATAAAATTGAAAACAAGAGTGATCTAATCCTAAGGTACACCTCACTTATGTAAGTACCCAGCAGAGTCGCCAGTCCTGTGATCAGTGGAAATAGAACTGACTGTTTTGAAATGTTGGTTCGCGTTTGCGTTTCGCAAAATGTCGCGGTAAGCAAGAGTCGCCACCGTCTTTTATTTTCTCCAACAAGGAAAGGACAAAAGCACAACAAAATTCCTTTTCGAGATGTTTCTCGGGTTCGGGAGGTAGATTATAGAAAGGGAAGGTGTTAGCACCCTTTCTATCCGTGGTTATCCATGGGCTCTTAGGTACTTGCTCACTATGTTTTCAAAAGGGTTTTTTCTTTTCTTGTGTTTGTGGGTTTTGAAAAAAGTTTGTTTGAAAACTTCAATTTAACTCTTGTGTCTGTCCTCAAGAGTGTATGTTTGATTGAAAACTTTTGTCAGAAAAGTGTAGGTGCAAAAAGTATTTTTGTTTTGAAAGAGCAAGTATCTGAGAACCTCTACCTACTCAAAAGAAATTAAGCTGTGTAAATATCCTTTAGACAGTACTATCCCACTATTGAGAAGTAGGTAGCACCGTCGTTGGAGTTTCGGGTCAATTCGATTATAGGGACATGTGGTCACTAAAGCAATAGTAGGACGCCTTAGCGGTAACCCTAATGTCTTAGATCATTTTATCCGAGGCAACCGTTTCGAGGCAACTTTGATCTTTAGACAGGAGGGCGACCTCTAAAACACCCTATACTCAATGACCACGTCGAGGCAACCAAGTGAGGCGTACCCTAGGAGTGGCATGTGCGAGTGTGTCAGGTTTCAATTATGTTATCTTTGTACATGTTATGGTGAGCTACGATTGATTTTATTTTAAGGATAAGTCTTGTCATGCATAGCCTATTATTCATACAGCTAGCAGTTAATGGTTGCGGAAAATAAAACTAAACTATTACAAGGCGTCGGGTATTTACATCGCCAAAAACAAACCCTTGAAAAAGTAAATTACGGGAAATTAAAGAAAAGCGATAAAATGTCCTAATTAAAGCTATTACATCCTCGGAGAAATTACATAATTGGAATAAATAATGAATCAAAAAATAATCACGCGCGCGAGAAAAATTGAATCGGGGAGTTTTTATTATTTATGAATTAAATTAAATTAAACCTAAAACTAATTAATTAATAAAAAGAAACATTTTTGGTTTTTTAGTGTCTCAAGGAAATAAATAAAAATAATAATTAAAAGTTTATCAAAAAAAACCCTAATTCTATATTGATTTTATTTATTGTAAAAAAAAGTTAAAATTAACCTAATTAGAACTAAATTAATTATGTTAGTATATATTTACAAAAATAACTAATTTAAGGGTGAAATTAATTTTAATAAATAATAATAAAAGATATTATATTTTTATCTTTTCTGATTTTTATTATGAAAAATATTAATTATTTAGTTAGTAGTTATTTAAGAATAAAAAGAAATCAAGCAAATAAAATGAAAGAAAATAAAAAAAGTGCAAACTCAAGGAGGTGTTTGGGCCAGCTTTGGAGATGTATTTGGAAATCCTTGGCCCATTAATCACTCCAGCCTTGTTTGACCTTTTGGTTCGTCCATACGCCTGTTGACTGGGGAATATGGTGGTCTTTCAATCCTGACCATCATATTTGCTTTGCAAGCCACTTGGTGTGCTGATAGTTGAGGTGTATGGTGGATACCCTTTGGGCAAACTGCACAAGAACGTTTGAAAAATAAAAGTAACAAGGTTTTGGGGGGACCTGGGATTCGAACCCAGGTCCCAATGATCATATGCACGCGTCCCTGCCACTCAGCCAAGTTGTTCCAATTGTTATTATGACAAGAATCAATTATTATATTAGTAAATAAACAAATATGCCGGAAACAAATCAAAACTCGCGCTGATTCAAATTAACCAATCATATGTTAACACCTCATCATCTTCTTCGTTGTACCTGCAAAAACATAAACAGATAGCGGGGGTTTTTAACCTCCACTATGCGCTTGCACGAAAAATAGCGATTAGAAATCTAGCAAGCATAAATATTTTGTGAGTTATGGATTTGGTTCGTCTTGGCCTCACGATTTCAGTCATATGCCTCATGAGTCCCAATTTTTCCTGGTTCAGAAAGCCCCAATTTAAAGTTCAAGAACCCTAGAATTTTGTTCATGGCATCTTTCGATTCAGTGCGTTTCAGTTCAATTAAACCATTCCATTAGCTTCATATGGCCTCTAGCAATGCAAAACAATCATGAAAACATGTTAGATGCACATGAATCAAGAAATACGATTTGGAATAAAAAAGGCAAACCGTGGAACTGTAATGAACGATTCCTTGAGCTTTGGTACTGGAATTTGATTGCAACACGTTCCTGGAACCTCCTACAATGTGTTTGAATGATCAAAAACCCTTGAATCAACCTAGAATGCCAAAATCAGTTTTCAATTTTCTTGGAGTTTCTTCAATTGGCTATGGTTGTTTCTGTAGCTTTTTCACGTTCTTTTGATCAGGGTTTGCTTGCTTATGTATATGGCAATTGAATTAGGTCAAAAAGTTGGGTCAATATCCATTGCATTGATGATTGAATCCTTGATTGAAAAATCAAATATTCTTGATTGAACAAACTTGCCAATTTTGGATTTTTTGATATCTTTGACTTGTGCATGAATTTTCCAGCATGTCTAGGTCAGATATGCTTCACAAGTTGATTGAAAAAATCAAATCTTCTATTTTCCTACAATTTAAATTAATTAAATGAATTAATATTAATTAAAAATCCAATTAATTAATAAAAATAAGAAAATAAATTCAATTAAGCTTGATGGGTCGTGCATAGGTCATGGGTGAAGTTTCAAGAAGAGATTTGAGGCCCATTAGCAAAAATAAGGTGTTTTGAGCAAAGTTGACTTTTGCAAACTCATGAAAACTTCCCAACTTCTCCAATGCACATCTTGCTCAATTTTGATCACATGACCATGTTCTTGGACATTTTGGAAAGGTCTTGAAGTCCTCTAACTAATGCCTTTGGTCCCATGTCATTTGGATTTACCAATCTCAAGTTATGGCCTTTGACTTAAAGTGCACTTTTGTTGACTTTTGAAATTGACCTATAATGTAAAAATTGGTAACTTCTTGTGAGTGAATTTCTTGAACTTTGAGTGTGAATATGGATTGTAGGAAATTGCATCCCCTTCAAAATGAGAATTTTATGGGATTTTTCTGACAAACCATGAAAAAGTTATGCCCTGGTCAAGATACAGTTGACTTTTCTACTGTCCAAAAATAGTAACTTTTTGCACCTTGATGATTTTTGAGCTATTCTTGTGGAATCATGATCAAGACTTGATCAAATGATGATTGTGGACTCAAAATAATATGTTGACCAAAAATTACGACTTTTGAATGCAAAATGACCATTTTGCCCTTGCAGTTGACTGTAGATCAAATGGAGCTTTTGACTGTGCAAATTGGCACTTTGAGTCTTGAAACTTGGCATGTAGGTGCTTGAGAATGTATATAGGAATATAAGACTTGATTGACCCATTGAAAATCCCAAATTCCTTGAAAGAACCAAAACCCTAATTTCAGCTGCCTTAGGAGGTGGTTTGACTGTCTACCTCTGAGCCATCTTGAGCAATTTGAGGATTATTCTTGTCAAATCTTGAGGAATATGGGAGGGAAAATTTTGGGGTACAACAATAGCCTTTAGGATGTAGTGAGATGACCGGCTTTGGTACAGTCCAAAGTTGGTAGATACTCGATACTACACTCATTGAGGTTTGGTTTCTTGGGATATTTTGGTCGCCATTAAAGAGGCTCGAGCTGAAACAATGACCAAGGAAACAATCCGGTGATATTGAGCTCCTTAGAACCCAGTTACTATTATTAAGACAGGTTTAAGCCAACTAAACTTCAAGAGGGTACTTACCTATAAAACCCCATGCAAGCCTAAACTAAGAACTTGTTTGTTTTGCTTGTATATGCATACTTGTACATAACATCATGGACATCATGAACATCATATGCATCCACTAACCATTTCAAGGATTTTGGAGATTCATATTTGTTCTTGTTTTGTAGGATATGGATTCACTTCGCATGAAAACTATCCAAGTCAACCTTGTAAGAATTCCTCCACAACTTAAGGAGCTAGCTTCAAGGATCCCTGAAAACTCTCCTTTCACCGAGAGTCATGTTCGTCTACTCAACTTGGTCACCTCCAACACAGATGAGGATATGATGAAGGTGCTCTTTCAGTTCTTTGATCCTTTGCACCATTGCTTCACATTTCCCGACTACCAACTTGTGCCTACTTTGGAAGAATTCTCTCAACACTTTAGGATTCCCATTCTCAATCAAATACCTTTCAACGGTACAGAAAGAGACCCAAAGCCAGAAGAAATTGCTCAAGCTCTACACTTGCACTCATCTGATGTCACAACTCATTGGGAAACTAGGAGTGGTGTCAAAGGCTTCTTAGCAAAGTTTCTGTTTGAGAAAGCCCAAATCTGTTGGAATTCCTTAGACTTGCAAGCCTTTGAGTAAATTGTGGCTCTTCTTATCTATGGGATGGTCTTGTTCCCCAATCCTGACCAACTCATAGATGTGAGCTCCATCAAAATCTTCATGTCACGCAATCCGGTGCCTACATTGCTTGGAGATATCCTACACTCTTTTCACACTCGTACAATGAGGAAAAGAGGTGTCCTTATGTGTTGCACCCCTCTATTGGCAAGATGGTTTATTTATCATCTTCCCCAATCAGTCTTAAAGAATGAGCAAGGTTTAAGGTGGTCACAAAGGGTAATGATGCTCAAACATTCAGACATTCATTAGTGCTCCCGATCCAAAGAGGATGTTATCATTATTGACCGTTGTGGGGAATTTCCTAATGTCCCTCTACTTGGCATTAGGGGAGACATCAACTACAACCCATGCTTAGCTTTAAGACAGTTTGGTTATACCCGAAGGGATGGCCCGCACGAGATGCTGATTCAAGGCTTGGTATTCGATTATGACAACGACGATCAAGGTCTTTGCCAGAGATTCATCCGAGCTTGGAGGACGCTAAACAAGGTGGATAGAAAGACTTTTGGACACAAGAATTCCATCCCTCTTGAGCCTTACCTCAAGTGGGTACGAACCCGCGCTCAAAGTCTTATGATGCCTTATCCTTCCATCCTCCCGGTGATCATTGAGCCTGTTAAGGAGGGAGAAGTTCCATACACTATCCTACATCCTGACATGCCCACATCTCTTGAAGACCTACAAAGGGATTAGATACAGCTCAAAGGGGAGCGTGATACTTTCGAAGCCCAATTCTACGCAAGCGAGAAGAAGGTTTTGGAACTCACTAGGCTACTTCGTGAAGAGCATACTCTAAATGCCTACATTGCACCGAAGAGGATGCACACCACTTTTTTATCTTAGAGAGTGTATTATTTTGCCCAAGGGGCATTGTTGTACTCAAACTCTATCTTATTAATATAACGTGTGTTTATTTTTGTCTAAAACAAACTTGAATATTTGAAATCCTTGAAAACATTGCATATGCATATATCATTCATGATAACATAAACAGGTCTTTTGCAAAAAAGTTCCCTCATCCCTCTACTGTTTATTTCAGTAAGATGGATCTCGAACAAACAGTCAAAGATCTTCAAGCTCAAAACACGCAGTTCCAACAGTTACTCACAACCCTGGCCAAAGGACAAGAGGAGCTGAAGACTCTGTTGGCCAAAGAGAAGAAGAAAAAAAAGAAGAAACCAACCGGCGTTGTAATTATGGGGAGAAGGCTTCAAGGACATACTAGAAGAACCTTGAATTTCACAACAACATTTGATGAAAGAGAAGGAAAAGGAAAGGAAACAGCGGTGCCGTCAGAATATGAAGAGGAGGAAGAAGAGGAAGACTATTCCGAAGAAGAGTATCCTCCAGCTGATGATAAGTACAGACATCTTGAAGAGCGTTTGAACGCTATGGAAATACAAAGGGTACTAGGTCTAGATTTTGAGGAATTGGGACTAGTATCAGGAATTGTGATCCCTCCGAAGTTCAAAGTGCCGTTATTTGCAAAATATGATGGGGTGTCATGTCCTAAGATGCACCTTCGATCATATGTGAGAAAGATCCAACCACATTCCGCTGATAAAGACTTGTGGGTGCACTTTTTCCAGGATAGTCTATTGGGAACACAACTCGAGTGGTTTTACCAACTGGAAAGAGCCAACATCCACAATTGGGAAGATCTCGCCGCAACTTTCTATAAGCAGTATCAATATAATGTAGATTTGGCACCTACATGTACTCAACTTTAGAGTATGGCTATGGTTTCCAATGAGGGTTTGAAGGATTACACGCAGAAGTGGAGAGATCTAGCTGGGAGAGTTCAACCCCCTTTGTCTGAAAGGGAATTGGTGGACATGTTCTTAGGCACTTTATCAGGCCCTTTCTTCAACCATTTAATTGGAAGCTCATCTGTAGGATTCACTGAGTTAATACTGACCGGAGAAAGGGTGGAAGCTGGCATAAAAAGTGGAAAGATTCAGAAGGATTTATCTGCCTCTACAGCTGTGAGAAAGCCTTTCACTGGGAAGAAGGAGGTATCTGCTGTTTACGCACCAAGGAACCAAGGGAGAGCTGAACGCCGACCAATGGTAGGAGCTGTTATGATCCCAAAGCCTACATCTGATCAACCAAGAGGTAATCAAACGAGGGTAGAGAGGCCAGTCCGTAAATTCACCAGAATCAATATGACTCTGTCTCAAGTATTACCATATCTTTTAAGAGCCAATTTGGTAACCCTGAAGGAAGCTCCGAAAAAACTCAACACGACATCCTCTCATTATCACCCCAATGCCCGTTGCGCATATCACTCCAAAAGTCCTGGGCACGATACCAATAACTGTTGGGCCTTGAAAAACCAAATACAAGATCTCATTGAAGCAAAGGAAATTGAGTTTGATGCGCCCGAGAAGCCAAATGTTATCTCTACTCCCATGCCCAGACATGGTCACACACCAATGCTATTGAAGAAGATTTGTTTGTTACCACAGTTGACGAACTCGTGACTCCACTTCTAATCATTAAGATAAATTTGTTGAAATCCGGTGTGTTCCTGGGCTGTAATGAAGACTGTCATCTCTTCTTATTCTCACCAACTGTTTGCCCTTTGTTGAAAACAGGCATTCAACGCTTGATAGACAACAAAGAGATTCTGTTTGAAAGTAGTCCTGTTTCACCTGTTTCTATTGAAGATGTTTCAATCATTACCATATCCGCCAATTCTTCCAGGGTTTCCAAAAAACCCGTTAGAATTACATTGGTTCCGAAAGCAACTCCTCTAATAATCACAATGCCTGGGCCAGTTCCATATGAATTAGACAAGACCGTGTCGTGGAATTACGGTGGGGACATTTATTACCATGGCATCAAACAAGATGGGATGGCCACCGAAGAAATAAACTCCGAAGAAGAAGACTCTGACATTAGCAATATTGCCGGAACCAGTAAGATTACCCGAAGCGGTAGAATCTTTTCTCCAGAGATTGCCCCCCCAAAGGCAGTTTTTGGACCCGTGGCTGCTCCGAAGGTTACTTCCGTACCCATAATCATCTCCGCAAGTGCTCCTATTGACAAAGACAACACAACCCCTACTGTTATCCTTACCAATATTCCTGCTGCTGAAACCCAAGGAAAAAGTATTCAAGAAGAGCCTGTCCGGACGAAGGCTCAACCAGTGACTATTCCCGAAGCTTCCAAGAAGGAAATGGAGGAGATCTTGAGAATAATAAAGAAGAGTGACTATGACGTAGTTGAACAGTTGGGGAAAACTCCCTCCAAAATCTCCATGCTGGCATTGTTACTATGCTCCGAGGCACACGCGAAAGCCCTGATGAAGTTTTTGAAGACAACCCATGTGCCTCAAGAGACGTCTGCTGACTAATTTCAAGATTGTGTGGCCAGTTTGACAACGGATAACGGTCTAGGCTTCTCAGATGCTGATCTGACACCAAGGGGAAGAAAGCACAACGAGGCATTTCATGTCTCTGTGGAATATAGAGGAACAACACTGGCCCATGTCTTGGTGTACACTGGCTCATCTTTGAATGTTTTACCGAAGAAAGCTCTCAACGGGCTAGACTGCGAAGGACTGAAGTTGAAACCCAGTAACATAGTCGTAAGAGCAATTGATGGCTCAAGGAGGATGGTCCACAGGGAGGTGGACATCCCCATAAAGGTTGGGACTCAAACATTAAACTCAACCTTCTATGTAATGGACATTCTCCCCTCTTATTCATGTCTGCTAGGACGGTCGTGAATCCATAATGCCGATGATGTCACCTCTACACTGCACCAGATGCTGAAATATCCGGTCCGTGGAAAGATTATCACTGTTCACGGAGAGGAAGAATATATGATTAGCCACATCAATTCCTTCAGGTATGTGGAATTGGATGGCGAGTTCATTGAAACTCCTTTTCAAAATTTCGAAGAAGTTCCCCAAGAGGTAGCAGTGACCAAGACTGTGTCCCAGTTTCCCAAGATTACAAGACCTCCACTCCAGATGTCATCTCTGAAGGACGCCAAAGCCGTAGTTGAGGAAGGAGGATGCACCATCTGGGGGCAACTTCCAGACATCCCGTATAAATCTGACAAGTTTGGTTTAGGGTTCACTTCAAGTGCTCAGAAGGCCATGCGCCGTGCCCGTGCGGGAGGGCCACCCTTGAAGATTAGCAACCGAGAGGTCAATGCGGTGGAAGATGGTGAAGAGGATTGCAGCTTGGAGGATTGGATCTTTCCTACTATCAACGGAGGACTTCGCAATTGGGAAGCCAGAGACTTTGTTCCGATGACTTTCATCCCTCAGTAATTTATCTTTTACATTTCTGTTAGATTTGTAATATTCACAAACAATTCACACATTTTGAACCTTGTGTCTTGCCCGAGGCACAATGGTCCATTTGTAAGGGTTTTTATTTTCATCTTCATATGACATTCAATGAATCATGGACGTTTTTCACATACAAACCTTTTGTGCTCATTGTTTTTCTTTTACATTTTATTTTTAAGGATGGTTATACCCTTACACACACCCACACTCACAAATGCAGGTACCCCTCCATTCTGGATCCCATGGGTAACGATATTGTTATGGCCTTTCATGACTCTAAGGACCTAATCTACCAAGTCGAAGACGAAGGTGAGGAAGATTGTGAAGTACCAGGGTGTTGTACCCTAAATTTTTCCCTCCCATATTTCTCAATACATGTCAAGTGAGGTCCTCAAATTGCTCAAGGAAGTCCAAGGGTTGACCAGACAAACTCTCTCCTAAAATAGTCTATCTCAAATTAGGGTTTCAGTTTGCATCAAGATGTTTGAATCTAAAGGGTCCCAAATTCTCACTATTGTCCTAATATTTTCTCAAGTTCATTCATGTCAAATTTCAAGCCTTGCAGAGAAAGTTTGCTCAGTCAATTGCTCAAAGGCCTGGAAATCGACTGTGCTAGGGCAAAAGTCAACTGTGGCCCACATACAGTCAAACCTCAAGATTTTTGGTCAAAATTCTCATTTTGAAGTATTATTCATAATTTGATCAAAGGTTGATCATAATTCCCCAAGGATTGCTCACAATTCATCAAAACCCAAAAGTTGCTAAATTAGGGTTTTGTAGGAAAAGTCAACTCAACTTTGACCAAGCATAACTTTCTCATACTTTATCAGAAATGACCCATCCAAAGCTCATTTTGAAGAGGATGTAATTCCCTACAATTCATCTTATCTCCAAATTTCAAAAGCACTCACAAGAAGATATAAATTTGGACATTATAGGTCATTTTGAAAAGTCAACAAAAACATCTTTTTTGTCAAAGCTTCATACATGAACATGGAAGACTCAATTGAGATGAGACAAAAAGGGTTGCTTAGAGGACATCTTAAGATTTCTAAAAAGTTCAAAAACACATCTCTATGGTTAAAATTGAAGGAGTTATGCATTGGCAAAGTTGACCTTTTTTGCAAAATTGCCAAAAGTCAAATGTGTCTCAAATTGCAATTTTTGTCAAATGGGCCCAACTTTTTATGCTTGCATTGAGTTTGTAGCATGACCCACGACCCATGATCCTTCCCACTTGTCTTTATTTTATTTTGTCATTTATTTGGATTTTATTTCAATTAAATCAAATAAAATCAAAATAAAATCATGAAAAATATCAAAACTAATCAAATCTTGAGATTTTATGCATGTTTAGGCCTCTTATACAGCTGGAAGAAGATTCAAATCGTGAAAACTTCAAATGGACACAAAAATATTGGATTTTCTCAATTTGGAAAGATTTGCATAAAGGATCAAATCTTGAATCAATGATCATTATTGGAGAAGATTTGAAACTAAATTACAACCCTAATTCGTTCTAGGGTACATATAGAACAAGTGCATATCAAAAGAGAGAGGATTGGAGACATGCAAAGGTGAAAACAACTTTCAAAAAATCAAGAAAAGTTGCAAAATGTTCTTTCAGTTCCAGGCTTCCTCAAGTCATTCCAGTTATACAAGTCGCTTCCTGGATGTTCTAGGATCCCATTCCAATCATTAGCAAGCATTTTCGAGCCCAGAAACGCACTGTAAGTATCCCACGACTTCCATTCTTTTTTTGAAATCGTATATCATAATTCTGGCATTCTTAGCATGATTTGTTTACATATTCTGAATCCTTGAATCATTTGCAAGCTAATGGTAATAGCCAATTGCATTTTTATTGGCTATACAACAAGTTGCCATGTTTAGGGTTTTAGCTTTGTTTTTAGGGGTTTTCCTTGCAGGAACAATTAGCCATGGATAGTGGTACCATGATGCTCGTGAGGTTGCAACGAGTTGATTGGTACCACTGGTATTGATTTATCATGCGTGCATAGAATTTTGGAGGATCATAGGGCTGTACCTACGCCCAGATAACCGTAGGTAAAAGTTGCTGAACTTTTAGCAACGGAGGGAGGAAGAAGAAGGGTTGCATGGCAGGCAGTGATTGGGCCATTCAAAAATTCGCGCGTTTGTAATATATCATTTTGTTTTTCCATTATAATAATTGTTTGATATTCCAGATACAAAAGAACAAGCCAGCCCATCTGGTAAGCATGCAATGGACAGAAGCCAAAGGGCCTGGGTTCGATCCCCAGGTCCCCATATTATTTCATGATTTTTCTTCTTGCATAATCAGGCACATGTGCACACAAGGAGACCACCATACGCCATCATCCTTCAACAATCAGATCTCCAGCATGCCAAATCCAACGCCTATCACATGAGGGCCTATCATGGGCGTGAGTTAAGCAGGCGCATGGAATATGGAAAAGTCAAATGGGATGTTAGCATTTGGGCCCAGAAAGTGCTAATCATACCCCCTTTCTTGCTGAAACAACCAGGCCCATCCTAATTTCTTTTCTATTTTCTTTTCTTTTATTTAATTTAGTTTGATTAATTTATTTTCTAATCACAAATTAAATTCTTTTTTTTTTTACAAAATCATAAAATCAGTTTCATCAAATTAGAATTTAGGTTTTTATTTATTTTGTCAAAATTAATTTAATATTAGTTTAAATTAATTTTAGGGTAATTCTAACCTTTTTTTAGATAATTTAAAATCGATTAGAAAATTAGGTTTTGTTCTTGATTTGATTTTTATTTATTTTCATAAAATAACAAAATACAAAAATAGGTCAAATTATTTATTTTTCTTAATTTAAACTAATTAGTAATTAGGTTTGTATTTATTCAATCAAAACCTTATTTTCTCAAAATAATAAAAAAAACACAAAAAATGATTTTTCTTTCAATTAGGTTTAGACGGGGTCAAAACCCTAATTTTTCTCGTTCTTAATTCATCGCGTGCATTTGTTATTTTTACAATATTAATGTAACTGCTCATGGTATGTAATAGTTTAATTAGAATTTTTCTATTACTTATCGTTTTGCGGGTTTTTGGCTATGTAATTAATCCCCCTCCCCGAAGCCTTGTAATAGCATAGTTTAATTTCTCGCATTTTAATTTTCGCAAATATTAACTGTTAGATGTATGATAATAGGATTGCATGACAAGACTGTATGTTAATTTAAAATGGTTAGCAAACCCTAAATGTGCAAAGATACTAACTGAAATCAAATCACTCGCACATGCGCACTCCTAGGGTATACTCTCACTTCGGTTGCCTTCGGTAAACGATCATTAAGTGTAGGGTGTTTTAGTGGTCTCCCTCCTGTTGAAAAAAAGATCAAAAGTCCCGTTCGGAAAGGTTGCCTCGGAAATGTTACCTCGAATATGATCTTAAGACATTAGGGTTATTACTAAGACGTCCTAACATTGCTTTAGTGACCGTACGTCCCTTTCGAATTGACCCTTATAACTCCAACGACGATGCAACCTACTCATTAATAGTGGGATAGCGTTGTCCAAAGGAAACAAGAACAGAAACATTCTTTTTTCGAGTAGGTAGATGCTAGTAGGTACTTGCTCAAAATAAACTTTTCCACACTTACACTCTTTTCAAACAAAGTTTTCAAAAACACTTTGTAACACTCTTGAGGACTGATACAAGGGTTAGAACAAAGTAAAACAAAAACTTTTCAAAAGACACAAACACGAAAGCAATTCTTAAAATCATGAGCGAGTACCTAAGAGCCCGTGGAAAACCATGGATAGAAAGGGTGCTAAAACCTTCCCTTTATATAATCTACCCCCGTACTCAGAAACATATCTAAAAAGGTTTTTTCTGTTCTTTTTTTCTTTTCCTTATTGGATAAAATAAAAGTCGGTGGCGACTCTTTCTTACCGCGACATTTGCGAACAAAAAACGCAAACCAGTATTAACATTCGGTTCTGCCACCGTATCACAGAATTGGCGACTCTGCTGGAGAGATAATATGTGGGGTATACCTTAGGATTTAGGTCATCATAAATTGCTTCTCTTGTTTGTTTTGGTTGCTTTACTTTTAAGGGTTTTGTATTCGGAGTTACTATAGATCCTAACCCGGATCTGGGGACACCTTTTAGATAAGTAGCAATAAACTGTGAGGGAACTGTACGACGTAGACCGATACGGTTAAAGCAGTAGCTACATTGATGTGGCACATTGGTTGGTACTGGTATCCCTTGTGGAGAAACGGGGAGAATACGGGTCCATTGCATGGTGTCGTTAAGCATCAACTGACCTTAAAACCTTTAAATCGACCAACTTGGCCATTAGAAAGTAGTGAGATACCCGGCCTCGGTGTAAAGCTGAGAACTGGTTGATACTCGATGCTACACTTATTGAGACCATACTCTCGAGATAGTTTCGGCCGCAAGAAAAGATTGCGTGAGCTGAAATCATGACCGATGGAGGATGGTCAGTGATATTGAGAACCTCTAGAACTCGGTTACTTTTACTAGGACAGGTTGAAACTAACTAAACTTCAAGAGGGTAATACCTTTGACTCCATGCAAGCCTTAGACTTAAGGGCTTTTGTGTGACTTGTTTGCCTTTACCATGTTTGTTATCTGTTATACCTGTTGTTTGTTTTACCATGACATCATGCATCATAACATAGCATGCATACTTCATTACACTAACCATTTCAAAGACCGAGGGGATTTATGTTTGTTCTGTTTTGTAGATTATGGCTTCCATGCGCAGAAATACCATCCGAGTTAACTTTGTGCAAATACCTGCTCAACTCAAAGATTTAGCCTCAAGAGTTTCTAATACTTCTTCATTCATTAGGAGACATGGTCATCTTCTTAGCTTGTTTACCTCAAAGCTTGATGAGCAGATGATGAGTGTGCTTTTCCAGTTCTTCGATCCTGTGCATCATTGCTTTGCCTTTTCGGATTATCAGTTGGTTCCCACTTTGGAAGAGTTTTCTCACTTATTGGGCATATCCATCCTTGAGCAGATGCCCTTCACAGGTATGGAAGAGACTCCTAAACCAGAAGACATTGCCTCAGCTCTACATCTGAAACGGGTTGATGTAGTATCTTATTGGGAAACACGAAGCGGGGTTGAAGGTTTCTTAGCCAAGTTTATGATAGATCAAGCTCAGCTATTATGGGATAGTTTAGATTTTCAGGCTTTCGAAGACATCCTGGCTCTCCTTATCTATGGTTTGGTTCTCTTCCCGAATCCAGATTCTTTTGTGGATGTAAATGTTGTCAAGATCTTTCTATCTTGCAATCCTGTGCCTACCCTACTAGGTGACATCTTGCATGCCCTCTACACTCGTACTATGCGTAGAAAAGGGACTCTTACGGGTTGTATGCTGTTGCTGTCGAGGTGGTTTATTTCGCACCTCCTTAAGTTTGTGCTGAAGAACAAAGAAGGTTTGGGTTGGTCCTACCGGATAATGTCACTTGCCCATACAGACATTCTTTGGAGTTCCCGGGTTATGGAGGACGTTGCTGTCATTGATCGTTATGGGGGATATCCTAATGTCCCATTGCTTGGAATCATAGGAGGTATAACCTACAGTCCTTGTTTAGCTTTGCGACAATTTGGTCGTGCTCAGAGAGACGGTCCCCATGAGCTACTTCTTGAGGATATTGCCTTTGACTACAAGGAAGACATTAAGGAGCATCGCCGAAGGTTCATACGAGCTTGGGGCATGGTGAACAGATCTGACCCCCAAGAGTTGGGACCAAAGACTTCTCTTCCTATGCAGCCTTATCTCAAATGGGCCCGAGCTCATGCTCAGAAGCTTGGGATGCCTTATGAAGCCGTATTGCCTATGATTGTGGAGCCCACTAATGAAGAAGGCATTCCTTACATGGTTCTTTATCCTTACATGCCTACTGACCTTGGGGCATTGAAGAGGTCTTGGATTCAGCTGAAAGAGGAAAGGGATACTTACCGGGAAAAGTACCATGAGCAAGAAAGGAAGATTTTGAAGCTCACTAGGCAGCTCGAGAACGAAAGAACGATCAATGACTATGTCAGCACGAAGGGGAAGCGTCCATGGGATTTTTGATTTTTGCTTTTCTAGTTTTAGATTTGTTTCTCATTTACTTATTTGTAACACCTCAAAGGCTTTGTTGAACCTTTTACAAGTTATTCTAATAAAGTTTGTTTAATTTTTGGTTTGCAAATTTAAATCTCCCAAAGTCTTTGAAATCATTACATATGCATCCCATTATCATACACATCATTACAGGTATCATTACAGGTTTATCATCTCCTTCGCTGTTTATTTCAGCAGAAATTTCTTCTGAAACGTCTTCCGATCAAGCCATCAAAGCTCTTCAGGAACAGAATGCCCAATTCCAAGAGATGTTCTTAAGCTTGGCTAAAGGGCAAGAGGATTTGAAGACTCTCATTCTGAAAGAGAAGAAGAAAAAGAAGAAGAAGGTGGTTCTTCTGAGTATGGGCAAAATATTTGGGAATAGGTTGCGACAGGAAGCTGATCTTATCTCTTTGTCCAAAGACGGGGAAAACCAAGAAGAAGAAAAAGGCTCCATCCCTGTAGTCTCTGGTAATGATACTGACTTTGATGATGAGCAATATCCTCCTGCCAAGGATAGGTACAAGCAACTAGAAGATTGGCTGAGTGCTATGGAGGTTCAAAAGATCCCTGGCTTGGATTTCAGAGATTTGGGACTGGTATCAGGAGTGGTGATCCTTCACAAGTTTAAAGCCCTAATTTTTTTCCAAGTACGATGGAGTGTCCTGTCCAAAACTCAATCTTCGCTCGTATGTCAGGAAAATCCAACCCCACATTGCTGATAGAAATTTGTGGGTGCATTTCTTTCAAGATAGTCTGTCATGGACTCAGCTTGAATGGTTTTATCAGTTGGAAGGAGCCAACGTCCGAAACTGGGAAGACCTTGCTGCTGCTTTTTACAGACAGTACCAGTATAATGCCGACCTTGCTCCCACTCGTACTCAACTTCAGAGTATGTCCATGGGTGCAAGTGAATGTTTTAAGGACTATGCTCAAAAGTGGAGTGATTTGGCTGGCAGGGTTCAACCCCCTTTATCTGATCGAGAGTTAGTTGATATGTTCTTGGGGATGCTATCTGGTCCATTTTTCAATCATCTGATCGGCAATTTGTCATATGGGTTTACTGAATTGATTCTGACTGGAGAGAGAGTAGAAGCTGGTATCCAAAATGGTAAGATACAGAAAGATATTTCATCAACTGCAGCGAAGAAGCCTTTCACCGGTAAGAAAGAAGCTAGTGCAATCTACGGCCTGAGGGGCCAAAGCAGACCTGAACACCGTCAAGTAGTAAAGGCGGTAGTGATATCAAGACCCACAGTTGCTCCACAATGCAACAATCAACCAAGGGTGGAAAGACCACAGAGACAATACACTCGACTTAATATGACCTTGTCTCAAATTCTACCACAGTTATTGAAGACCAACCTGATAACTCTGAGGGAGGCCTCGAAGAACCCCGACACCACTTCTCCTCAATATAACCCGAATGCCCATTGCACTTATCACTCCGAAAGCCCTGGTCACGATACAAACAACAGCTTGTCTTTGAAAAACAAAGTACAAGACTTGATCGAAGCCAAAGAAATTGAGTTTGATGCTCCAGAGAAGCCTAACATCATAACTGCTCCCATGCCTAAGCATTGCCATGGGGTAAATGTTGTGGGAGATGATTTATTTATGACCTTCGTGGAAGAGATTTCTACTCCTTTGATGACAGTTAAGAAGAATCTATTGTTGGCCGGTTTATTTCTGGGCTGTGGCAAAGGTTGCCACGTGTGTTCAGTTCTTCCTACTGGTTGCCACTTATTGAAATCAGGTGTTCAACGCCTGATGGATAACAAAGAGATCATGTTCGAAAATACTTTGACTCCATTAGTTCCAATTCAAGATGTTTCCATCATAACAATTTCCGCCAATCCTCCCAAGAATCGCTCTGCTAATAATCATCGTTCCCGGTCCCATCCCCTACACTTCAGACAAGGCTGTCCCGTGGCACTATGGTGCTGATGTGTATTACCATGGGATTAAACAAGACTTTAAAAGTGAGGAAGTTGATACTGATGTCAGCAATATTGTTGGGGCCAGCAAGGTCACCAGAAGTGGAAGACTATTTTCTCCCGAGATTTCCCCTCTGACTGTTCAAAAACCTGTTGTCATTCCATCTGCTAGTACTACTGTCCCAGTTCTTACTCTAGTTATCACTCCTGTCACCGAGCCATCTGAGACTCGGGGCAAATAAATCACAGGTGAGCCTGCCCGGACGGAGGAGCCTAGAAAAATTATGTTGGAAGCCTCTAAACAAGAGATAGAGGAAATTCTGAAGATTATCAAGAAGAGCGACTACAACGTAGTCGAGCAGCTGGGGCAGACCCCGTCAAAAATCTCCATGTTATCCTTATTGTTCTGTTCTGAAGCCCATGCAAAGGCTCTAATTGCATTCCTCAAGACTGCCCATGTGCCACAGGAAACTTCTGCCGATCAATTCAAAGACTGTGTAGCTAGTTTGACTGCCGACAATGGGTTGGGTTTCTCAGATGCAGATCTGACTACTAAAGGAAGAAATCACAATGATGCTCTGCACGTCTCGATCGAGTGACCGGGGCACTACTATGGCCCATGTACTGGTGGATACTGGTCCTCACTGAATGTTTTGCCAAAGAAAGCATTAGACCGTCTGGACTGTGAAGGTTTGATTCTAAAGCTGAGTAATATAGTGGTCAGGGCTTTCGACGGGTCAAAAAGGATGGTACACAGGGAAGTGGACATCCCTGTTAAAGTTGGCTCTCAAAATTTTGGATCCACCTTCTACGTAATGGACATCAGACCGTCATATTCTTGCTTGCTGGGTCGTCCTTGAATTCATAAGGCTGGGGCAGTGACTTCAACGCTTCATCAAAAGCTGAAATATCCGGAAAAGGGGAAGATTGTCACGGTACAAGGTAAATAGTAGTATATGGTGAGTCATCTTAATTCCTTTCGCTATGTGGAAATGGATGGGGAGTTTATCGAAACCTCGTGTCAGAACTTTGAAGAAGTCCCCCAAACTTTGGCGTCAACTGAAGTTGCTATTGAAAAACCTCCAATGAAGATGGCTTCCCTCAAGGATGCCAGGGATGTAATTGAAAAAGGTGGGTGTGCAAATTGGGGTCAGCTCCCTGATTTCACACACAAAACTGACAGGTTTGGTTTGGGCTTTACTGCAGAGGCTCAAAGGGATGTTCGGCGCGCACGGATTGGAAGACCTCCTATGTACATCAGTAATCATGAAGTGAATGCAATTGAAGATGGTGAAGAGGATTCAGATATCGACAGCTGGATCTACCCTACAACCGATGGTGGCTTGAACAACTAGACGGCGAAAGACTTCATACCTGTTTCTTTTATTCCACAGTAATTGACTTTTGTTTTAAGAGTTGTAATAAACAGTTTGAAACTTTACGGCCCGGTGCCTTTCCCGAGGCACCTTGGCTTTGTTTGTGAGGGCTTATTATTTGTCATTTTCATATATCATCAATAAAGCATTGGACATTTCTTGCATTACAAATTTTGCGCTCCTTGTTTTTCCTTTCTGTCTCTCACTCTATTAAAACAGCTATTGTCTTACACACACTCACGTATCATAATGCAAATCCATATCCACTCTGGATCCCATTGATAACAACTCTGCTACTGCCAGTTATGACTTCTAAAATCTGATCAACCAAGTTGAGGACAAAGGTGAGGATGATTGTGAGGTTCCTGGAGAACTTGCTAGACTGTTACTGCAGGAAGAGAGGGCCATACAGCCTCATGAAGAGCCAGTTGAATCAGTAAATTTGGGTACAGAGGAAGACAAGAAAGAGGTTAAGATAGGTGCGAATCTGGAGCCTAGTGTCAAACAGAGGTTAATACAAATGCTACGCGACTATGTTGAGATCTTCGCTTGGTCTTACGAAGATATGCCTGGTTTGGACACTGATATTTTGGTTCATCACTTGTCGACTAAAGATTGTCCTCCAGTAAAGCAGAAGGTTCACCGTATGCGCCTTGAGATGTATGAGAAAATCAAAGCTGAGGTCATGAAACAGTTCGACGCGGGATTTTTAGCTGTCACTTGTTATCCCCAGTGGGTTGCCAATGTGGTTCCGGTGCCTAAGAAAGATGGTAAGGTACGAATGTGTGTGGACTATAGAGATCTGAATAGGGAAAGCCCCAAAGATGACTTCTGTGATACGGTGTGAGAACTGACTTGAGGTTTTTGTGTTTTATCACAAATGTTGCGGTTAGCAAGAGTCGCCACCGACTTTTCTTTTATCCAAAAGGAAAGGTGAAAAAGCACAGAAAAGACCTTTGAGACGTTTTCTTAAGTTCGGGGGGTAGATTATGAAAAGGGAAGGTAGTAACACTCTTTTCATCCATGATTTTCCATGGGCTCTTAGTTACTTGCTTAGATAACTTTCTTTTGTTATTTGAAATTGTGCTTTGTATGGTTTTGAAAGTATTTTGTAAAAGAGGCCATTGTTAGGCAATCCTTGTAATGATTCTCGTTCGTAAGAATGTATACAAAGATGTTTTATCTTTTTTGAAAATGTTTTCAAGATTTGTAAGATTTTTTTTTTAAAATGTGTGTGTTTGTTTTGAAAGTAGCAAGGATAGTTGTTTGAAATGTAGCAAGTAACTAGAAGTAATCTACCTACTCAAATGTCTTTCTTGTACATTTTTATTCCTTTGACATTGTTGTCTTACCATTGATTTGGTAAGCAACCCTATCTTTGGATGTAAACGGGACGGGCGTGGGTCATTGTATAACCATGATTAGCAATGTTTGCAAAGTATCTTAGCATTTTGAGGGACCAAGATTATTTTGTAAGGAAACTTTTGAATAGCGTCGTCGAGGGACCATGATCTTATATTTGTTTTGTTTTGCCAAGATACTTCGCATGCGTAATATGGCCATTTTTGTTTTAGGCAACCAAATGGAGAAACCATAAGGATGCTTCTGTGCAAGTGTGTTACTTTTCATGCTTTGGTTTTGTCTTGTATTTAGGGTTTTCTATTTTTGTTTGTTTTGATCTTGTCATACAAACCCTAATTACTAACCATGGCATATAAAGCGATAAATTGCGTAATGTAAATACTTCTAAGCTATTACAACAATTTGTGGGAGGGGGGAATACAAATTTGAATGGGGATTTGCAAAAATATAAACCTAAATAAATTATTACAACCAAATCGAATTTATACGAATTAGAATAAATATAATACAATGTTTAAAAATGCAATACAATGTACATGTAAGAAAAGATTTTTTTTGTTTTTGTCTTTATGTAAAAGAAAATTTAATCTAAACCTAAAATTATAAGGAAAAGAAATTAATTTTTTAAAAGGGAGGCTTAATCCTAATTATTATTTTAAAAGAAAATAAAGCTCTTACATATTATTTTTTTAGTATTTTTTGTATTAAAATAATAAATAACATTGTATAAAAATTTAAAATTTTATATATGCAAAAATAAATATTTATAAGTATGAAATGAGAAATAAATAAGCAAATTAAACTAAATATATTTTTGATTATATTTTACAAGTTATTAATAAAATGCATGATATATAATAAAATAAAAATATATTTTTTATGTGAAAAAAAAAATGCAATATTATGAAATTTACATTTTTTTGGATTTTTATGTATCAAAGAAAATATTTTAATATATTAAAAATGAAAATAAAAACAAATAAAATAAAAATATAAAAAAGCTTAGCAGGGGGGGTGATGTAGAAGATTGGTAGTAATGTTAGCAAAAAAATATGCTAAGCCCAAAAGACTGAGCCCAAACCTGCAAAAAATGACAAAAACTGGAAAATGGAAAAATATATAAAACCAAAAGTAGCGCCCAGGTTCGAACCCGGGACATGGGTCTCATCAGCGCACTAATTTGCCACTGGGGTTGCTATACATCCATTGTCTTATGGAAAGCAAAAATAATATAACCCAAAACAAGTCCTTGCCCTATACTTCATCTTCTTCCTCAAGCTTGGCCAGACATCCTGTAACTCTCTCATACTTCCATGAAAATGAAAACACATAACATGAAAGTTGTAGTACTTGAACTCACGATTCCAACCATATAAGTTATGTGAACCATCAATCAAAGATCAAAGAGAATTTTAACATCCCTAAATCTTAACCTAATATTTTTAGAAATTTCAAGTTCCAAATTCTCTCAACTCAAGTAAAATCAATGCAAGATAAAGATATGTACAGTTTCGTTATGATGAGGACTACACTTTTTATTCACAAATCGTGGCCTATGGTTTCCTGTACAAGGAGATAGAGTTTGAGATTTTACCTCCTTCAGCTGGAATCGTGGATGAAACTGGGATGAGTTTGATGGAATCCTGATGCTTGTTTGGGCTTCCTTGAACTTCCCTGAATGTATTCCAACCCTTGCCTTGCTCTGAAAGTATCTGGAACTCCTTGGCCAAGTCAAATTGCAAGCTTTGAAAGCAATAATGGCAAATGGTGGAAAAGTGGTTACAGAACAGGGATGAAGGTCTGGATTGGCTAGGTATCAAGTATGTAAGATGTTTTGATGATCAAGAATGGAAACGCACGAGCCAAATGAGAGATTGGTGTGCTTATGCCAAAACTGCAAGTTTGGACAGATTTTTTGTGTTTTTCTGCTTAGAAGTGTTTCAGGCCTTAACTGATCCTGTCTTATGTTGTATAATGTTTGTATATTAGTATGGAATTGGTTTCATGTTGTGATCGGGGGAAATAGAACTGACTATTTTGGAATGCTGGTTCGCGTTTGTGTTTGTTTTCGCAAAATGCCACGGTAAGCAAGAGTCGCCACCGTCTTTTATTTTATCCAACAAGGAAAGGACAAAAGCACAGAAAAATTCCTTTTTGAGATGTTTCTCGGGTTCGGGAGGTAGATTATAGAAAGGGAAGGTGTTACCACCCTTTCTATCCGTGGTTATCCACGGGCTCTTAGGTACTTGTTCACTATGTTTTCAAAAGTTTGCTTTTCTTTGTGTTTGTGGGTTTTGAAAAGAGTTTTTGTTTGAAACTTCGATTTAACTCTTGCTTCTGTCCTCAAGAGTGTAATGAAGTGTTTTGAAAAACTTTTTCCGAAAAGTGTAAGTGTGAAAAGTTTTTGTTTTGTTTTTAAACTGAGCAAGTACTTAAGAACCTCTACCTACTCAAAAAGGAATTAAACTATGCAAATGTCCTTTACACAGTGCTATCCCACTATTGAGGAGTAGGTAGCACCGTCGTTGGAGTTTTTCGGGTCAATTCGATTTTAGGGATGTGTGGTCACTAAAGCAATGTTAGGACGCCTTAGCGGTAACCCTAATGTCTTAGATCATTTTATCCGAGGCAACCGTTTCGAGGCAACTTTGATATTTGGACAGGAGGGCGACCTCTAAGACTTCCTATACTCAATGACCACGTTCGAGGCAACCAAGTGAGGCGTACCCTAGGAGTGGCATGTGTAAGTGTGTAAATTTTCAGTTATATTATCTTTGCATGTCATGGTGAGCTACTGTTGATTTTAAGTTAAGAGTTAATCTTGTCATGCATAGCCTAGTTAGCATACATCTAGCCGTAAATGGTTGCGGAAAATAAAACTAAGCTATTACAAGGCGTCGGGTATTTACATCGCCAAAAACAAACCCTTGAAAATTAAATGCGAAAAAGTAAATAAAAGCGGTAAATAAATCCTAAGTTAAAGCTATTACATCCTCAGAGCAATTACAATATATGGATCAAAATAATACGCGTGAGAACATTGAATCGGATTGTCCTTTAGGGTTTGACCCTTTTTAAAGAAAGCATATTTTTGGTCTTTTTGAATTAAGAATCAAGTCTAAATTAATAATGGAATTAAAAAGAAAATATTTTTTGAGTTTTTATTTTAATTAAGGCAGTAAAATCAGAAATAAAAAAACCTAAGTCTAAGTTAATTTTAATTTATTGTAAAAAATGTTAAGATTAAACCTAATTAAAAAAACTAAATTAATTGGTTACAGTTTATTTACAAAAATAAGTAATAAAATTAAAATAAAAATATTTTTGTTGTTTCTGATTTTTTTATGAAAAAGAGTTGATTAGTTAATTAATTAATTATGATAGTAAAATAAAAACAGTGAAAAGAAAAATAAAGAAACAAACTCAGGGGTGCTGGGCTCGTAAAGGGAGTATGAATTGCAATTTCCAAGCCCAAACGTCCGGCCTATTGGATATTCAGATTGCCTGGGCGTTTGTTGATCAAGGTTCATGGTGAACCTCATCCTGGACCACTAGATCTGAATCTGGAACCACCTGGCGCATGAGATCTGGAGGTGTATGATGCTCCCTGCCTGAAGCGCTGCATCTGAGTACTTGAAGAAAAAATGTAACAAAGTTTTGGGGGACCTGGGATTCGAATCCAGGTCCCAGGGGGTTCTGCAACGCACGCTTCACCAATCCAACTACACTGCATTATTGTTATTGAATTAAGAAACAAATTATATATGGGAAAATCAATGAATACGCTATAAAATAAAAAACAAAGCGCTAATATTTCAAACAGCCAATCTGGCCATGCCACGTTATCGTCTTCCTCACAAAAGCCTGGTTCGTTTACCTGCAGATTTTGTTATGCAGGGAGTTTCATAGGGTTGCTCAAACGTCTCTCATAGGCCATGAAAATAAAATCCAAGAGTACCAACGTACTCGCCTCTTCATCCTGGTTATCCCTGTAACCATGGTTTGCATTGATTTTCCCTGTGACATAAACGCCTAAAAACAAGAACAGGAATCCTAGGTTCCATATATGGGGTTAGAGGCCATGAAAATTAAATTGGATAATGCAAAAACATTCTAAATCAAATAACAATCACAAATATGTAAATATTTTAAAGAAAAGATGCAAGAATGGATGTTCTCGATTTCATGTTCAAAGCAAATTTCATGGAGACTTACAGTGCGTTAGAGGTAATGAAAGGCTTGGTTTTTTATTGGCCTCGCTTCAGGAGGTTGCTGGCAAGAGATCGGAACCTTTGTTTGGTCCTGAAAAGGTCTCTAAGCGCAGCTTCAAATCCAAGATTATCAAGCTTTTTCTTAAAGTTGTGGCGCCGTTTCTGCAGAGTTTCTGTGTCTTTTTTGTGTATTTCACGTGTGTGATTTGTTTATGAGCATGAGATTTATATAGCCAAGGAAATTAGGTCAACATTTGTGTATCAAATCTTGGTCCATTATGATGAAGAGATTTGATTTGATTTCTTCATAAAGACTTGCTATATTTGATTCAATCACATGCCAATCTATTTTCAGGCGTTACTGCCAGCTTGTTATGAGCTGTTTGGGCCTCCAATATGATGGAAATCAAAAGCTGACTTGCCCCATCGAATTTGCTCTCTTCGATTGCTTCAAAGTCCCTATTCGAACTACTCCCGTCACAGCCCCTTCGATTGAGACTCCCCCTGTTTCGATTGCATATTTGCAAAGGGACACATGCCATTGTGAACTTTGGGTGAACCTGGACAGGTTAGGATATATATTTTTGCTTAGTCATGCCAGCCTACTTCATTCCTTCGAATATGCCTTCTTCGCTAGCTTCAAAGTCCAATTCCAATCTATTTACAACATTCCCTATTAGACAACTTTGCCCAGACCTTGGCCTTGTGATGAGTCTGAGTTCTGATTCGAAGTGTCCAGAACTTCCTTCATCAGAGCACCTTAGATTAAGAGAAACTCTGCACTGAAATGCCCTTCAAAGGTCATTTCGTTCTGATGTTCTGCTTGAGGGAAACTCTGAAGTTCCAGTCGAAGGACACTCTGAAGTTCCAGTCCAAGGACCCTTTGAAGTACTAGTCGAAGCATTGTGAAATTGACCTGATCGAAGGAGGTCCAGCGCTTAATCAAAGACTTGCAGACTAAAGCTTGATCGAAGGAGGTCCAGCACTCAATCGAAGACTTGCAGACCAAAGCTTGATCGAAGGAGGTCCAGCGCTCAATCGAAGACTTGCAGACCAAAGCTTGATCGAAGGAGGTCCAGCGCTCAATCGAAGACTTGCAGACCAAAGCTTGATCGAAGGAGGTCCAGCACTCAATCGAAGACTTTTCCCAGATGCCAATCGAAATACACTTTGTTCATCTTCAAAAAAAACTTTATTTTTCTTAGGCAAGGGTTTTTGACCAACCATGTAAGGGAAGACCTTTGAAAACATGAGAGGGAAAATTTTGGGGTACAACAGTTGCCCCTATTCAATTTTCTTAAACCTGAGGATGTAGATTGGCTTGCGTGCCTTTCGTGATCCGAAGGTGGAAGATAATTGAACACTAGAGTTCCCAGAAATTTGCACTCGCATGGTGTAGTATCAGCATTGTGATGTCGGGAATCGGCTTACAGATGCCATTTAGAGATTGTTGGTAGGAGGATGGGCTTATAGATGCCATCTGGAGATTGTTGGTAGGAGGATGGGCTTATAGATGCCATCTGCAGGAGTGTCGATCGCATAAGAGATTCCTTAGCGAGAACTTGCATACCTGAGAAAGAAAGATGGTCTTCCTGGCTTGTTACAGGTGTTAATCTTCAATCTATTTGTGTAGATGGTTTTCCTGGCTTGTTACAGGTATTGAACTGGGACTTGAAAAGGTTGATGGTAGAGTCTTGCTAGAGATGGGCTTAAAGATGCCATCCAAGAATGTTTGTTGACCCGCAATGCTGTAGGCTAAAAGAATGAGTATCAAAATGGTATTCGTGTCTGGAATGCCATTGAACTGTATCGGGGACTGAGAAGGAACCTGGGTAAGGGTACTTCATGATGAGTCCATGTAAAACTTGATTTGGAAAGGAGGAACCTGTGTAGGATTTCCTGATGACGAGTCCGTGTAAAACTTCATCTGAAAAGGAGGAACTTGTGTAGGGTTACTTCAGGATAAGTTCGTGTAAAACTTTATCTTTGGAAAGGGAGAACCTGTGTAGGGTTTCCTGATGATGAGTCCGTGTAAAACTGCATTTGAAATTTCCTGAGAAGGAACCTGTGTAGGGTTTCCTGATGATGAGTCAGTGTAAAACTTCATCTAGGATTTCCTGAGAAGGAACCTGTGTAGGGTTGCCTGATGATGAGTCCATGTAAAACTGTATCTTGGAAATAGAGGGAACCAGTGTAGGGTTTCCTGATGACGAGTCCGTGTAAAACTTCATCTTTGAAAGAGAGGGGACCGGTGTAGGGTTGCCTGATGACGAGTCCGTGTAAAACTTCATCTGGAAAGGAGGAACCTGTGTAGGGTTGCCTGATGACGAGTCCGTGTAAAACTTCATCTGAAAAGGAGGAACCTGTGTAGGGTTACTTCGGGATAAGTTCGTGTAAAACTTTATCTTTGGAAAGGGAGAACCTGTGTAGGGTTTCCTGATGATGAGTCCGTGTAAAACTGCATCTGAAATTTCCTGAGAAGGAACCTGTGTAGGGTTTCCTGATGATGAGTCCGTGTAAAACTTCATCTGGAAAGGAGGAGCCCGTGTAGGGTTACTGTGAGATAAGTTTGTGTAAAACTTCAGGAGGAACCTGGGTAAGGTTAATTTGGGATGAGTTTGTGTAAAACTTCATTCAGAGATATATGAGAAAGGACCCGTGTAAGATTTTTCAGGATGAACCTGTGTGAAGCTGTATTTAGGAGAAACCCGTGTAAAGCTGAATTTGATCGTGCAGATAATTACTCTGTTTAGTTTCCGAAGTTAATCTTGAACTTGCTGGAAGTTGTTGATGATAACCATCTTTCCTGAAAGGTACATGATTAATCATATATGATGCATGACATGCATTGTATGATGATGTTCTCAAAATAAATGAGATTATGCTGTATGCAATATGTATGCGCACGTCATGATGTATGAACATGAAATGCTATTGTGGTACGTCCGAGTTTGGGAAAGTAAATCCTTGACCGTTGTTGGAGAATAAAGAGTTTCACTCGCTGGAGATAACGACCAAAGATGATTGGGAGAACAATCCTGCAGGAGAGAATAA
This sequence comes from Vicia faba, assembly GCA_948472305.1. Classification (NCBI taxonomy): domain Eukaryota; kingdom Viridiplantae; phylum Streptophyta; class Magnoliopsida; order Fabales; family Fabaceae; genus Vicia; species Vicia faba. The sequence goes on along the minus strand of OX451736.1, from coordinate 776,522,967 downwards.
CTCCGCTGGGGAATGGACTGACGAGGAAATGACTCTGTGGGGAGTATATACTCTGCTAGAAGATCTGCTGATTTGGAGAAATAAAACTCAGTTGGGGATGAATTACTGTTGATGGTGACAGTGAACCCTGTTGGGGATTGAATTTCTGTCTATGAAAGGAATAAACTCCGTTAGGGATAGAAAGAACTTCGTTGGGGAAGATCTTTCAGTTGCAACTTGCTGAGGATAACCCAGTTAGACTCTTGTGAGGATAACCTTCGAATTTGGCTGAGGAGACTTATTTGTGTTTCGCAGGGGACAAGCTTCCAAAGTCTACTGGGGAAGAGGAGTTGTGGTCCTTTGATTTGTAGTAGTCGGAGAGGCAAACTCAAGCTGGGGAATCCTGGTGTTGTTGGGGAAATAAACCCTATCGTCAGTCAGCTAGAGAGGGGATATCTTCGTTGAAGTTGTCTCAGCTGGGGAAAGGGGTCAGAGATTAAACCTTTGCTAGGAGTCATCCTATGAGAAGGATTTTGGGGAGATTTGTCATTGCCCCTAGTAGCAAGTGTTTGTGACATTGCCAGAAGATGTTTAATTGTATGTAACCCTTCACCGAGATTGATGTTCAATGCCCCAAGTGACGGAGATGGAGACTTGCCCCTGGTTACTCTGCACTTCTTCAAAGATTTCTTGAAATCTTGACTGGACTGCCCCAGGTGTGCTGGACAGTGACATGTCAAGTCCCCTTGTTGATAGGAGATTTGTCAATGGAAGTGTCATCCTTTTTGAAGTGATTTTGTTCACTGAGAGGGCTTTCGTTCATCGGATATTCGTTGTGTGAATTTCTCCGCTGTCAAACAAATAGCCAAATGCAAACAGTGATATTAAAATAATGCAAAGTTTATGCTTGTCTCGAAGTTTTGAAAAATGCGTTTTTTAGCAGAAAACTTTTTATAAGACAAACTCAACACAAGATTTAGGGCAAAGCCTTACAGGAGTCAGGATACCTTTTGTAACAGTATGCTTTCGAACTAACCCATGCTTCAGTTAGGACTTTTGAAGGGTTGTAACGTGGCTTGGTTCACGGTTTAATAAACAAAGGATAAAGGCTCAAAGTATATTTGTACCCACCCGCTCTTCGTGATGTTCTTCAATCCTAAACTCAGTTAATTGTGCATCGAACTCTATTCGAATTTGGAACGACGTTTTGGTGATGGTTCACACAAGTTGAATTTGTTGGAAGGCAGTCATTTTTGCAACATTTTTCATGTTGTTGAGGATTTTTAGCAACCTCGTTCTTTTGATTTGTTATCCCTAACTTTTGCCTGACTGTTCCTATTTTCGAGATTACAGTCAGCGGGATGCCCCAGCTTCCTTAAGCCTCCTTTATAGGTTTTGGCTCAGTGGGCTTTTTCTTTTGAGAGATTGACTTCCTATGAGATAAGGAACCACCACTGTCTTTTGATTCCAGAGGAATGCTTTTGATGTCGTTCGTTGTATTATGAACTGAGAGTTTTGCGACCTCAATGCGCATCTTTTTGAATTAAATGAGAGACTACCCTGCCCCAAGTTTAAATTAAAGGTTTCAATTTGTGTTTAAAACAGAAAACTCCGAATTCTTTGGCTCAAAGGGGTTGACTAGGGAGTATCTTCCTTATAACTCCACTGTTTAGGATTTGAAAGAAACGCCTGTACATCGTCAGCAAGGTCTGTCCAAAAGCATACTGTATGAGATTATGGCATTGTTTCCTCATCCTCCCTCTAAAGGCTTGTAACTTTTAGCAAGAGTTGAATGTTATAAAGTGAGTAAAAAGCACAGTTTAAATGTAATTAAAATGATTGGATCAAATCAAGACAAACATATGCAATGCGTTAATGAAACAAAGTTTGGCATTAATAGATAATTGTTTGAATAACAAAGAAATTACAACTTGAAATTCAAATGAAACAAAGACATTCTCAATGATTTGGCGTAGGAGCGGATATTATGCTAGAGTCTCTGGAGGGCCAAACTCAATCTCCTTGGCATCAATCAAATTCTAAATCTTGTACTTCAATTCCCAACAGTCGTTAGTATCATGCCCGGGACTGTCAGAATGATAAGTGCAGGTCGCATTAGGATTGTAGTTAGGAGAAGAGGTCTTGGGGTTTGGGTGAGGTTTTATCACCATAATCAGATTCATCTTCAACATCTGTTGCAATGCTTGTGACAATGGCATGTTGATGTTGGTGAACTGCCTTTTAGGCTCATCTGGCTTTCGTTGATTTCCCTTTTGCTGTTGTCGGTGTGATGCCGAACCAGGGATCAGGACTGCCCCTACGTGTTGGTCATGGCGACCCTTTTGACCATACACAACATTGGACTCTTTCTTCCCATTGTAGGGCTTTTTCTGAGCATCAGAAGGTGTAGCTTCTTGAATCTTCCCACTTTTGATGCCAGATTCGACCCTTTCGCCGGTCAGTATTAGCTCGGTGAATCCGGCTGAAGAGCTTCTGATCCAGTGTTTGAAATAGGGACCAGACAAAGTCCCAAGAAACATGTCTACGAACTCCCTATCAGACAGAGGGGGTTGGACTCTTCCAGGAAGATCTCTCCACTTCTGAGCGCAGTCCTTAAAGCCTTCGCCTGTACCCATAGAGATACCCTGAAGCTGAGTACGCGTGGGAGCAAGGTCGGCATTATACTGGTACTGCTTGTAAAAAGCAGCAGCAAGATCCTCCCAGTTGCGGATGCTAGCTCCTTCCAGTTGACAAAACCATTCAAGCTGAGTCCTCGACAGACTATCTTGAAAGAAATGAACCCAGAGATTTTTATCAGCAGTATAGGGTTGAATCTTCCTCACATATGACCGGAGGTGTAGCTTTGGACAGAAAGCTCCGTCATACTTGGAAAAGGCAGGTGCCTTGAATTTATGGGGAATTACCACCCTAGAGGATAGACCTAGGTCTCCAAAGTCCAGACCGGGCACCTTCTGTATTTCCATAGCGCTCAAATGGTCTTCCAGTTGTTTGTACTTATCCTCGGCAGGAGCATAATGTTCTTCTTCATAGTCCGTCTCGTTGTCGGAGACTATAGGGCTAGGAGCCCTCCTTTCTTGTGGATTGTCTTTCCCTTCAGATGGGGTGGTCAGATCAACTTCATTCTACAGCCCGTTTCCAAACCTGCATCCAGTATTGAACAGGATGGTCCTCTTTTTCTTCTTCTTCCTCTCTTTCAGAATCAGGGTCTTTAGGTCTTGCTGACCCTTAGCTAGGCTCATGACCAACTCTTGAAATTGGGCATTCTGGGCCTAGAGGGCCTTGATAGCTTGCTCAGTGGAAGGTTCAGTAGACATGATGATTGCTGAAATAAACAACGAAGAAGATAAGAGACCTGTACTGAGAGACCTGTTATGCAATGATATGTATGATATATGTATGCAATGTTTTCAAGGATCTCACGGGGTAAACAAGAAACTGTTAGAATCTGAATCTGGTAGCTTGATTGAAGGAACTTCATGTTGCTGAGAGTCCTTCTTCAAGAGTCAAGCTCACCATATCGAGTGGGTCATAGCCCCCGACTCAAGTTATCGTGTTTTGATCTCTAGACGACCTTGGCTAGAGGGAAATAAACCCCCTTTGCCCCTTGCTGGACACTTGATTTACCATAACCTGCATCACAAGCCCTTGAGATCCTTGAAATGGTTAAGGAAAATGCTATGGTATGATGTTATGATGTGTATGCTATGCGTTTAAGCACAAGTGTGAGGTGATGTAAGTAAGCCCTGCAATAAATCCAAATTGTTGGATAAGGAGTGTAAACAAAACCTGTAAGGAACCCATGTTGTCAGATAACAAGTATGTGTAAGTAGTTCAAGTTTGGAGGCACACAAGTCACACATAAAGAGCCCTTAGATTGCAGGCTGGCATGGAGTTTAGGCATTACCCTCTTTCAGTTTCAGTTGGTTTAAACCTGTCCTAAAAAATAGTAACCGGGTTCTAGAGGATCTCAATATCACTGACTACCCTCAATCGGTCATAATTCCAGTTTAGCAACCTTTTCTTGCAGCCGGAATCATCGCGAGAGTTTAGTCTCAATGAGTGTAGCATACTGCTACTGTTCTATGGCCAAGATGGTCAATTTAAGGTTCTAAGGTCAGTTGGTGCTTAATGACTCCTTAGAAGACCCATATTCTCCTCGTTTCAACACAAGGGATATCGGTACAGACCAAGGTGCCACACCAACGTAGCTACTGCTTCATCCGTGTCAGTCTACGCCGGACAGATCCCTCACAGTTTATTGCTACTTACCTAAAAAGGGTACCCCAGATCCGGGTTAGGATCTATAAAACTCCGATACAAGCCCACAAAAATAAAGCATACAAGTCAAGCAATTGAAAACACAAGTGATCTAATCCTAAGGTACACCTCACTTATAAGTATCCCTAGCAGAGTCGCCAGTTCTGTGATCGGTGGAAATAAATTTGACTATTTTGGAATGCTGGTTCGCGTTTGCGTTTGTTTTCGCAAAATGTCGTGGTAAGCAAGATTCGCCACCGTCTTTTATTTTATCCAACAAGGAAAAGACAAAAGCACATAAAAATTCCTTTTTGAGATGTTTCTCGGGTTCGGGAGGTAGATTATAGAAAGGGAAGATGTTAGCACCCTTTCTATTCGTGGTTATCCACGGGCTCTTAGGTACTTTCTCACTATGTTTTCAAAAGTTTGCTTTTCTTTGTGTTTGTGGGTTTTGAAAAGAGTTTTTGTTTGAAACTTCGATTTAACTCTTGCTTCTGTCCTCAAGAGTGTAATGAAGTGTTTTGAAAAACTTTGTCCGAAAAGTGTAAGTGTGAAAAGTTTTTGTTTTGTTTTTAAACTGAGCAAGTACTTAAGAACCTCTACCTACTCAAAAAGGAATTAAACTATGCAAATGTCCTTTAGACAGTGCTATCCCACTATTGAGAAGTAGGTAGCACCGTCGTTGGAGTTTTTCGGGTCAATTCGATTTTAGGGATGTGTGGTCACTAAAGCAATGTTAGGACACCTTAGCGGTAACCCTAATGTCTTAGATCATTTTATCCGAGGCAACCTTTTCGAGGAAACTTTGATCTTTGGACAGGAGGGCGACCTCTAAGACTTCCTATACTCAATGACCACGTTCGAGGCAACCAAGTGAGGCATACCCTAGGAGTGGCATGTGCAAGTGTGTCAATTTTCAGTCATATTATCTTTGCATGTCATGGTGAGCTACTGTTGATTTTAAGTTAAGAGTTAATCTTGTCATGCATAACCTAGTTAGCATACATCTAGCAATTAATGGTTGCGGAAAATAAAACTAAGCTATTACAAGGCGTTGGGTATTTACATCGCCAAAAACAAACCCTTGAAAATTAAATGCGAAAAAGTAAATAAAAGCGGTAAATAAATCCTAAGTTAAAGCTATTACATCCTCGGAGCAATTACAATATATGGATCAAAATAATACGCGTGAGAACATTGAATCGGATTGTCCTTTAGGGTTTGACCCTTTTTAAAGAAAGCATATTTTTGGTCTTTTTGAATTAAGAATCAAGTCTAAATTAATAATGGAATTAAAAAGAAAATATTTTTTGAGTTTTTATTTTAATTAAGGCAGTAAAATCAGAAATAAAAAAACCTAAGTCTAAGTTAATTTTAATTTATTGTAAAAAATGTTAAGATTAAACCTAATTAAAAAAACTAAATTAATTGGTTACAGTTTATTTACAAAAATAAGTAATAAAATTAAAATAAAAATATTTTTGTTGTTTCTAATTTTTTTATGAAAAAGAGTTGATTAGTTAATTAATTAATTATGATAGTAAAATAAAAACAGTGAAAAGAAAAATAAAGAAACAAACTCAGGGGTGCTGGGCTCGTAAAGGGAGTATGAATTGCAATTTCCAGGCCCAAACGTCCGGCCTGTTGGATTTTCAGATTGCCTAGGCGTTTGTTGATCAAGGTTCATGGTGAACCTCATCCTGGACCACTAGATCTGAATCTGGAACCACCAGGCGCATGAGATCTGGAGGTGTATGATGCTCCCTGCCTGAAGCGCTGCATCTGAGTACTTGAAGAAAAAATGTAACAAAGTTTTGGGGGACCAGGGATTCGAATCCAGGTCCCAGGGGGTTCTGCAACGCACGCTTCACCAATCCAACTACACTGCATTATTGTTATTGAATTAAGAAACAAATAATATATGGGAAAATCAATGAATACGTTGGAAAATAAAAAACAAAGCGCTAATATTTCAAACAGGCCAATCTGGCCATGCCACGTTATCGTCTTCCTCACAAAAGCCTGGTTCGTTTACCTGCAGATTTTGTTCTGCAGAGAGTTTCGTAGGGTCGCTCAAACATCTCTCATAGGCCATGAAAATAAAATCCAAGAGTACCAACGTACTCGTCTCTTCATCCTGGTTATCCCTGTAACCATGGTTTGCATTGATTTTCCCTGTGACATAAATGCCTAAAAACAAGAACAGGAATCCTAGGTTCCATATATGGGGTTAGAGGCCATGAAAATTAAATTGGATAATGCCAAAACATTCTAAATCAAATAACAATCACAAATATGTCAATATTTTAAAGAAAAGATGCAAGAATGGATGTTCTCGATTTCATGTTCAGAGCAAATTTCATGGAGACTTACAGCGCGTTAGAGGTAATGAAAGGCTTGGTTTTTGATTGGCCTCGCTTCAGGAGGTTGCTGGAAAGAGATCGGAACCATTGTTTGGTCCTGAAAAGGTCTCTAAGCGCAACTTCAGATCCAAGATTATCAAGCTTTTTCTTAAAGTTGTGGCGCCGTTTCTGCAGAGTTTTTGTGTCTTTTTTGTGTCTTTCACGTGTGTGATTTGTTTATGAGCATGAGATTTATATAGCCAAGGAAATTAGGTCAACATTTGTGTATCAAATCTTGGTCCATTATGATGAAGAGATTTGATTTGATTTCTTCATAAAGACTTGCTATATTTGATTCAATCACATGCCAATCTATTTTCAGGCGTTACTGCCAGCCTGTTATGAGTTTTTCGGGCCTCCAATATGATGGAAATCAAAAGCTGACTTGCCCCTTCAAATTTGCTCTCTTCGATTGCTTCAAAGTCCCTATTCGAACTACTCTTGTCACAACCCCTTCGATTGAGACTCCCCCTGTTTCGATTGCATATTTGCAAAGGGACACATGCCATTGTGAACTTTGGGTGATGCCAGCCTACTTCATTCCTTCGAATCTGCCTTCTTCGCCAACTTCAAAGTCCAATTCGAATCTATTTAGAACATTCCCTATTAGACAACTTCGCCCAGCCTTTGGCCTTGTGATGAGTCTGAGTTCTGATTCGAAGTGTCCAGAACTTCCTTCATCAGAGCACCTTAGATTAAGAGAAACTCTGCACTGAAATGCCCTTCGAAGGTCATTTTGTTCTGATGTTCTGCTTGAGGGAAACTCTGAAGTTCCAGTCGAAGGACACTTTGAAGTTCCAGTCCAAGGACCCTCTGAAGTACTAGTCGAAGCATTGTGAAATTCACCTGATCGAAGGAGGTCCAGCGCTTAATTGAAGACTTGCAGACCAAAGCTTGATCGAAGGAGGTCCAACGCTCAATCGAAGACTTGCAGACCCAAGCTTGATCGAAGGAGGTCCAGTGCTCAATCGAAGACTTGCAGACCAAATCTTGATCGAAGGAGGTCCAGTGCTCAATCGAAGACTTACAGACCAAAGCTTGATCGAAGGAGGTCCAGCGCTCAATCGAAGACTTTTCCCATATGCCAATCGAAAGACACTTTGTTCATCTTCAAAAAAAACTTTATTTTTCTTAGGCAAGGGTTTTTGACCAACCATGTAAGGGAAGACCTTTGAAAACATGAGAGGGCAAATTTTGGGGTACAACACATGTCAACCCTCTAACAGCTGTGCCTATTCTAGCCTTTTTGCATCTTTTCTTGTATTTGAAATAAAGTGAAGGGACAATGCTTTCCATGCTTGTACTTGCTCCCTTAGGGTTGGTATCAGTTTGTACAATTTGCTTTAGACCTATGAGACTTGTATGTACAATGGAGACAGGTGCAAAGCTCAAGAATTGGAAAGTGGCAAAAGTTGTGCTTTTCCAAAATGGCAATGGTCACTTTATGCCATTTATGGAATTGCAACTTGGATAATGGTTCTAAAGCATGGATCAAAGATTTTTCAACTAATTAAGCATTTAATTAAGGAGTGAGGAACAAGTTTGGGACCTGTAAATCATGGATTAGGAAGCACATGTACTGATTGCAATTTTGTTCTTCATGAAATGGCTTGGACAAAAAGTGAGAAATTGCCAACTTCATCTCTTCGATTCTCCCTACTCAAAAATGATCTTGAGGAGTTCTTGGACATTTTAGAAATATTGTAATGTTCTCTATAACTAATATTTGAAATGCATTTTGAGATACCTCTTGGAACTAGGTGAAAAATTTCCATGAAGTTGGGTCCAAAACTTGCCTAAATAAGGGCAAAATTTCACAAAGTTATTTAGTTCATGACTATGTATTCATAAATTTATATCTTGAGATCCAAGCATCTTTAGGGAAAATTGTGTGAAGCAAAGTTGTATATTTAATGTAGGTATACAACTTTCATGTTGGTGACTTTCTTTAAATCATTATGCATCATGGTGAAAAAGTGGCCTAAAGTTGAGAAAAAATAAGAAATTTTCTATACTTAGAAAATTTTCTAAGTTAAGAAAAATTTCAAATTCAAACCCTAATCTTCAAACTTGGATTTCTTGATGAACAAGTTTCACATTTTGACATGTTTTGATGAATTGTGATCCTTGGCACTTGATTTTGACCAAAAAGTAAAAGTTTGACTTTACAGTGTACAATTGACTTTTGATCAGTTGACTGCAAATTTCATCTGTCAATCCAATAAAATTGCAATGTTTTGAGCCATGTAATAAGGTCAAGATGATTCAATTGAATCCTTGAAATCATGATTTAACTCAATTGGTCATTTGTTAGGTTAAAAATCAGAAATTGCCCTTCCTCAGTCAAAACCCTAATTTTGACCAATTTGCCCTTTTGGTGATTTGATCAAATCTCTTGAGGAATTGTGATCCAAACTTGAACAAATGATACATATGAGTTTAAAATGTTGGTGTGGATAAAAAATTATGAAGTTTGACTAAAAATTGGCCATGGTTGACTTTTTCCCCAATACAGCTGATTTTTAGGTTAACTGTCCAATTGACTGATCAAAAATGTGGTTCAAGGCTTGAAACTTGTCATGAGTGATCTTAGGGGTTAATAATGATGTTTGAAAGTAACATGAAGCATTGATAGTCCAAAAATCCTTGTGCAAACTCAAACCCTGATTTTGGGTTATCAGTGCAAGATGAGATATCTTGAGCTGACCAAACCCTAATCCAGTCTTGAGTCAAAGGAATCTTATGAGAAAAGTCTTGATAAATGAGAGGGAAAATTTTGGGGTACAAAAGCTGCCCCTATTCAATCTTCTTAAACCTGAAGATTTAGATTGACGATTTTTTTCATTCGTGACTTGAAGGTGAAAGATGATTGGACACTAGAGTGCCCATAAATTTGCACTCGACAAAGCGTAGCTGAGGGAATGGGCTTAAAGATGCCATTTGGAGAAGAGATGGAATCTTGTTGGAGATGGGCTTGTAGATGCCATCCAAGAATGTTTGTTGAAGTGTAACTTGTAAGCTGAAAGAACGAACATCAGAATGGTGTCCGTGTCTGGAACGTATCTGAGCTGTATCTGAAGGAGTATCAGGATGGCATCCGTGTCTAGATCGTACCTGAACTGTATCTGAAAGCTGAATTTGAATGAGTATCAGGATGGCATCCGTATCTGGAGCATATCTGAACTGTATCTGAAAGTTGAATCTGAATGAGTAACAGAATGGCATCCATGTCTGGAGCGTATCTGAACTGTATCTGAAAGCTGAATCTAAATGAGTAACAGAATGACATCCATATCTGGAGCGTATCTAAATTGTATCTGAAAGCTGAATTTGAATGAGTAACAGAATGGCATCTGTGTCTGGAGCGTATCTGAACTGTATCATGATTGCATATTGTTAATGGTAGCTGTTAATCTCATCCTGAAAAGGGTAAAATGTTAGCTTGAACACAAAATTATGTTGGATGAAATGTATGATGCAATATATGTGTTTTATCAATGTTTATGATATGTGGATGTAATGTATGCGCATGTAAGCTGATTTTTTGTATTGTTGTATGATTGAGGAAAATAAATCCTTGACTGCTGTTGAGGACATGTGGATTCTTCATATCTTGAAATTGAAGTATTGACAAAATCCTATTGTGAGAGCAATGCCATATACTGTTTGAGGAATCTGCTTGGGGAATCCAGAGAATTTTGATGACTTCTACTGGGGATTAATAAATGGGAGTCTTTGTTCCGTTGGGGAGTATCAGAAGTCAACTATTATCCAGTTGGATTTCAGGCTTCAAAACAACTTGCTGGGGAACTTGGAGAAACTGGACGGTTTCCATCGGGAATTAATAGTTTGAAATTTTAGTTCCGCCGGGGATTTAAATGACGTACTGTGGGGATTGCTCATGGAATAGCCTAAAGACGTTTTCCTATTCTTTTAACCTGTCAGTAATTGTCTTTTTTCATTTTGTTTATTTGTAAACAGTAATTATGTTCAAATGCATATGTTCATTAATGAATCATTGGACGTTTTTGCAAATAAAACACAAGTGTAAAGAAAAAAGGAAAATAGTTTTATGTACTTTAAAGAGATATCTTTGTATTTAATTTTGAATAAGTATTTGTACAAAGGAGACAGTCATTCTAGTACGAGAATGATGCCATAAAAAGCAAGAAAATCTTTATTTAAAGAAAGATAGCTATGTGTAATAATCCCATGGGGCTCCCATTCTGCTATAGCCTTCGTATCTCCGAATATCTTGTCTATTTGTTGCTTCGTCCGAAGATGATTGAATTGATCAGAAACTTCGAATTTGTCAGTGGAAGTCAAGAGGTTGTCCTCAAAGTGATCTGACGGGACATAGTCATACGCTTTAATTCCCTAACTTTTTCCTGGACCGCCCTTTCGGGTTTTCAGTCCACCAGGAAACCCTTTTTTGCCCAAGTCGCCCTTTCGGGTTTTCAACTTGTCGGGTGTACAGATTTTTTATTTTATCCCTAATTTTTGCCCGAACCTTTTGGTTCGCCGGGATGCCCTTTTTTTTGCATAGGTGTGTCAACCTAGCGGGTCTCTTATGCGTAGTATCTTTTAACTATGTTCGTGTTCGCAGGATGCGGCAGGTCGTCACCGTCAATGGTGGTTAAGATCATTGCCCCGCCGGAGAAGATGTTCTTGATTACAAATGGTCCCTCATAGGTAGGAGTCCATTTTGCCCTGGGATCACTTTGTGGCAAGATAATGCGTTTGATCACCAGATCCCCAACTTGATACACCCGGCGTCTGACTTTCTTTTTGAAAGCCCTGATCATCCGTTTTTGATACATATGACCATGGCAAACAGCAGTAATTCTCTTTTCATCAATTAAGTTTAGTTGATCAAGTCGAGTCTGGATCCAATCGTCCTCATTCAAACCTGCATCCTTCATAATTCTCAAAGAGGGGATCTGAACCTCAATGGGCAAGACAACCTCCATGCCATAAACCAAAGAGTAGGGTATTGCCCCAGTTGATGTGCGAGATGTGGTATGATACCCATGGAGAGCGAATGGCAACATCTCATGCCAGTCCTTGTAGGTGACTTTCATTTTCTGTATGATCTTTTTAATATTTTTATTTGCAGCTTCAATGGAACCATTCATCTTTGGCTGATATGGGGATGAATTGTGATGTTGGATCTTGAACTTCTCGCACAAGGTGGTAATCATAGTATTGTTAAGTTTTGTACCATTATCAGTGATGATCCTTTCTAGGATACCATACCGACAAATGAGATTCTTCTTGATGAAGCGGGCAACAATATTCTTAGTAACGGATGCGAAAGAAGCTGCTTCGACCCATTTTGTAAAATAGTCAATGGCCACTAGAATGAAGCGATGTCCATTGGAGGATGTAGGCTTGATCTCTCCAATCATGTTGATTCCCCACATAGAAAAGGGCCAAGGAGCCGTCAATACATTCAAAGGAACCGGAGGTACATGCACCTTGTCAGCATAAATTTGACACTTATGACAGGTTCGAGAGTGTTGATAGCAATCTGCTTCCATGGTAGACCAATAATTGCCTTCCTGTAGGATTTTCTTCACCATCGTATGCCCACTGGAGTGGGTGCCAAAGGTACCTTTATGTAGTTCAACCATGATCTTTTCAGCCTCAATCTTATCCACACACCGGAGCAGAATGGAGTCATGGTTGCGTTTGTACAGGATGCCATTACTCAGGAAGAACTTAGCAGAGAATCTTCTTAAGAAATTTTTATCATTGATTGAAGCTCCTTCTGGATATTCTTGAGCTTCGAGATACCTCTTGACTTCATGAAACCAAGGCTGGTCCACTACTTCTTCAGTATTAATCTCGTGACAGTATGCTGGTTCATCCATTCGTTCAATGGTGATCTGGGGAGCCTCATTATCCCAATTAAGTTTAAACATAGATGACATTGTGGCTAGAGCATCTGCCAGCTGATTTTCTTCTCGTGGGAAATGCTCGAAGGTAATCTGTTCAAAATGTGGTAGCAATGTCAAAACATGTTCTTTGTAGGGGATAAGGTTTGGGTGCTTAGTGTCCCACTCTCCTTTGATTTGACTGATGACCAAATCTGAATCTCCAAACACATCTAAAGATTTGATTCCCAAGTCTATGGCAGCCTTGAGATCAAAGATGCATGCTTCGTACTCCGCCATGTTGTTCGTACAGTTGAAGCAAAGTCTGGCAGTAAAGGGAGTGTGACACCCTTCCGGAGAGATGAGTACAACACCGATACCATTACCAAGTGCATTGGATGCCCCATCAAAGAATAGGGTCCATCGGGATCCTTGTTCAGGTCCGTCATATGGTCTGATTTCTTCACAGTTGTCTAATGTCATGATGTCTTCATCCGGGAATTCAAACTTCATGGACTGATAATCTTCTACAGCTTGATGAGCAAGATGATCAGCTAGCACACTGCCTTTTATAGCTTTCTGGGTAGTGTACTGTATGTCATATTCTGTTAGGATCATCTGCCATCTAGCTATCCTCCCAGATAGAGCAGGCTTTTCGAAGATGTACTTTATCGGATCCATCTTAGATATCAACAAAGTAGTATGAGTCAACATATACTGTCTTAGCCGGCGAGCAGCCCATGCCAGAGCGCAGCAAGTTTTCTCGAGCAGTGAATATTTGGTTTCACAGTTGGTAAACTTTTTGCTCAGGTAGTAAATAGCGTGCTCTTTTCGGCCAGACTCGTCATGCTGCCCCAACACACACCCCATTGAGTTCTCTAAAACGGTCAGATACATGATCAGTGGTCTTCCCTCGACTGGTGGCATCAAAACAGGAGGTTCTTGTAAGTACTCTTTGATCTTGTCAAAATCAATCTGGCATTCATCATTCCATCTGACTACTTGATCTTTCTTCAATAGTTTGAAGACTGGCTCACAAGTAGCTGTTAGGTGAGAAATGAATCTGGCAATATAGTTCAGGCGTCCCAAGAATTCTCTGACTTCCTTCTCAGTACGAGGAGCATACATTTCTTGTATCTCTTTAACCTTGGCAGGATCAACCTCGATACCTTTGTTGCTGACAATAAAACCTAGGAGTTTACCGGGCCAGACTCCGAATGTGCACTTGTTTGGATTCAACCTTAGTTTGTACTCCTTCAATATCACAAACAACTTTTGCAAGTGATCAAGGTGCTCCTCTTCAGTTTGTGATCGGGCTATCATGTCATCTACATAGATCTCTATCTCATGATGTATCATATCATGAAATAAAGCTACCATGGCGCGTTGGTAGGTTGCCCCAGCATTCTTCAGTCCGAATGGCATCACTTTGTAGCAGAACATGCCCCACTGTGTGACAAATTTAGTTTTCTCCATGTCCTCAAGCGCCATTTTGATCTGGTTATAACCTGAGAATCCGTCCATGAAGGAAAACACTTTGTGCTGGGCAGTATTGTCAACCAGGATGTCGATGTGGGGAAGTGGAAAATCATATTTAGGTTGGCCCTGTTTAAATCTCTATAATCCACGCACATTCGTACTTTACCGTCCTTTTAAGGCACGAGAAAAATGTTGGCAACCCATTAAGGATATGAAGTGACAGCCAAGAACCCAGCATTGAATTATTTCATGACTTCCGCTTTGATCTTCTCTGACATGTCAGGTCTCATGCGGCGGACTTTTTGCTTCACTGGTGGACAGTCTTCTCTTGTGGGTAGACGATGTACCACGATGTCTGCATCAAGTCCTGGCATGTCTTCGTATGACCAGGCAAAGATCTCAACGTAATAATGCAATAGCTGAATTAGACGCTCCTTGACACTCGGCTCTAGATTGGCACCCACCTTGATTCCCTTTTTGTTCTCCTCGGTACCCAAGTAGATTGTATCCAACGGTTCCTCATGAGGTTGTATATCTCTTTCCTCTTGTTGTAGTAGTCTGGCCAATTCCCCTGGTACTTCACAATCTTCCTCACCTTCGTATTCGGCTTGGTAGATTAGATCTTCAGAGTCACTAAAGGCCATAGCAGTATCATTACCCATGGGATCCGGAATGGAGGGGTACCTGCATTTGTGAGTGTGGGTGTGTGTAAGGGTATAGCCATCTTTAAACAATAAAATGTAAAAGAAAGACAATGAGCACAAAAAGGTTTGTATGTGAAAAATCGTCCATGATTCATTGAATGTCATATGAAGATGAAATAAAACCCTTACAAATGGACCATTGTGCCTCGGGTAAGACACAAGGTTTTTAATGTGCAAATTCTTTGTGAATATTACAAGTCCAACAGAAATGTAAAAGATAAATTACTGAGAGATGAAAGTTATTGGGACAAAGTCTCTGGCTTCCCAATTGCGAAGTCCTCTGTTGACAGTAGGAAATATCCAATCTTCCAAGCTGCCATCTTCTTCACCATCTTCCACTGCGTTGAGCTCTTGGTTGCTAATCTTCAGAGGTGACCCTCCAGCACGGGCACGGCGCACAGCCTTCTGAGCATTTGAAGTAAACCCTAAGCCAAACTTGTCGGATTTATACGGAATGTCTGGAAGCTTCCCCCAGATGGTGCATCCACCCTCCTCTACTACTGCCTTGGCGTCTTTTACAGATGACATCCGAAGCAGAGGTCTTGTGATCTTGGGGATCTGGGATACCGCCTTGGTTACCGCTACCTCTTGAGAGACTTCTTCGAAATGTTGAAAAGGAGTTTCAATGAACTCTGTCGTACCCCAAATTTTCCCTATCTCTTTTATTTTTGTCTGGCCTTTGAGCTTTGCATTCCATTTGCATCATTTTATTATTTAGTCATTTGCATATCCACATCTCAGGTAATCAGGCGCTTTGGTTTGAATTTTTAGGGTTGCGCCCTCTTTATGTCTAATCTTGCTTTGGGGTTTTCTTATCTGGTAAAAAGGAAGCGCATCTGGTTCTCAATTAGCGGATCATGGAATGAATTTTGTCATCACGTTATAAGGTTGGTTCTCGCTCAACCTATCGGAGCTTGGTTTAGGGTTTATTTCCCTATGGATGTTGGTCAAGAGGCTAGGGTTTCGATTTTTTGGTTTCTGGGAAGATGTCTCTCTCGCCTGCCCCGAAGATGGCTCAGAGCTCAGTGCGTTAGGTCAATAATTTCACATCCTCGCATTTCAAGTTTCTTCTTTAAGTCTCTAAGCCATTGAGTTGAGAATTTGAAGGTTGAATTGGCAAATGTGGAGTTCGAGCATTTCAGGAAATGAGGTTAAAGGTTCATGGTGATCAAGACATTTTTCTTATTGCTTAAGTTACAAGTTATTGTGGGCTGAATATCAAAAATTAGGTTCCTGGTTGTGATGCGGTGGGAGAACTGACTTGAGGTTTTGCATTTGTGTTCTCAAATGTTTCGGTTTAGCAAGAGTCGCCACCGACTTTTTATTTTATCCAAAGGAAAGGTCAAAAAGCACAGGAAAGACCTTTGAGATGTTTTTTTGGGTTCGGGGGGTAGATTATGAAAAGGGAAGGTGCTAGCACCCTTTTCATCCATGGTTTTCCATGGGATCTTAGTTACTTGTTTAGATCACTTGCTTTTGCTTTTCAATTGTTTGAAATGATGCTTTGTGTGTGGTTTTGAAAATGTTTTGAAAAGAGGCCATCGTTGTGGCAACCTTTGTAATGATTCTTGTATGAATGTATACAAAGGTGTATTTGTCTTTTGAAAATATATTTCAATGTTTTTGAAAGTTTTGAAAGTTTGTTTTGGGAAATGTTTTGAAATTATGTTGTGAGGTGTGTTTGAAAATAGCAAGGATGGTTTACAAGTTTTGATCAAGTAACTAAGAGTTGTCTACCCTTTTTTACTCAAAGAGTCTTTCCTACACATTTTTAACCCTTTTGACAGTGTTGTTTTACCATTGCATTTGGTAAACAACCTTGTGTTTGGATGTTAAACGGGACAGGCGCGGGTCATCTTATTGACCATGATAGCAATAGTGTTAAGTATCTTTAGCAATTTTTTGAGGGACTAGATCATTTTGTATAGGCAACCAAGATAGCGTCATCGAGGGACTATGATCTTTTGTTTTGTTTTTTTGTTTTGCCAAGATACCTAGCATGCATACCATGGCCATTTAAAAGGCACCAAGTGGATGAAACCCTAGGGGTGCATGTGTGCATTGTGTTGTCAATTTTCATGCTTTTTTGTCTTTGTATTAGTCAAGCTATTTGTTTTGATTTTGGACATTTGCATACAAACCCTAATCTCTATCATGGCATATTTGAAAATTATAAATGCGCAAAATAAATCTACGACTATTACAACATTGATATGGGGAGGGGGGGTACAATTTTAAATAGGGGATTATTTTGCAAGAAAATTAAAACCCTAATTTTTACTATTACATCCAAATTGAATTATTTGCATCAAATAATAAATAAACAATATTTAAATAAGAAATAAAATATAAATATGTAAAATATTATGAATATGGAAAAAATGTTTTTTATTTATGTGCAAAAATATAATATTTAATGTATTAAAAAAAATAGAAACAAAAGATTAATTTTTGTCAAGGGTAAAAACACTAATTTTCTTTAAGAAAAGTATATATATTAATTATATTGTTTATATACAATAAAATAAAATAATGAAATATGTAGAATTTTTTTTATTAATAACCATGTACTAAAATAATATTTCGCAAATAACCGCGTTTCGGAAAAAAATACGCAAATAACCATGTTTCAGATGACTCCCCAAAGGAGGAGCCATCTGAAATGGCGCATGCACCTATATTTTAAGAGGAGGCGCCATCTCACTTGGCGCCTATGTGCTTAGGGCATGCCCTAAGCCAAGTGAGATGGCGCCTAGGTGTATTTTTAGGGCAAAAAAATATATTTTTTTCCCGGTGCGTTGCGTGTTGGACAGAGATCAACAAAATGGACTTTTTATTAAAAAAAAAATAATTACATCCAACTGTATTACATTAAAATAACAGTAAAAAAACAGATTAAAAAAAATGGATACAAAAATACTGGAAAAAAAAAGATACATCAGTGATCCCCCGGAACCCGGTAATGACCCCCGGTTCCGCATCCCTGTCCTCGCCTTTCTCGTGCTGGGTGTCGTCGCGTTTCCTGCTGCAGCAAGGTCGATGGCCCAGCGAAGTCAATGCGGTCTGAATCCATAAAATCAGTCAGATCTCCATATCTAGAAGATCCGCTCTAGTACAGTCGGTTACCCATACCCTCAAAGTTTGGTCGTGTTGGCGGTGGGTGGGGTTCCATGGTTGGTCTGTAGCATTGGTCGTCTGAGTACGGGGGGTAGAAAGGAAATGGATCTTGGGGTGTTTGGTATTGAGGATGTTGGGTGGTTTGATGATATTGTGGGTGATGGTAGGTTGGGTTGGCTTGTTCGTAATCTTCCGACATTCCCATATTAGGGCTAAGCTGGATGTTGAGGGCGCCATATTGGGATATGTGGAAGACAGAAATTGTGTGTGGGGTATGCGGGTGTGCTGGTATTGGGATTGGTATTGTGGTTGGGTTTGAGGCATATCGGGGTATTGGTAGTTTAGTGGTGATTGTGGTTGGTTATGCGGCATTTGATTGTAGTTGTGTTGTGGTGGGGAATGTGGTTGGGTGTTTGTGGGTCTGTTTCTTCTTGGGGGTTGGTGGGAGGTTGATGGGTTTTGGGTTTGTTGATGGGGAATCGAGGGTTGTGCCCATTGTGTGCGTGGGTCAACCAAGTACCTTGGATGAGACACGTGCATTTCTGGGTTACTAACCGACCTGTACCAAGACAAATATTGATCAGTGTGTCGCATATTACCTTTGAGTAAGGAAAACCGGGAATTGCAAGACGTAGCGGTGACGCCTTTGCCACATCTTACACCATTCCGGAGCGAAGTCTTTCCAGTTGGTAAGACCCCACTGGGCGTCGACCCTTTTAAGATGCCATGGGGACAAACAAGTTGGATCACTTGGTATCTCTTGATGCATTCCGAACTGCATCTTCACACGGTCGCTGTGGTGCATCTCCACAATGTTGAACTGAATGATTGCAGTCTTCGTGGTCCAAGTTGCTGCATCCTCCGGGTTTGGAACATGGCCCAAACCCAAATATGGTCTCCAGACGAACTACGATAAAATGTAAATCAGTTTAATGCAAAAGTAATGTATAAATAATTTAGTTGAACAAAAGTTCAAAGCTACGAGGTACGTCATCCGGGCCTAAGTGATCCAACAGGTTGCGGTAGAGTGCGACATTGAATCTTGGATTCTTGCCGTAATCCATACCCCTCACGCAGTACCTAAAGGAAATGAGAAACATTTTATTCTTAGCATATATTTTGGGAAGAGCAGAATAGTTATAAATTCTATAACTTGATGACTTACTTTGTTGCGTACGGGAAACCGAAAGTGTTGTTGTTGACGGGATTTAAGGACTCCATCCTCCACCAACCCCAGGCTTGTAGTAAAAAAGCGCACCCATAAAATGTACATTTTTCCTTGACTGCGTTTTTGCACAAGGAACTGTATAGGTGGGCTAAAACTGCAGAACCCCAACTATATTTTCTTGTTTTTTCAAAATTTGTTAGTAAATGTAAGTACATAAAATTTACACTATTTCCCGTACTTTCGGAAAATAAAAATGTACCAAAAAGTATCATAAGATAAGTTCTGGCTTTTACTACCCTATCATTCTCTGAGGAATTTTCATTTAATTCCAAACTTGCATAATGACGTTTCAGCTCAGTGAGTAGTATTCCCTGCCCTCTTGCACCACCACCTTCTACCATATCCCTGCCCAACAGTTCTTCACACTGAGAGTTGGGTTGTTGAACCGACCCGTTCACGGCCTTACCGTCGACAGGGAAACCTAGTAGCATGTACACATCCTCTAGCGTGATGGTACATTCACCTATTGGTAGGTGAAATGTATGGGTCTCCGGTCTCTACCTTTCCAACATTGCAAGAATGAACTTCGAGTCAATGGTGCAGTTGGAGATCTTTATGACATGTCCAAAACCTGCGTATTCCAGATATGGGACGATAAATGGGTCGGGAGCCAGGTAGTTGTGCGAACGGATTCTGAATCTTTTTGTGTCCTGAGTTCATAATGTAACATGTGTAAGATTAATTAAGATGAACAACGCGTTATTTGAAGTATGAAAAATGTATAACCAAAAAAGAAACTTACAAATGCAGTAATGTTTTCCCTTGTGCCTCTGTGAGTATTACCCATTGTTAGAAGAGCCATTGTTTAAAATGCTTGAGAGTATGAAAGACTTAGGAAGAGATAGAGAGTATGATAGACTTATGAAATATTTCGTAGTAGAGAGTGAGACTTGTGTGGGTGTGAGAGATGTATGATATGGTATGTATTTATAGGCAAATAAGTTTGATATAGTGGTTGCTTGTGCTTGCATGCCTGCGAAGTGTCACATTTGCATGCTTAGGGGGTTACACATATGCATGCATGCATGTACAAAAAATGAAAGGTGTCACTCTTGCAGGCTAGGTGGCAGCCCATGCATGTATCACGATTAGACAGTAAGGGAGGCGCCATTGGACTTGGCGAAAGAGTAAAAAAATGAATGGTGTCGCCACCCCAATTGGCGAATAAGAGGTGTCCTTTGTTACAGCCTAGGCTCAGGCTACGTGACAGCCTTTGGGATTCCTTTCATTATTGCATGTAAGCCCATTGGAGTTGATGGGAGGAGTCTTACAAAATAAATGTATATGTGCAGAATAGGGCCAGGCTAGGTGGCAGCCTAGGGGTTACATAAGCCCATGCATGTATCACGATTGGACAGTAAGGGAGGCGCCATTGGACTTGGCGAAAGAGTACAAAAATGAATGGTGTTGCCACCCCAATTGGCGAATAAGAGGTGTCCTTTGTTACAGCCTAGGCTCAGGCTACGTGACAACCTTTGGGATTCCTTTCATTATTGCATGTAAGCCCATTGGAGTTGATGGGAGGAGTCTTACAAAATACATGTATATGTGCAGAATAGGGCCAGGCTAGGTGGCAGCCTAGGGGGTTACATAAGCCCATGCATGTATCACGATTGGACAGTAAGGGAGGCGCCATTGGACTTGGCGAAAGAGTACAAAAATGAATGGTGTCGCCACCCCAATTGGCGAATAAGAGGTGTCCTTTGTTACAGCCTAGGCTCAGGCTACGTGACAGCCTTTGGGATTCCTTTCATTATTGCATGTAAGCCCATTGGAGTTGATGGGAGGAGTCTTACAAAATACATGTATATGTGCAGAATAGGGCCAGGCTAGGTGGCAGCCTATGGGGTTTCATTATTGCATGTAATATTATTGGCAGCCTTGGGGGGTTGCATCCTTACTTAATTGAAATTTTTAGCCTTACGTTTATCATAACATTGATTCACATAATCTGTCAAATCTTCCAACCTTCAAACGTTCTTACAACCAAACCTTCAAACCTGCAAACAATCAAACATTCCAACCTTCGAATCACTCATCAAATTCAAACATTCCAACCTTCAAACATTACAGCATTCATACCTTCATACAATCAATAAACCTCAAACATTCCAACCTTCAAACCTTAAAACAATTCTACGCAATGGCCTCTTCACCACAATTTGTCGTCAAAGAACATTTCAACGGTGAGACATACATTTTTCCCACAGCTGGGTTTTTGTTTAGAGACACAGACAACATTCTATTTCTCTTAAACGGGAAAGCCAATTTCTCGTACTTCAAAAAAAGATTGGAGGCCAAACTTGAACGAGGCCCGGTGTCCCAGATATTTTATCAGAATCCAGTTTTCTTTGGAAACAACCAAGTAATTTTTTATAAGGTTGAAGTTCAAGATGACGAGGATCTCCAGAATATGATATCCAGCCATGTCTATTCTGGATACGACTCTATTGAGTTGTACGTTTTGCTTCAAGAGCCTCAGGTGACACAGGAGGTTGATCCTTTGGAGAATGAACAAGATGAGGTAGATGCAGTTGATGATGAAGAAGAAGATAACGAGTTAGAGTTTGATGAAATGGTGAACGATGATTCCGACGATGATGGCATCCCTAGTATTCCTACAGACAAAATCTACACACCACCTCCACACATGACAAACTTCAACATGGGCAGAGATGAACCTTCTACTGACTTATTTTTCAATCCGTATATGCAGTCGGATGAAAATTTGAAAGAGAAGGACAAGTTTTGTAACAGAGAGGAATGCATCAGGGCCATTAAAAAATTTCACATGCTCAACTCGGTTGATTTTAAGGTGGATCGTGTCAACCCGGAAAGGTACAAGATCAAGTGTGTCCACCCTGACTGTATGTTCAAGCTGACCGCATCATACAGATTAAGGGGTGACTGTTGGGTCATAGGTTCCATGACTACCCACACTTGTGTAAGTTCCACTCAATCACAGGACCACCGAAAACTCAACTATGATCTAATCTGTCAAGAAATCCTACCCCTGGTCAGCAACGACCCATCTTTGAAGGTGAAAACAATCATCTCCCACATCACCATGGTTTTTAACTACACTCTGTCTTACTGTAAGGCGTGGTTAGCAAAGACTAAGGCAATTGAAAGGGTGTACGGAAACTGGGAGGAGTCATACCGAGAACTTCCCCGCTACCTGAATGCACTCAAGACGTATTCTCCAGGTAGTGTTTACGTTCTGGAAACATTGCCAGCGTACGCCCAAGATGGTAGTCTACTGCATGGCAACGGAATATTCAGTCGCGTGTTTTGGGCATTTCAACCATGCATCACAGGGTTTGCATCATGCAAACCAATTTTACAAATTGATGGGACTTGGTTGTATGGGAAGTACAAAGGCACGCTATTGATGGCAGTTGCACAAGATGGCAACAACAACATTTTCCCCATTGTGTTTGCCCTTGTCGAGGGGGAGACCGGTGGTGCTTGGAGCTTTTTCCTGAAAAATCTTCGGACACACGTGGCTCCTCAACCAGATCTCTGTTTGATCTCGGACAGACATGCCTCCATTGAAAGTGCCTACAATAATCCAGCAAATGGTTGGCATGACCCTCCTTCTACACATGTCTATTGTGTTAGGCATATCATCCAGAATTTCTCGAGGGAGGTCAAGGATAAAACATTGAGGAAAGCGGTTATGAATGCGGGATATGCATTGACACAACCCACATTCAAATATTACCGCAACGAGATCCGTTTGTCTAATCCGGAAGCCGGTAGGTGGATCGACAATATTCCGGTGGGAAAATGGACTAGGTCATACGACAATGGCCAAAGATGGGGGCATATGACAAAGAATCTTATTGAATCAATGAATGGGGTATTCAAGGGCATACGAAACCTCCCAATCACTGCCTTGGTAAAATCTACATATTTTAGGATGGCTGCGTTATTTGCAAAAAGAGGTGAAATATGGAATGCATTGTTACAATCTGGACAACTATGGAGTGAAAGCTGCATGAAATACATTAAGGCTGAAAGTGCTAAAGCAAACACTCACATGGTTATATGGTTTGACCGACACAGCCACAACTTCATTGTGAAAGAGACAATCGACCACAATGAAGGCCTGCAAAGACAAGAATACAGGGTCATTTTACCTTCTCAATGGTGCGATTGTGGGAGGTTTCAAGCATTTCGTATGCCTTGCTCTCATGTCATTGCCGCTTGTGCTCATACCCGTCAAGACGCGCTTCAACTGCTGTCAAATGTTTACAAATCTGAAACGTTGCTCAATGTTTACAACAACAACTTTCCTTTGGTGGCAAAACCCGATTATTGGCCTGAATACAACGGCAAAATAGTTTGGCATAATGACCAAATGCGAAGGAACAAGAAGGGTCGTCCCAAAAGTAGGCGCATCACAACAGATATGGACGATCTTGACAGGTTGGAAAGAAAGTGTGGTTTATGCCGTCAGGTCGGACACAATCGCAAAAACTGTCCAAATCGGGCGTCTGGCTCGACCACATAAATATTGTAATACATAAAATCTTTTCATAATTGTGTTGTAAACATTTGGGTTTTCCGTTAACAGATTTTGCTACAATTAATAAAACGCGTACAATAATAATTAACGATATTCAATCTAGGAAATTACAACTGTTAACACAATTTCATCTGACCCATGCATCATCAACATTACATCACTGTCTGTTTTGACTTCCTCCAACCACACATTAGGTCTTCCTGTCGCATGTGAGGTTGTTGTTCGTTTTCGCTGGATCCTTCGAATTTTTTCCCCCTCCGCAATGTCTCCATCTAGCCACCGCATCAACTCCCGCTTCAGACGCTCCATGGAGTGAATGTGCCAGAATTTCATTTTCATCGCAGGTTTCGTGGCGGAGAAGATAACGTAACCATCTCTGCTAAAAATCATAGGCGACGTCATGACGCAAATAACGGAGTACAAAATAAAAATACAGTGCGAGAAAGTGTGAGAAATTTCAGAGAAACGGACGAATTATTTATAAAACAGCATTTTGCCCTAGTTTTGCCTTAGGAGCCAAGTGAGATGGCGCCTCCTCTCACTTTTAAGGAGCATGCGCCATCTCACTTGGTTAAAAGCCAAGGGAGGCGCCAAGTGAGATGGCGCCTAGGGCAAAACCCTAGGTGGAGGCGCCAAGTGAGATGGCTCCTCCTTTGGGGAGTCATCTGAAACATGGTTATTTGCGTAATTTTTTCCGAAACCCGGTTATTTGCGAAATATTATTTTAATACATGGTTATTAATAAAAAAAATTCAAATATGTACAAATGTCAAAAAATGAAAATATATTAGAAAAATATTATTTAAGTATGTAAATAATAAAAATGAGAATATAACATTTTTATGTATTATTTCCAAGTCTTTTATTAAAGAAAATAAAAATATATACTAATTAATAATTATTTTCATGTTAGAAAAATAAAATAAAATATAAAAATAAAAGTGAAAATTTATAAAAATATTTTTGGTAAGTTTTTATGTTTAGAAAAAATAGAATAAAATCAGAAATGAAAAATAAATACAAAAATACAAAAATATAAAGAAATGAGCCAGGGGGGTGCAGTCAGCAAGGCAGGGGGTGTCAAAAGTGAACCAAGCCAAAGCCCAGCCCACTGATCTTCATCTTCAACCTCTTGTTCAAACAAAACACGCGTTTCCTGTACAAACCTGGATATCCTGCATACGTGCTCTAATGCAAAAACTCATAACACCAAAGTTATAACATTTTTCAAGATGATTTCAACCATATAAAGAACTTAATCTAACTCTCAAATACCAGAGAGAATTTCTCTGGCCCTAATTTCTAACCTAACTTTTTCAGGAAGTTCATGAATCAAATTCTCTTAACACGATTAATTTAAATGAAATCTAAGCATATGTACAACTTCATGGCTATGAGTACTAAATTTTTTATTCAAAAACCTAAGCCTAATGATTCCTAAATAGAGAGATAGGAAGTTGACAAAAACCTGTTTCAGTTGAACTCGTGTATGGTAATGTGGAGCTTTTCAGTGAGACCTGAGGTGCTTGGGAGCTTGCCTGAACATCCTCTGACCTTCCCTAATGCCTAGTTTGCTTTGGACTTGCTTGAGCAAGCTTGTAGAACTCAACCTGCACAAGCTAAAAACAGAAATGGTGAAGCTTGCAAATGGAGTTACAGTCACTGTCCAATGGTCTGGATAGCTTCGATAGGTTATATGGAATGTGTTTGAACAGGTTTGGGGCAAAACGCACGAGTGGTTTGTGAGATAGAACTTAAAGTGCAGAAGCTACCCTGTTTTGCAAGAGGAAGGTGATTTTGTGTTTTGGAAGGCTTGATGGTTCAATGGCTCGTGTTTCTGGCTCAAGGCAATGTGCAAAACTTGTCTCAAATGCTTGCAAGGGTTGGTTATAACAGATATGCAAGTTATGGCTCTTTGGCAAGTTTACTTGTATTTTAAGCAAAAGTAACAAGTGGTACAAGACATGCATGTACAGGCTATCTTTCAGCTTGCACTTTGTGATCTTGGCCCCTCAAGTTTGTGGATATTGTTTGCTTTCCAAGATTTGGTTCAAGGCTCAAGGATGTAATTTGACATAAAGCAAAATTTGACAAAAATGGCAATGTTGCCTTTTTGCTATTTTTGGATTAATCTCTTGTGTAATCCTCCCATGATCACAAATCCTTAAACCAATGGATTTGCATTTAATTATTGAGTATTAAAGGGTTTAGGGACCTGTAATCAAGTACAAACAATGCTGGATGGAAGTTGCAACTTGTATCAACATGAAAATGCCATGGATCAAAAGTGAGTTTTTGCCAAATCCAAACCTTTGATTCTCCCTAACCACAAATGATTTTGGAGAGTTCTTGGGCATTTTGGAAAGCTTGTAACATGCTCTAAAATCCATATTTGAAATTCATTTTGAGATTCCAAGTGGAACTATGTGAAAAATGGTCATGAAGATAGGTCAAAATCCTACCTAAACTAGGGCAAAATTTCACTAAGTTAAAGGTTTCATGGACCCTTGTTCAAAAAATCATAACTTGAGATCCAAGCTTATTTTGAGAAAACTTTGTGAATCAAAGTTGTAGAATTTGTGGAGGAATACAACTTTCATGTCGTAAGTTTTGTTTGAATCCAATTGCATCATGGTGAAAAAGTTTGGCAAAGTTGGGAAAAAATAAGAAAATTTCATAACTTGGAAAAATTCTAAGTTATGAAATTTTTCAATTTTAAACCCTAATTTGCAAAATTGGGTTTCTTGATGAACAAGTTTCATGTTTTGACACATCTTGATTAAAAATGACCCTTGGCACTTGATTTTGACCAAAAAGTCAAAGTTTGACTTTTCAGTGTACAATCAAATTTGATCAGTTGACTGAAAAATTCATCTGTTAATCCAATGCAATTGAGATCTTTTGAACCTTGGGAATAGGTCAAGATGATGCCATTGATTCCTTGAATCCATGCTTGAACCAAATTTTCCATTGGCTAGGTGAAAAATCAGAAATTGCCCTTTTGCAGTCAAAACCCTAAAAATGACCATTTTGCCCTTTTGATGATCTGATCAAATTTCTTGAGGAGTTGTGGTAAAAACTTTACCAAATGGTTCATATGAGTCTATAACATTGATGTGGATCAAAATTTATGAGGTTTGACTATAAATTGGCCATAGTTGACTTTTTCCCCAATACAATTGATTTCTAGGTCAACTGTCCAATTGACTGGGCAAAAATTTGATTCAAGGCTTGAAACTTGGTAGAGAAAATCTTGTAAGTCCAACATGAAGCATGAAAGTCACTTTGAGCATTAGAAGTCCAAAATTCCTGGTGCAAACTCAAACCCTAATTTAGGTCATCAGTGAAAGGAGATGTCTTGAGCAGAGCAAACCCTAATCCTGTCTGGAATTCAAAGAGTCTTGTGAGGGGAAATCTTGATAAAGTGAGAGGGAAAATTTTGGGGTACAACAGCTGCCCCTGTTCAATCTTCTTGAACCTGAAGAGTTAGATTGGCAAGTTTTCCTTTCGTGACTCGAAGGTAAAAGAGGATTGGACACTAGAGTGCCCGTAAATTTGCGCTCGTCAGAGTGTAGTTGAGGGAATGGGATTAAAGATGCCATTTGGGTGATGTGACAGAATCTTGTCAGAGATGGGCTTAAAGATGCCATCCAAGAAAAATGATCGCATAAGAGATTCCTTTGCGAGAGCCCGTATGCATGTTATTGAGGATAACTACGCTGGGGGAATGCTGGTCTCTATCGTGGTAGAAATAGAACTTCAGTCGTCTGTTATTCTACTAGGGAGCCATCTTTGCTTGAAGAGGTGACATTAAACTGTTATCTGGTCAACACCCAGGCTTCACAGTCTTCTATTGCTATCTGGTCAACATCCAGGCTTCACGATACTTTACTTCCTATTTGGTCAACATCCAGGCTTCAGAAGAAAATCAAAATGGTTATCCGGTCGCCTCAGGTTTTCCCTTTGATTTTTGGGCCTACTAATATCCGGTTGAATCTGGGTTTCAAAGTAATTGGCCGAGTAAACTGTTATTTGGTCAACATCCAAGTTTCACAGTATACCTTATTGTTATCTGGTCAACATCCAGGCTTCACAGTCTTGCGTTTCTATTTGGTCAACATCCAGGCTTCACAATACTTTACTTCCTATCTGGTCAACATCCAGGTTTCAGAAGAACTTGTAGGGGATTCTACTATTTTCTGGTCGATCTCTGGGCTTCAGTATAGTCAAGATATTATCTGGTCGAATCCAGGCTTCATAACTGAAATAGGAATCTGCATATTGATTTGAATAAGTAGATAGGGAAGCATCCGTGTCTGGAGCATCTCTAAGTCATTTTCTAAGCTTTGAGTATCTGTTTTAGGTAGCTATTGATTTTATCCTGAAAAGGGTAGAATGTTAGCTGAAACACAAAGTTATGTTGTATGAAATGTATGATGCAATAAGATGTGTTTTATCAATGTTCATGATTTATGAATGTAATGTATGCGCATATAAGCTGATTAGCTATTTTGCTGAGGAAAATAAATCCTGGATAGCTGGAGATAATAAAATCTTTGACTGCTATCGGGGAAAATAAATCCATGACCACTGTTAGAGATTCAAGATCTTTGACAACCTCTGTGGGGAGAAGCCATATTGCTGGGGAGATCAGGAGTTTGGGTTGTATACCAATCTACTGGGGACTTCAAGAATGAGAATCTCCATTCCGTTGGGGGTATCAGGGGATTACTGAATGGTTTCCGCTGGGGATTGGTAGATCAAAGTTTCCTTTCTGCTAGGGATCTTAGTGACATGCTGATTTGATCGTGGCGACTTCACTGGGGAAGAATAACTCTCTGGGGAATTATCTGGTTTTAAAGCGACTCTTCAGGGACAATGGAGGAAACTGGATGGTCTCCACTGGTGTTCAAAGGTTGAAGGTTTGATTTGGAAGAAAGTTTCATCTTCTCAGAGGGTTTAAAGTTTAAAGTTTTGCTCCGCTGGGGATTGGGAGTTTGAAAATTCAACTCTGATAGGGATTCTTGAAACTTAACTCCGCTGGGGATATGAATGATGTGCTGCAGGGGACTCCTCCTAGAATAGCCTAAAGACATCTTCCTATACTTTCATCCTATCAGTAATTATTCTTTCTCATTTCGTTTTATTTGTAAGCAGTGATTATATTCAAATGCATATGCTCATTTAATAAATCATTGGACGTTTTCAAATAAAACACAAGTATAAAAAGAAAGAAAAGGCAAGCAATTTTCTACACTTTGAAGTATCTTTGTATTAACTTTGTGTAAGTATTTTGTACAAAGGAGACAGACATCCTAGTAAGAGAATGTTGTCATAAAATTGAGAAAAATTTATACAAAGAAAGATGGCTATATGTAACAATTCCATGGGGTTCCCATTCAGCTATAGCCTTCGTAACTCTGAGTATCTTGTCCATTCGTTGCTTCGTCCGTAGATGATTGGGTTGATCAGAATTGTGGAGCTTGTCCGTGAAGAGATTGTCCTTAAAGTGATCCGACGAGACATAGTCATACGCTTTAATTCCCTAACTTTTGCCTGGACCTCCCTTTCGAGTTTTCGATCCACCGGGAAACCCTTTTTTGCCCAAGTCTCCCTTTTGGGTTTTCAACTTGCCGGGTGTACAGATTTTTTTGTTTATCCCTAATTTTTGCCTGAACCACCCTTTCGGGTTTTTGATTCACCGGGATGCCCATTTTTGCCTAAATCGCCCTTTCGGGTTTTCAACTAGTCGGGTCGTTTATGCGTAGTATCTTTTGACTATGTCTGCGTTCACAGGGTGCGGCAGGTCATCACCGTCCATGGTGGTTAGAATCATAGCCCCACCAGAAAAGATGTTTTTGTTCATAAATGGTCCTTCGTAAGTAGGAGTCCATTTGCCCCTGGGATCACTTTGCGACAAGATGATCCGCTTGATTACAAGGTCCCCGACTTGATATACTTGTCTTCTGACTTTCTTGTTGAAGGCCTTGAACATACGTTTCTGATATGCCTGACCACGGCAAACAGCAGTAAGTCGCTTCTCGTCAATCAAGTTAAGTTGATCAAGTCGGGTATAAATCCAATCGTCTTCACTCAAACCAGCATCCTTCATGATTATCTGGGAAGGAATCTGAACCTCCATAGGTAAAATAGCTTCCATGCCATATACCAAAGAAAAAAGGGGTTTCCCCAGTTGAAGTACGCGTCTGGTACGATATCCGTGTAGAGCAAACGGTAACATCTCATGCCAGTCCTTGTAGGTGACTGTCATCTTTTGAATGATCTTATTGATATTTTTGTTCGCAGCTTTGACAGCACCGTTCATCTTAGGCCGATAGGGAGATAAATTGTGATGTTGAATCTTGAACTACTCGCACAGAGCAGTGATCATAGTATTGTTCAAATTTATACCATTGTCAGTGATGATCCTGTCGGGGATACCATATCGGCATATGAGGTTCTGCTTGATGAAGCGGGCAACCACATTCTTTTTAACGAAGGCGAAGGCAGCTGCTTCGACCCACTTGGTAAAGTAATCAATGGCCACCAGGATGAAGCGGTGTCCATTGGATGTTGTAGGCTTGATCTCTCCAATCATGTCGATACCCCACATTACAAATGGTCAAGGAGCTATTAGGACATTGAGAGGAACTGGAGGAATATGTACCTTGTCAGCATAGATTTGGCATTTGTGACAAGTACGGGAATGTTGATGACAATCAGCTTCCATGGTAGACCAGTAGTAGCCTACCCGTAGAATCTTCTTAGCCATCGTATGACCGCTTGAATGCGTGCCAAAGGTGCCATTACGTAGTTCAGTCATGATCTGCTCAGCTTCAACCTTGTCCACACAATGAAGCAGAACACAATCATGATTGCGCTTGTATAGGATACCATTTCTCAGAAAGAACTTGGCAGAAAATCTCCTAAAGAACTTTTTGTCGTTGACTAAAGCTCCTTCAGGGTATTCTTGTGCTTCGAGATGCCTTTTGACGTCATGAAACCAGGGTCGGTCCACTATTTCTTCAGTATTAATCTCGTGACAATGTGCAGGTTCGTATATCCGCTCGATGGTAATTTGAGGTGCCTCATTATCCCAGTTAAGTTTAAATATGGAGGACATTGTAGCTAGCGCATCTGCCAACTGATTCTCTTCTCGCGGGAAGTGCTCGAAGGTAATCTGCTCGAAGTGTGGTAACAATGTCAGGACATGTTCTTTGTAAGGGATGAGGTTTGTATGTTTAGTATCTCACTCTCCTTTGATTTGACTGATAACCAAAGTTGAGTCCCCAAATACAATCAAAGATTTTATTCCCAAGTCTATGGCATCCTTGAGACCAAATATACAAGCTTCATACTCGGCCATGTTGTTGGTGCAACTGAAGCAGAGTCTGGCGGTGAAAGGTGTATGGCAACCTTCTGGAGAGATAAGTACCGCACCGATACCGTTTCCAAGTGCGTTGGAGGCACCATCAAAGTACAAAGTCCATCAGGATCCTTGTTCAGGTCCGTCATACAGTCTATTTTTTTCAATGTTGCTCAAAGTCATGATATCCTCGTCTGGAAAGTCGAACCTCATAGATTGATAATCTTCGACGGCTTGATGGGCCAGATGATCGGCTAGCACACTTCCCTTTATAACCTTTTGGGTCGTGTACTGTATATCATATTCGGTGAGGATCATCTGCCATCTAGCGATTCTTCCGGATAAAGCAGGATTCTCGAAGATGTACTTGATCGGATCCATCTTAGAGATCAGTAAAGTGGTATGTGTCAACATATGCTGCCTTAGCCGGCGAGCAGCCCATACCAAAGCGCAGCAAGTTTTCTCGAGCAGTGAATAGCGAGTCTCACAGTCGGTAAACTTTTTGCTAAGGTAATAAATGGCATGCTCTTTTCGGCCAGACTCGTCATGTTGGCCCAATATGCACCCCATTAAATTCTCCAGGACAGTCAGATACATGATTAATGGCCTTCCTTCGACGGGTGGCATCAAGATAGGAGGTTCCAGCAAATACTCCTTGATTTTATCGAAAGAAACTTGACAGTCATCATTCCATTCAACCAACTGATCTTCCTTCAACAGCTTGAAGATTGGTTCACATGTAGATGTTAGGTGAGAGACGAACCTTGCAATGTAGTTTAGGTGTCCCAAGAAACCTCTGACCTCCTTCTCAGTGCGAGGGGCAGGCATTTCTTGTATGGCTTTGACTTTGGAAGGATCAACCTCGATGCCTTTGTTGCTGATGATGAATCCCAAAATTTTATCGGACCTGACTCTGAAAGTGCACTTGTTAGGGTTCAGTCTGAGCTTGTACTCTTTCAACCTGACAAACAGCTTTTGCAGATGGTCTAGGTGTTCTTCTTCTGTTTGTGAACGGGCTATCATGTCGTCTACGTAGACTTCAATCTCATGATGTATCATGTCATGAAACAAAGCTACCATGGCTCGCTGATAGGTTGCCCCGGCATTCTTCAGTCCAAATGGCATCACTTTATAGCAGAAGGTACCCCATTGCATAACAAAAGTAGTCTTCTCCATGTCTTCGGGGGCCATTTTGATCTGGTTGTACCCCGAAAATCCATCCATGAAAGAGAATACCTTATGTTGAGCTATATTGTCAACCAAGATGTCGATGTGCGGTAGTGGAAAGTCATCTTTAGGGCTAGCCCTGTTTAAGTCTCTGTAATCCATGCACATTCTGACTTTGTCGTCCTTCTTAGGCACGGGCACAATGTTAGAAACCCATTATGGATAGGAAGTAACAGCAAGAAAGCCAGCATTGAACTACTTCATCACTTCAAATTTGATCTTTTCGGACATGTCTTGCCTCATTCGGAAGACTTTCTGTTTGATTGGTGGACAGTCTTCTCTTGTAGGGAGACGTGAACCACAATATCTGTATCCAGTCCCGACATGTCTTCATAGGACCAGGAAAAGATCTCAACATATTCATTCAACAGCTGAACTAAACGCTCTTTGACACTTGGCTCTAGGTTGGCACCCACTTTAACCTCCTTTCTGTCTTCGGCAATACCCAAGTTGATAGTCTCTAATAGCTCTTCATGGGGCAGAATAGCCCTTTCTTCCTATTGTAGGAGTCTAGCCAACTCTCCAGGCACTTCACAGTCTTTATCACCTTCGTATTCGGCATGATTGACCAGATCTTCAGAGTCACTGAAGGCCATAGCAGAATTGTTACCCATGGAATCCGGAGTGGATGGGTACCTGCATTTTGTGAGTATAGGTGTGTGTAAGGGATAGCCACCTTTAAACAAATAAAATGTAAAAAGAAAGAAAATGAACACAAAAGTTTATATATGAAAATGTCTATGATTCATTAAAAATGGCATATGAAAATGAAGAATCAAAACCCTTACAAATGGACCTATATGCCCCGGGTAAGGCACAAGGCAAAAAGAGTGTACGATTTATTTAATAATTATTACAGACCAACAGAAAATTTTCAAAAGATAAATTACTGATTGATGAAAGTAATGGGAACGAAATCTTTCGCCTCCCAGTTGTTCAGTCCTCCTTCAATAGTTGGAAAGATCCAGTCTTCAAAATTGCTTTCTTCTCCATCATCCTCTAAAGCATGAAATCCATGATGAGTGATCTTTAATGGTGGTCCTCCAGCCCGGGAGCGACGCACAACCTTATGACTAGAAGCAGTGAAACCCAAGCCGAACTTATCTGTCTTGTAAGGAAAATCTGGTAGTTGACCCCATACTGTGCTTCCTCCTTCCTTGATCACAACCTTCGTATCTTTAAGGGATGACATTCTGGACACAGGTTTGGTAATGATGAGCACAGAAGTCAATGTCTTGGCTACCGCAACTTAAGGAGAAACCTCTTCAAAGTGCTGAAAGGGGGTCTCGATGAATTCACCATCTAATTTAACATAGCGAAATGAATTCAGACGGCTTATCATATACTCCTTCTCGCCACGAACTGTCACAATTTTCCCCTGGACTGGGTACTTAAGCTTCTGATGCAGAGTGGACGTAACGGCCCCAGCATGATGAATCCATGTTCTTCCTAACAAGCAAGAGTAGGAGGGATGGATATCCATGACATAAAATGTGGAGTGGAAAGTTTCGGTACCCACTTTAATTGGGATGTCCACCTCCCCGTGAACCATCCGCTTAGAACTGTCAAAGGCTCTTACAATGATATTGCTGGGCGTCAAGGTCAATCCTTCACAATCCAATCTGTCCAATGCTTTCTTAGGCAAGACATTTAAAGATGACCCGATATCAACCAGAACGTGAGAAAGAGTGGTCCCTTTGCACTCCACTGAGACATGCAGCGCGTCGTTATGCTTTCTCCCCTTAGATGTTAGATCGGCATCAGAGAAGCTAAGACCATTGTCGGCGGTTAGGCTAGCTACACACTCTTGAAACTGATCCGCAGAAGTTTCTTGAGGCACGTGCGCCGTCTTCAGGAATTTGATCAAGGCTTTGGCATGACCTTCGGAGCAGAGTAATAGGGCCAGCATAGAGATTTTTGAAGGGGTTTGCCTCAGCTGCTCTACGACATCATAGTCGCTTTTCTGAATTATTTTTAAAATCTTCTCCATTTCCTTTTGAGTGGTCTCGGGGATGACCAAAGGTTGAGCCCTCGTCCTGACGGGCGCTTCTTGGATCCCCTTACCTTTATCAGTAGTAACAGCAGAGGGTACAACTTCGGGAGTTATGATCTCTTCAATCACTGGACTTCGCACAGATATCTTGATTGGCACAGGAGCACTGGAGGGTCCGAAGATTTCCCTTGGAAGAGCAATCTCCGGAGAGAAGATTATTCCGCTACGAATGATCTTACTTGTCCCCGCAATATTTCCTATGTCAGAAGTTTCTTCATCAGAATTCTCTTCAACTGATTTGATTTGTTTAACACTGTGGTAGAAGATCTCTCCTCCATAATTCCATGGTATTGTCTTATTGGACTTGTATGGGATAGGCCCCGACATTGTTATCTTCAAAGGTACAAACTTTGGATCGGGTGTAATCTTAACAGGTCTTTTGGAGACCTTGGAAATATTGTCGGAAATGGTGATTATAGCAACATCGTTGATTGGAGTAACAGGAGTAACAGGAGTAACATGAGTTTTCTTGAAGAGGATTTCCTGATTA
The DNA here is from genome assembly GCA_948472305.1 of Vicia faba. NCBI lineage: Eukaryota > Viridiplantae > Streptophyta > Magnoliopsida > Fabales > Fabaceae > Vicia > Vicia faba. Next base: position 776,488,237 of record OX451736.1, on the reverse strand, counting down.
TCCATCAGGCGTTGGATGCCTGATTTCAATAGCGGACAGTCGGATTGCAAGGTCGAACAAAGGTAACAATCTTTTTCACAGCCCAGGAAAATCCCGGCTTTCCACAGATTCATCTTGATCATTGGCAATGGAGTCATTAAGTCTTGAACAGCAGTAACATAAAGATCTTCTACAATAGCATTGACATTATGACCATGTTTCGACATTGGAGCAGATATCACATTAGGTTTTTCAGGTGCGTCAAACTCCACCTCCTTTTCATCTATTAAATCTTGGATCTTGTTTTTGAGGGCCCAACATTTGTTGGTGTCGTGCCCTATGATGTCTGAATGGTAAGCGCATTTAACGTTGGCATGGTAAAAAGGAGAAGTTGTATTCGGATTTTGTGGTGGCTCTCTCAAGGTTGTAAGGTTTAACTTCAAGAGATGGGGGAGAACCTGGGAAGGCGTCATGTTTATTTTGGTGAATTGTCTAGCGGGCCTTCCCCCTCTTGGTTGGTTGGTTCTGGGTTGACTGCTTCGAGATTGATCGGCTGCAGAATTCTGAATCATCACAGCCCCGACCGCTGGTCGGCGCTCGACTCTTCCTTGATTTCTCTGGGAGTAAACAACTGAGACCTCTTTCTTGGCTGGAAACGTTTTCTTGATAGCCGCGGAAGCAGATGCATCCTTCTGAATTTTACCGCTCTTAATGCCAGATTTGACTCTTTCACCAGTCAGAATTAGTTCAGTGAACCCGACAGATGAGCTCCCGATCAAGTGATTAAAGAATGGACCTGACAGGGTCCCCAAAAACATATCCATAAGCTCTCTCTCAGACAATGGTTGATGCACCCTTCCAGCCAAGTCCCGCCACTTCTGGGCATACTCCTTAAAGCCCTTATTAGAGACCATACCCATACTCTGTAATTGAGTACGAGTAGGTGCTAAGTCTGCATTATATTGATATTGTCGGTAGAAGGCAGCAGCCAAATCCTCCCAGTTATGTACATCAGATCTCTCAAGCTGATAGAACCAATCCAATTGCGTACCCGACAAACTATCTTGAAAAAAGTGGACCCACAGATCCTTATCAGAAGAGTGAGGTTGGATATTTCTGACGTAAGACCGCAGATGCATCTTCGGACAAGACAAACCATCGTATTTAGCAAATGTAGGCACCTTGAATTTAGGGGGAATCACAATCCCAGCAACCAACCCTAGTTCCTCGAAATCCAGCCCAGGCACTCTTTGTACCTCTATGGCTGCCAAACGCTCTTCCAGATTGTTATACTTGTCGTCTGCAGGAGGATACTGTTGTTCAGAGTAATCTTCATCCTCTCCTTCTTCTTCTTCAGCCTCAGACTCAGAGGGCACTGCAGCTCTCTTTCCTTTTCCAACCCCTTCATCAGACGTCGAGGGGAAATCCAGGACTCTTCTAGCTTGGTTCTCAAATCTTCTTCCCAAAGTAGCCACACCAAATCTTTTTTTATTTTTCTCCTTTTCTTTTTCCTTTTCCTTCTCTAACACTGCTTTAAGGTCCTCTTGACCCTTTGCCAAGGTCATGAGGAGTTGTTGGAACTGCGAATTTTGTGCTTGTAGATCTTTGATCGTCTTCTCTATATCCATCTTGCTGAAATAAACAGCAGAGAGATAAGGAAACCTGGTGTGAAGACATGTTTATGCATATGATGAATGATATGTATTCGTGTAATGCATTCAAGGATTCAGAAATTCAAAGTTGTTGCAGACAAAAAGAACACACGTCATATTAATAAGAAGAAATTTGTTAGTACATAAATGCCCCATGGGCCAAATATTACAAAATTCTAATGTAAAAAGACGTTGCGCATCCTCTTTGGCGCGATGTAGGTGTTGAGAGTCTGCTCTTCATGGAGTTGACGAGTAAGTTCCAAAACCTTCTTCTCACTGGCGTAGAAGCTGGCTTCAAAAGTGTTTCATTCTTCCTTGAGTTGTATCCAACTCTTTTGCAAATCTTCCAATGATGTTGGCATGTCAGGATGTAGGATGGTGTATGCAACCTCTCCTTCCATAACAGGCTCTTTGATCACATGGAGAATGTAAGGGTAAGGCATCATAAGAATCTGGGCGCGGGTTCGTACCCACTTGAGGTAAGGCTCAAGGGGGATGGAATTCTTGTGCCCCAGTGTCTTACTGTACACTTTGTTAGGCATCCTCCAAGCTCAGATAAACCTTTGTCGAAGTTCTTGAGCGTCATTGTCAAAGTCAAAAACCAAGTCCGGAATCAGCATGTCATGAGGGCCATCCCTTCGGGCATACCCAAATTGTCTCAGAGCCAAACAGGGGTTGTAGGTAATGCCTCCCCTAATTCCAAGTAGTGGGACATTAGGGAATTCCCCACAACAATCAATGATGATGACATTTTCTCTGGACCGAGAACACCAATGAACATCAGAATGTGTAAGAGTCATCAATCGTTGCGACCACCTCAAGCCTTGTTCATTCTTCAAGACTGACTGGGGAAGGTTAGAAATAAACCACCTTGCTAGAAGAGGAATACAGCACATGAGAACACCTGTTTTCCTCATTGTTCGTGTGTGAAATAAGTGTAAGATATCCCCAAGCAATGTAGGCACAGGATTCCGAGACATGAAAATCTTGACAACATTCACATCTATAAGCTGATCAGGGTTTGGGAACAAGACCAACCCATAGATGAGAAGTGCTACAATCTCTTCAAAAGCTTGTAGATCTAGAGAATTCCAGCAGTCTTGTGCCTTCTCAAACAGAAACTTTTCCAAGAAACCCTTGACACCACTTCTGGTTTCCCAATGACCTTTGATATCAGATGGTTGCAAGTGTAGGGCTTGAGCAACATCTTCAGGCTTTGGTTCTCTTTCTGTACCGTTGTAGGGTAGTTGATGGAGAATAGGAATCCTCAGGAGTTGAGAAAATTCCTCCAAAGTAGGCACTAGTTGGTAATCAGGAAATGTAAAGCAATGGTGTAGGGGGTCAAAGAACTGGAAGAGAACTTTCACCATGTCTTCTTCAATGTTAGAATTGACCAAGTTGAGAAGTCTACCATGTCTTTCACTCAAGGGAGAATTCTCTGGAATCTTGGAAGAAAGCTCCCTGAGTTGAGGAGGGATTCTCACAAGGTTGACCTAAATTGTTTTCCTACGAAGAGATTCCATTACCTACAAAACAAGAACAAAGATGAAGATCCAAACCCTTGAAATGGTTAGTGGATGCATATGATGCTTCATGATGTTCATGATGTATGCACAAGTATATGTATAATCAAATCACACAAGATCCTAGTTTCAGGCTTGCATGGGGTTTCATAGGTAAGTACCCTCTTGAAGTTAGTTGGCTCAACCTGTCCATAAATAGTAACCAGGTTCTAAGGAGCTCAATATCACTGGATTATTTTCTGTGTTCATTGTTTCAGTTTAGCCACTTAACTGGCGACCGAAATATTCTAAGAAAACAACCCTCAATGAGTGTAGTATCGAGTATCTACCAACTTCGGACTACACCAAAGTCGGTCATCTCACTACCCCTAATAAGGCCAAGATGGTCAAGTAAAGGTTCTAAAAGTCCATTAGTGCTTCATGACATCACACAGCAGCCCCGTATTCTCTTTGATTAACTCAAAGGCTACCGGTACCCAAAAATATGTCGCACTAATATAGCAATTGCTTCAACCATGTCGGTATACCCCGCACAGTTTCCACAACGTATTTCTATTTACCTATGAATGTTTCCCAAATCTGGGTAGAGGATTTCAAACCCAAACAATAGAACCAAGTGTAAAGCAATCAAAGCAAACAAGGTAAGCATGTAAAGGTGATCTAAACCCTAAGGTAACCCCACTTTTAGAGATAATTCCCCAGCAGAGTCGCCAGTTCTGTGATACGGTGGGAGAACTGACTTGAGGTTTTGCGTTTGTGTTCTCAAATGTTTCGGTTTAGCAAGAGTCGCCACCAACTTTTTATTTTATCCAAAGGAAAGGTCAAAAAGCACAGGAAAGACCTTTGATATGTTTTTTTGGGTTCGGGGGATAGATTATGAAAAGGAAAGGTGATAGCACCCTTTTCATCCATGGTTTTCCATGGGCTCTTAGTTACTTGTTTAGATCACTTGCTTTTGCTTTTCAATTGTTTGAAATGGTGCTTTGTGTGTGGTTTTGAAAATGTTTTGAAAAGAGGCCATCGTTGTGGAAACCTTTGTAATGATTCTTGTTTGAATGTATACAGTATTTGTCTTTTGAAAAGATATTTCAATGTTTTTGAAAGTTTTGAAAGTTTGTTTTGGGAAATGTTTTGAAATTGTGTTGTGAGGTGTGTTTGAAAATAGCAAGGATGGTTTGCAAGTTTTGATCAAGTAACTAAGAGTTGTCTACCCTTTTTTACTCAAAGAGTCTTTCCTACACATTTTTAACCCTTTTGACAGTGTTGTTTTACCATTGTATTTGGTAAACAACCTTGTGTTTGAATGTTAAACGGGACAGGCGCGGGTCGTCGTATTAACCATGATAGCAATAGTGCTAAGTATCTTTAGCAATTTTTTGAGGGACTAGATAATTTTGTATAGGCAACCAAGATAGCATCATCGAGGGACTATGATCTTTTGTTTTGTTTTTTTGTTTTGCCAAGATACCTAGCATGCATACCATGGCCATTTTAAAGGCAACAAGTGGATGAAACCCTAGGGGTGCATGTGTGCATTGTGTTGTCAATTTTCATGCTTTTTTGTCTTTGTATTAGTCAAGCTATTTGTTTTGATTTTGGACATTTGCATACAAACCCTAATCTCTATCATGGCATATTTGAAAATTATAAATGCGCAAAATAATTCTATGACTATTACAATATTGATATGTGGAGGGGGGTACAATTTTGTATAGGGGATTATTTTGCAAGAAAATTAAAACCCTAATTTTTACTATTACATCCAAATTGAATTCTTTGCATCAAATAATAAATAAACAATATTTAAATAAGCAATAAAATATAAATATGTAAAATATTATGAATATGCAAAAAAATGTTTTTATTTATGTGTAAAAATATAATATTTAATGTATTAAAAAAAATAGAAACAAAAGATTAATTTTTGTCAAGGGTAAAAACCCTAATTTTCTTTAAGAAAAGTATATATATTAGTTATATTGTTTATATACAATAAAATAAAATAATGAAATATCTACAAATGTCAAAAAATGAAAATATATTAGAAAAATATTATTTAAGTATGTAAATAATAAAAATGAGAATATAACATTTTTATGTATTATTTCCAAGTCTTTTAATAAAAAAATATATACTAATTAAGAATTATTTTCATGTTAGAAAAATAAAATAAAATATAAAAATAAATGTGAAAATTTATAAAAATATTTTTGGTAAGTTTTTATGTTTAGAAAAAATAGAATAAAATCAGAAATGAAAAATAAATAGAAAAATACAAAAATATAAAGAAATGGGCCAGGGGGGTGCAGTCAGCAAGGCAGGGGGTGTCAAAAGTGAACCAAGCCAAAGTCCAGCCCACTGATCTTTATCTTCAACCTCTTGTTCAAACAAAACACGCGTTTCCTGTACAAACTTGGATATCCTGCATACGTGCTCTAATGCACAAACTCATAACACCAAAGTTATAACATTTTTCAAGACGATTTCAACCATATAAAGAACTTAATCTAACTCTCAAAGACCAGAGAGAATTTCTCTGGCCCTAATTTCTAACCTAACTTTTTCAGGAAGTTCATGAATCAAATTCTCTTAACACAATTAATTTAAATGAAATTTAAGCATATGTACAGCTTCATGTCTATGAGTACTATATTTTTTATTCACAAACCTAAGCCTAATGATTCCTAAATAGAGAGATAGGAAGTTAATAAAAACCTGTTTCATTTGAACTCGTGTATGGCAATATGGAGCTTTTCAGTGAGACCTGAGGTGCTTGGGAGCTTGCCTGAACTTCCTCTGACCTTCCCCAATGCCTAGTTTGCTTTGGACTTGCTTGAGCAAGCTTGTAGAACTCAACCTGCACAAGCTGAAAACAGAAATGGTGAAGCTTGCAAATCTAGTTACAGTCATTGTCCAATGGTTGGGATAGCTTGGATAGGTTATATGGAATGTGTTTGAACAAGTTTGGGGCAAAGCGCACGAGTGGTTTGTGAGATAGAACTCAAAGTGCTGAAGCTGCCTTGTTTTGCAAGAGGAAGGTGATTTTGTGTTTTGGAAGGCTTAAGGGTTCAATGGCTCGTGTTTCTGGCTCAAGGCGATGTGTAAAACTTGTCTCAAATGCTTGCAAGGGTTGGTTATAACAGATATGCAAGTTATGGCTCTTTGGCAAGTTTACTTGTATTTTAAGCAAAAGTAACAAGTGGTACAAGTCAGGCTTGTACAGGCTATCTTTCATCTTGCACTTTGTGATCTTGGCTCCTCAAGTTTGTGGATATTGTTTGCTGTCCAAGATTTGGTTCAAGGCTCAAGGATTCAATTTGACATAAAGCAAAATTTGACAAAAATGGCAATGTTGCCTTTTTGCTATTTTTGGATTAATCTCTTGTGTAATCCTCCCATGATCATAAAAAAGCCTCAAACCAATGGATTTTCATTTTATTATTGAGTATGAAAGGGTTTAGGGACCTGTAATCAAGTACAAACAATGCTGGATGGAAGTTGCAACTTGTATCAACATGAAAATGCCATGGATTAAAAGTGAGTTTTTTCCAAATTCAAACCTTCGACTCTCCCTAACCACAAATGATTTTGGAGAGTTCTTGGACATTTTGTAAAGCTTGTAACATGATCTACAATCCATCTTTGAAATGCATTTTGAGATTCCAAGTGGAACTATGTGAAAATTGGTTATGAAGATAGGTCAAAATCCTGCCTAAACTAGGATAAAATTTCACTATGTTAAAAGTTTCATGGACCCTTGTTCCAAAAATCATAACTTGAGATCCAAGCTTCTTTTGCGAAAACTTTGTGAATCAAAGTTGTAGATTTTATGGAGGAATACAACTTTCATGTTGGAAGTTTTTTTGAATCCAATTGCATCATGGTGAAAAAGTTGGGCAAAGTTGGGAAAAAATAAGAAAATTTCATAACTTAGAAAAATTCTAAGTTATGAAATTTTTCAATTTTAAACCCTAATTTGCAAAATTAGGTTTCTTGATGAACAAGTTTCATTTTTTGACACATCTTTATGAAAAATGACCCTTGGCACTTGATTTTGACCATAAAGTCAAAGTTTGACTTTTCAGTGTACAGTCAAATTTGATCAGTTGACAAAAATTCATCTGTCAATCCAATGCAATTGAGATCTTTTGAACCTTGGGAATAGGTCAAGATGATGCCATTGAGTCCTTGAATCCATGCTGGAACCTAATTTGCCATTGACTAGGTGAAAAATCAGAAATTGCCCTTTTGCAATCAAAACCCTAAAAATGACAATTTTGCCCTTTTGATGATTTGATCAAATTTCTTGAGGAGTTGTGGTCGAAACTTGATCAAATGGTTCATATGAGTCTATAACATTGATGTGGATCAAAATTTATGAGTTTTGACTGTAAATTGTCCATAGTTGACTTTTCCCCCAATACAGTTGATTTCTAGGTCAACTGTCCAATTGACTGGGCAAAAATTTGTTTCAAGGCTTGAAACTTGGTAGAGGCAATATTTTAAGTCCAACGTGAAGTATGAAAGTCACTTTGAGAATTAGAAGTCCAAAATTCCTGGTGCAAACTCAAACCCTAAATTAGGTCATTAGTGCAAGGAGATGTCTTGAGCAGAGCAAACCTTAATCCTGTCTGGAATTCAAAGAGTCTTATGAGGGGAAATCTTGATGAAGTGAGAGGGCAAATTTTGGGGTACAACACTGGTCGAGAAGTGCGAGTGTGGTTCAGGCATGATATAAAGATCAAGGTTCAAGCTTCTGGTGTTTTGGGGTTTCAAATTAACCAGTGGAATTAAATTCTTAAGCATTTGTTTTGTTTGAGAGTTTGATTATAAGGCGCGTGCTTTGTTTGGAATACAAGTTATAACCATTATTCTTGATTTCTTGAGATTTAAGTTACAAAGTTGAGATGTGCATTCGAATCATTCAAGGGAGAATTTCAGAATTTAAACAAGATCGAGAGTTGTTTGATTTCCATACAAAAGAATCCATTCAAAAAAACGTATCATTCAAGCTTTCGTGTTCATTACATTTTTTAGACTGATTACAGAGCGTATGAAAAAATAAATTCCAATTATTGGAATACAAATTACATTTGTTTTGATTACAAAGAAAAGAGAAAAATAATTTGTATTTCTTCAAGTCTTCATCTTCAAGTCTTCATCTTCAAGTCTTCATCTTCACTCCTCGCCATGGTATTTTCATCGTTCAATCTCGCTTTGGACCGTCCAATAATCGTGCTCATGAAACAAGGAAAAAGAGAAAAGTTAGTGATCAAGCATATAAAAAATTTCAAACAAGAATGAATTAATTGATATCTCATCATGAGGGTTTGTATTTGGAATCAGATTAAAAGGGAGTTTGTTTAATCATGGACTATTTTTTCCCTCTCCCAATTGAAAATCACAAAAAGCTTGTGCCTTTTGGTTCACAAAAAGAAAAAAAGAAAGAAGTTTGCAAATATTCTATTTTTTCTACTGCTGCAAAACAAACAGAACAGGCAACGCACAAGAAGCAAGACAGCATAACATCGCACAAGGCAAAACATGCAGCAGGCCAAGGCATAACAAGTATAGCAGGCTAGCCAAATGTAACAGCAGCCCAAGGCAACCGGCAACAAGTCACAAGCTAAAACAAAAAAAGAAACTCAACTATGATAAAGCAAGTGCAGCATCGTATTAAACAAAACATTAGTGCAAGCAGCCAAATGTCGTATGTCATCATTTTCCAAATACACAAACCCTTCAGAACTTTAATTAGATAAAAGCATTAAGCTTTGCATCACAGAAAGATAAGAGAGGAAAGAAAAAACTTGCACATTACTGTCCAACAAAACAATCAAAACTGTTGTAACATTGCACAAAATAGGCAAGTTAAAAACCTGCGTTCTAAAGCACCAAGCCAGCATACCAACAATGTTCAAAATTTCTCTGATTTCCCTCCCAATTCCTACTGCTATTTCCTTATAAGAAACACACCACTGTTTCATTGAGATTCTGGACTCATAGCTTAAAAAACCAACCACAAACTGTAAGAGTTGCAAACCAAAAAAACCAAAACCAACCACCAACTGTAAGAGCTGCAAACCAAAAACCAAAACCAACCACAAATTGTAAGAACTAAAAACGCAAAAAAAAAACAAACAGAAGCCAAAGCAAACGGTCCAACCGAAAACCATAACAAACACTGTAAACGCAAAAAAACAAATAGAAGCCAAAACAAACTGCAAACCAGAAGAAACAACATCAACCAAAGCGACATCCACCAAAGAAAAAAAACCAGTAACCAAGAAGCAGACATAAATCGTCTATTTCAAAACCTCTGCCAATACTCAAAACCATTTAAGCCAAATCCCACAAGCACCGCAAAATCAACACAGTAGACGCACAGGGAGTCAGAAGAGGGCATCGAAATCTGTTCAATACATAAAGGAGACAACAAGGTTCAAAAAATATTAAAATAGAAGCAGAATCACAAGATCCAAGAGAAGGAAATAAAAAGAATTTGTAACACACCTGGAGTATTCTTGAGGTAAGCTTTATAACTTTCCCTTTGGCTTAAACGAGTATTGTACCCTTTAGCTTTACGATTAATGTTGTTGCTTCACGTTGAAAACAAGTGAAACGTTTGAAAACATTTATCTGTGATTGAAACACGAAGCAAAAAAAAAGAGATTATAGTCAGAGACATAAATAATAAAAAAAATCAGTAAACCAATTCCATGTTTCGTTATCCGATTGCGCAGAAAACTTGCCTAAATCTCTCTCTCACTCTGCTCTCGGATTCTTCTTCATCGTCGTCTTCACCATCTCTTCGTCATAATCCCATAGTAACAAATTTCACCCTGCCCAACACCATAAAAAAACGCATCAAATCTTTGAAAAAAGCAGCTACATTTACAAACTCAGAAAACGTATAATTAGAGACGAGAATTCGCATACCTTGGTAATAGATCGGACCTCTGAGGCGAGCAGAGCTAATTCCAAAAGCTAAATCATAAGGGAGATAAGCTGAAGCAATAAAGCGCTGTATGTCATCAAAATTGAGCGATGAATCTGTGATGATGATGGAAAATCGTGCGCTGACAGAGTGAGAGGGTTCGATCATCTTGATGAGAGTAAGGAAAATCGATTTGGAGAGGGTTGGCAAGTTTGTCGTTATTCTCAGAAAACATGCAGAAGGAGAGAGAAGATGGTGGTGCGTTTATGATGTTGATACGGATGGGAGGAGGAAAGGGTCTAAACAAAGGCGCTATTAAGGAAAATAGATGAAGGGTTGTAGTGGTTCTGTTTGGGATTTGAGAGGAAGAGAAGAGGATTTGTGGTGAGATAAGAAGAGAAGCAGTTTCGCGAAGAAGATAGAGAGATAACATTTTGTTTTTAATTGAGTTAATTGGAATAGTAATCAGAATTAATTTACAATTTAATTGCTTCCCCTTTCCAAGGCCAAGAACGGCGGCCCTTCATTGTACTAGGGTTTGCAAAAAAAAATTTATTCCATTCCTCCTACCGGGTCGGCCCTTTGGCCCAATCCAATTACCACTTTCCTTTATGTTTTAATTGAACCATTGTTATGACGAATAAACAACATAGCTCAACTGGAAAAGAATCTAATAATAAACCTTGAGGACCCGGGTTCAACCCCTGCTGGGGGAATTTTCCATTTTTTTCTTTTTTTTTTGTTTTTTTTAGGCTTTGTCTTTATGTATTTTATCATATATTTCATAAAAATATACTTGTTTAATTTCTTTTCTTTACATAGTTATCGCATGAGAAAAATATAAAAAACATGTTTGTTTTAATTAATTTTTTTCATTTTTGTTTACTTAATCTTTTGTTTAATTTTCTTTAAGTTTAATTTGTTTCATTTAATACCCAAAATAAGTTAAAATTAGGTTTCGATACTCATTTCGCAATAAGTTGTAAAAAAATATATTATAGTATTATTTTTCTTAAAACAATAACTATTTAGGGTCTTAGTTTCTTTATTCGTTCATTCAAACCCCAATGCCATACTCCCTTAGTTAGCTTTGTGAGACGATTAAAACTCGTTTGATCGCCTTATGTCGAAATAGACTTTTAGCTCATTTGCACATAACAAACAATTAGGCTTTTCTAGGCTCCCTCATAACCTTTTTCTTCTGTAATTAAAACTTAACATTCACAAATCAAAAATCCAAAAATACTCCTTAATCATTACTTAAATTTATTTTAAAACCCGCAAAACACTCAACCAATCAAAACTTCTCCCCAAGGGCATGTTATCTCCGTTCTACCGCGATACTGGCCGTGCCTATTGCTAGAATGCGTGCGTTAACGTTGCCCACTAAAAAACAAAAACAAACCAACCTTTTTCTAGAGGAACTACGGTGTTCTGATTCCTTCATTGGATACGTAGGCAAAGGGTCGTGAAACCCTCATGAACGCAATAATCAAAAACCATCCATTTCCCTTTAAGCAAGCATAGTTGTAGATAAACACACCCTTTAAGACAAATAAACAAAATGGATCCCATTGAGTACAACAGATGTGAGGGGTGCTAATATCTTCCCCTCGCATAACCGACTCCCTTACCCTTTCTCTTGGTCGCAAGACCATCTTATCCATTCCCTTGTGGTTTTATCGATATTCCCCTTCCTTCGGGATAAATAAAGTTCGGTGGCGGCTCTGTGTTTTCTGTCGGTAGCTTCAGCTGGCGACTCTGCTGGGGAACTTTAGCGAGTCTCTCCTAGTTTTGTTTATTTGTCTTTTGGGTGTTTATTTATTTGTTTTATCTTGCTTTACTGTTTTATTTCTTTATTTATTCTTTTGTATATATTGCATATATTGTTGCTACTCACATATTCTGGATACATTATGATGTTGGGTTTGGTGTTTAATTTTGATAAGTTCTATACCCGGACTTGGGTTACACATAGGATTAGGACGAGCGGTATAGTCATGTTAACTTTGAGGAAGTAATCCCGAAGAAGGAGGCATGAAAATCCCCCACTCAGTGGAGGTCCCCTTGAAAGTAGTGATGTTTACCGAGTAATCGGGAAGGCGTCGTTGCTTTCGACCTGGGAGCTATAGAAGTTGAGGGCCGTAGAACTATTAACCCATCATGGCCTTTTAGGTGCAATGTGGAGACTGTAACAGAGTAATCCGGAAGTAGTTGTCACGCGATATTGCACTCGGATGAGTTTTTCCTGCGAATGTTACTGATTACCAAGTAATTAGGACGTCGGTAATATCTAAAGGAAGAGCGTAGACTTCGAGAACTCTTTAGAACCTTGTTCGGCAGGTGAAAAAACCCTAGTACATACCTCGTGGGTGGTTACTTTGACTTCATGCCTGTGGAGTCGAACTTTTGATCCTGTTACTTTCAGCCTATGCAACGGACTACGCAATGGTTATCCAGAATATGTGGAGCTGAGACTTCATGCCATAGCATACCATGACATCATATCATCATGTATATATATCTCATATCTAGGGAAATCCAAAGACAAGTCTCGTTGATACAACTTTTCAAAAAAAAAGGAAATTTTAAAAAGATAGACGAGTCTTTGGGTCTCATTAGAAATGAAGATAAAGCATTCATCCATATTACCATGCATTCATTTTTTCACAACAAAAACTCATTGGGGTCCCCTTTACTAGAATCCAGTAAACAGCAAAGACGACTCATCCACATCCTTACCGTGCCAGAGGCAACCAACAAAGGCTAATGGATCTTTTCGAAGAAAATCAGAATGCACTTCGTCGGGATATGGACACTATGGGTACTCGCATGGATCAACTCATGGAAACTCTGCATGTCGTGATTAAGGGTCAAGAAGAACTACACCAAAGTGTTGCCAAGCTTACTACTGCTGCTCCTTCCACTTATGCTAATGGGAGAAATGACAATGCTAATGTTGAGACTCCTACCGGTGCTCCTAGGAATGATGTCGACGATCATCATGATGTTATTGATCTTGATGAACCCCAAGTGAACCTTGCTGCCGGGGTTGCCGAAACTTCAAAAATGTATCATGCTCTCAAAGAGCGACTAAGAGCCATGGAAGGTATCAAGGCTTCCGAATTCAATACTGTTGCAATGTGTCTCGTGCCTAGGGTAGTTATTCCTCCCAAGTTTAAAGTCCCATAGTTTGACAAATACAAAGGCACTTCTTGCCCAGAGACACATCTCTGTTCCTATTGTCACAAAATGGCGGCCTATGCTGGAAATGAACCTTTGCTCATGCATTTATTTCAGGATTGTTTGACCGGGGCATCATTAGATTGGTATATGCAATTGGAAAGATCTCATGTCAGTACTTGGGGAGAGCTTGCCGATGATTTTTTGAAACATTACCATTACAATACTGTCATGGCTCCTAGCCGTACTCAGCTCCAAGGAATGGTGAAAAAGTCTGAAGATTCTTTCAAAGAATACGCTCAGAGGTGGCGTGAACTAGATGCAAGGGTCCAACCTCCTCTTTTGGATCGTGAGTTGATTGATCTGTTTATGGGTACTCTACGAGGCCCTTATCTCCAGCATATGCTCAGTAGCACTTCTACTTTATTTTCTGATATGGTCATCATTGGTGAACATGTTGAGACGTGTATTAAGGCTGGAACGATTCAAGATGTTCCTAATAATGCTAACAACAATGCTGGCATTAATAGGAAACCATTTTCTGGTTTTGTCAAGAAGAAAGAGGGCGAGACTAGTGCCATTACCGTCAACCAAGGAAGAGCTCCCACATTTCCTCAAGTCTGATTCCCTTATTTTCCTACACCTGCTATTGTTCCCAACCAATTTTTTCCGTAAGTATACGCTGCTACAACTCCAGCACCCTGGATGGCCCAACAACAGCCTTTCTCTCCAAACCACATTATGTTCCGCAACAATAGTTTGCACCTCCTACAACTTATCAACAACCGAATCAACATCTCCAAGGCTCGAGAGCTCCTCAAAGACAGTAGCCCCTGAAAGAAGATTTGATCTCATTCCCATGTCCTACGCTCAGCTTCTCCCATAGTTACTTGCTAGTCAAATGGTTCAATTGCGTGAACTCGGTCTACCGCCAAATCATCTCCCTAGAGGATATGATAGTAATGCTCATTGTGAATTCCATTCTGGTGCCCCAGGACATACAATTGAAAATTGCAGAGCTTTCAAGTACAAAGTTCAAGATCTCATTGATGCAAAATCCATCAACTTCAACCCTGTTGGTCCGAATATTCAAAATAATCCCATGCCTCCTCATCAAGGGGGAACAGTCAACGCTATTGAAGAAGTTAATGAACGGGTTTTGGTATCAAAGGTTGATGAAATTAAGATATCTTTGGAAACGGTCAGAGAACATTTGTTGAAGCATGAAGTGCTACAAGAACTCCATGACTTCTGCTTAACCTGTTCTTCCAAACCAGAAGAGTGTGCCAAGTTGAAGACGGCCATCCAACAGTTGATCGATGAAGGTGTCTTACAGATAGAGAAGGTTTTCCGAGAAGAAGAGATTGATGTCCTAGAAATCCCCTACTATCTGAGAAGCTTTTCAGCCACCCCTAGTATTCTGTTAACAATTCAGGTTCCTATTACCCCCACAATGATTTAAGCTCCTATTCCTCCTACAAGCAACGACTCGAAGGCAGTTCCATGGGAGTATAATGTAGTATATATTCATGGAAAGAGGTATGAGTTCCCTCCGGTTGGTGACAAGAATGTTACCAACATTGCGGGAACAAGCAACATGACTCGCAGTGGTCAGATCTTTTCTCCTCCACCACCACCTCCTAAGGAAACTAACAGTGAAGCTCTAGCTAAGGCCAGGGGAAAGCAAGTGATGGATAATCAACCCGAACTTTCTGAAGGACAAGAAGCGGAGCAACTTTTGAGAATTCTCAAGCGGAGTGATTACAAAGTAGTGGGCCAGCTCAACCAGACACCATCCAAGATTTCCATATTATCTCTCATTTTGTGTTCAGAGGCCCACCGCAACGCCTTATTGAAGACCTTATGTTCTGCTCATGTTACCCAAGACATCTTTGTGGCCCAGTTTGAAGGAATAGTCACCAATATTGCTGTGGGAAATTGTTTGGGATTCAGCGATGATGAACTCACAATTGAAGGCAGAGCCCACAATAAAGCGCTGCATGTTTCTATGAAGTGTTTGGACACTATTTTATCTCGAGTTTTGGTGGATACAGGTTCTTCACTCAATGTGATGCCTAAGGTTACCTTGTTTAAGCTAAATATGGATGGAGTAATGATGAGGCCCTCCACTCTAAATGGTCGAGCGTTTGATGGTTCGAGATGATTGGTGGATGGAGAAGTGGATTTTCCTGTCAAGATTGGTCCCCACACTTTCTATTTGTCATTCTATGTTATGGACATTCGTCCATCCTATACTTGCCTTTTGGGTCGTCCATGGATTCATGTAGAAGGAGCTGTGACATTTACTCTTTATCAACTCCTGAAGTTCATTATGAATGACCAAGTTGTCATCGTTTGCATGGAGG
The DNA here is from genome assembly GCA_948472305.1 of Vicia faba. Taxonomy (NCBI): domain Eukaryota; kingdom Viridiplantae; phylum Streptophyta; class Magnoliopsida; order Fabales; family Fabaceae; genus Vicia; species Vicia faba. Next base: position 776,472,597 of record OX451736.1, on the reverse strand, counting down.
AAGACATAGTGATTAATAATCTGACTACCTACCGTTACGTGGAAGTGGAAGGAGAGGTACAAGAGTTGCCCTTTCAAGCTCTGGAGATTGTTACTGTTGACAAAGTCCCCGTCGTGGAATGTAAGAAGTCTGAGATACCCCTGGCCTCTTTGAGGGATGCCAAATCCCTCATAGAAGCAAGACCTCCCCATGACAGTTGGGGCAAATTGATTGAAGTTCCAGAGAAGAAAGATCGTTTTGGTCTTGGGTATCAGCCATCCTCCTCCGTGCAATCTGTTTGGGTTCCTCTCAAAGGTCAGCAGGTTCCCCCAATTTCTGAAGTGTTTGTCAGTGCTGGTGTAAGCAAAGAAGGACAAGTACTCTCCACAGATGCTGAAGGTGACGATGAGGATATTTCAAGATTTATCTATCAACTAGCGTCGGACCAGGAGCTCAGCAATTGGACTGCCATGGACATCCCTGAAGTTGTTTTCTTTGATGTGTAATTTTCTGTTTCCATTTTAAGTCGTATGTCCTGCCCAAGATGTGCTGATAGCTTGTAGAAGGAGCCCCTTATGTTTCAATCTTCATTTAACATTGAATGAAAAATCGCACTTTCGCATACAATTTTGTTCATTGTCTTTTCTTTTAATTTTACTTTTTCAAAATAAAAATGGCAATAGTTTTCTTTTCTTATTCTAAATTTTCATTTGCACTTTCTAAAAATAAAACATAAAATCATAGATCATGTAGATCCGTCTCAGACTCCGTTGGAAATGATAATGCTATGGCTCCTTATATCCTTGAGAATTCAGTTGATCATGCTAACGAAGATAATGAGGAAGATTGTGAAGTCCCTGAAGAACTAGCCAGACTCTTGAGACAGGAAGAGAAGGTCATTCAGCCGTATCAAGATGAAACAGAAGTCGTCAATCTCGGTACTGAAGAGGTAAAGAGAGAAGTCAAGATAGGGGCCACCTTGCAAAGTGAAGAAAATAAGGGGTTGATTGAATTGCTTCAAGAGTATGCCGACATCTTCGCCTGGTCGTATGAAGACATGCCCGACTTAGATACTGATATAGTAATGCATAGATTGCCACTCAAGCCAGAATGTCCTCCTGTAAAGCAGAAACCAAGAAGGACCAGACCCGACATGGCTTTGAAGATCAAAGAAGAGGTTCAGAAACAGCTCGAAGCAGGTTTCCTATCTATGATAAATTACCCGCCTTGGATTGCTAACATTGTGCCCATACCTAAGAAGGATGGTAAGGTATGTATGTGTGTTGACTACCGAGACTTGAATAGAGCAAGCCCGAAGGATAATTTATCGTTGCCTCATATTGATGTATTGGTTGATAACACTGCTTAGTCTTCGGTGTTTTCCTTTATGGATGGGTTCTCTGGCTACAATCAGATAAAGATGGCTCCGGAAGACATGTATAAAATAGCTTTCACAACTCCTTGGGGTACCTTTTGCTACAGAGTCATGCCTTTTGGTCTTAAAAACGCTGGTGCGACATATCAGCGAGCTATGGTTACTCTCTTCCACGACATGATTCATAAAGAAGTCGAGGTGTATGTGGATGACATGATTGCGAAGTCAAAGACTAAGGAAGAGCATTTGGTTCATTTGAAGAAGTTGTTTGATCGTTTGCGAAAGTTCAGGTTAAGGCTTAATCCCAACAAATGCACCTTTGGGGTTCGGTCGGGCAAGTTACTTGGTTTTATCGTGAGTCAACGAGGAATTGAAGTAGATCCAGACAAAGTAAAAGCAATACAAGATATGCCAACACCAAAAAATGAGAAGGAAGTACGAGGTTTCCTTGGAAGGTTGAATTACATAGCCCGATTCATTTCCCATCTTACTGCTACCTGTGAACCCATCTTTAAATTGTTATGCAAGAATCATGATGTCTGTTGGGATGAGAGTTGGCAAGAAGCTTTCGATAAGATTAAGAAGTATCTTCAAGAACCACCAATACTTATACCACCAGTTCCCGGGAGACCTCTCATTATGTATTTGACTGTGCTTGAAGGATCTATGGGTTGTGTGCTCGGACAACATGATGATACTGGACGAAAATAACACGCCATTTACTATTTGAGAAAGAAGTTTACTGATTGTGAATCGAGGTATTCCTTACTTGAGAATACTTGTTGTGCTCTTACGTGGGCAGCCCGACGCTTGAGGCAGTATATGTTGACACATTCTACACTTCTGATATCTAAGATGGTCCCGATAAAGTACATCTTCGAGAAACCAGCACTTACAGGCAGATTGGCTCGGTGGCAAATGCTTTTGTCTGAGTATGACATCCAGTAAGTCACACAAAAGGCCATCAAAGGTAGCATTCTTGCCGATCATCTCGCTCACCAACCATTGGAAGAATATCAGCCCATGAAGTTTGATTTTCCAGACGAGGATATTATGAAACTTGATGACAATGAAGGACCTGAACCAGGGGAGGGATGGACTCTCACGTTCGATGGTGCGTCAAATGCTATGGGTCATGGTATTAGGGAAGTTATGACCTCTCCACATAACACTCACATACCTTTCACTGCCAGATTATGTTTTGATTGCACGAATAATGTCACTGAATACAAAGCTTGTGTGATGGGCCTTGAAGCCGCCATTGATTTGAAGATCAAGATCCTTGAAGTTTATGGGGACTCTGCCTTAGTGATACATCAGGTACGGGGAAATTGGGATACACGGTACCCTAATTTAGTTCCATACAGGGATTACATAATTGAGTTGTTGCCCGCTTTCGATGAGGTAACCTTTGAGCATATTCCTAGAGAAGTGAATCAACTGGCATACGCTCTGGCCACTTTAGCAGCAATGTTCAAATTCAATCACCTGAATCATGCACCCAGTATAAGTATATGTCGTTACAAGGAGCCAACACATATTTTCCCTGCTCATTGTCTCATAACTGAAGATGTATCAGACGAAAGGCCGTGGTACTTCGACATCAAAAGATATCTTGAAAAGCAAGAGTACCCCGAAGGTGCTACAATTTGTGATAAGTGGACTCTCAGAAGGTTGGCGTCTAAGTTTTTATTGTCAGGAGACGTCCTGTACAAGAGAAATTGTGATTCAGTTCTGCTCAGATGCGTGGATAGACACGAAGCAGAATCCATTATACAAGAAATACACGAGGGATATTTTAGGACTCATGCTAGTGGGCATTCCATGGCCAAGAAAATCCTATGAGCAGGTTATTTCTGGATGACGATGGAAAGTGATTGTTGTGTATATGCCAAAATGTTCCATAAATGTCAGGTTTTCGCAGACAGGATACATGTTCCTCCCACTCCTTTGAATGTGATGACTTCACTGTGGCCCTTTGCAATGTGGGGCATCGATATGATTGGACGCATCAAGCCGAGCGCTTTAAACGGGCACAGGTTTATCCTCGTTGCTATTGACTACTTCACCAAGTGGGTGGAAGCGGCTTCATACAAAAATGTGACCAAGCAAGTTGTCACTCGTTTCATCAAAAGAGAAATCATATGCTGGTATGGAACTCCTAACAAGATCATCACTGATAACAAGTCAAATCTCAACAACAAGATGATGAAGGAAATGTGTGAAGAGTTCAAGATCGAGAACCATAATTCATCACCCTATCGGCCAAAGATGAATGGGGCAGTCGAAGCCGCTAACAAGAACATAAAGAAGATTGTCCAGAAAATGGTGAGAACATACAAAGATTGGCATGAGATGTTGCCTTTTGCCCTGCACGACTATTGAACTTTGGTGCATACTTCCACTGGGGAAACTCCGTTTTCACTAGTCTATGGTATGGATGTAGTACTCTCGGTCGAAGTGGAGATTCCTTCCTTAAGGGTTCTAATGGATACTAAACTTGATGAAGCAGAATAGATTCAAACGAGACTCGACCAACTCAATCTCATCGAAGAAAAGCTCCTGGAAGCCATTTGTCACAGTCAATTATACCAACAGCGTCTCAAGAGGGCATTTGACAAGAAGATTCGACCTCGAGAGTTCCACTCAGGTGACCTGGTCTTAAGAAAGATTCTCCCAATCCACACTGCTCCAAGAGGCAAGTGGACTCCCAACTATGAGGGACCGTACATCGTGAAGAAAGATTTCTCAGGAGGTGCTCTGATCCTGACAAACATGGATGGGGAAGACGTTCTGCTTCCAGTCAATTCAGACTCAGACAAAAAATACTACGCATGAATGGACCCGCTAAGTCGAAAACCCGAAAGGGCGGCTTAGGCAAAAGTTAGGGCTAAAAAAAGAGAAAGAAAAGATAATAACCCGTTAAGTCGAAAACTAGAAAGGGAGGCTTAGGCAAAAATTGGTGTCCCGGTGGATTAAAAACCCGAAAGGGCGATCCAGGAAAAAATTTGGGACAAAAAGCGAGAGACTGCAGTCTGAAGATTCTTGACGTACACCCTCCTAATGCGGGATGGATCGATCTAATTATTATCCTTTGGAAGCACCGCACTAGGACGACCTGGGATGCGAGGACTATAGCAATATCAGTTTTAACGGAAATTCAAGATTTTCTTATTGCCATTTTACCCATTGTGTTTCTTTTCTTATTTGCAATTTCCTCATTTAGGAGTTGTATATGTGTATGAATGCCCATTCACGGGCCAAACTCATTAATAAAAATTTCCCCTTCCATTAAAAATCTTTGTTATGTTCTTTTACTTTATTTTTCGTATGTGAATCGTGATTTAAATTCTTTGTTAAGCATTGCATTAAAAACAATAAGTCAATAATAATCACGAGCTAAGATGTGAAACACTACATTACATGGATATGGAGGCATCCCAAGGGAATGTTGTAGCGTTCAAGTGTTCGTTCTTCTGTGCAGGTAGCAAGTCATAGCGGTCACCTGGACCAAAATTTCATCCTTGTCGCCTCCTTACATTTGACCGAGCGCCCGATCCTCTCGCACGGAGAGACTTGGGGCATTGGTTGAGGTCCACATCCCTTTTTCAGTTATTCACAAAGCCCAACACATGAAGGGAGTCAGATTAAGTCTTTTCTCCTCAGGAAGATTTAATTCCCCAGTGAACTCGACAAGGCTAACTCTTTCTTCTAAAATTTCAAGCACCAGTCCATATTGGTACCTCAAGAGGACGAACAATAGATCCCAATGTGTTTTTGAGATTTTACACACAATAATCGTCATGACATATTGCATTGCATCGTTAAACACATAGCATACCCATGGATCATCATGTCACACTTCAAATGCATATGAAGCATGAGCCAGATCAATCCCAAATCAACAAAGCATCCTCACAAAAAAATTTCATCCTCATAACCTCCAGTTAACATCTGTTACTACACTACCAACTAAAATAACCCAGGGTTTTAGTACGTCATGCCCCCCAACTCTCAATACTCACTTTATCTCTCTTAGGGTCGTAGGTTGTCCATAGACTTTACCCTCTCATCATCATTTTTTGTAAGGTCGTAGATCGTCCGTAGATCTTACTGTCGCTTTATCTTTCTAGGGCCATAGGTCATCCGTAGACTTTACCCTCTCATCCTCTTAAGGTCGTAGATCGTCCGTAGATCTTACCTTCGTTTTATCTACCTAGAGTCGTAGGTCGTCCGTAGACTTTACCCTCTCATCATATTTATTTTAAGGTCGTAGATCATCCGTAGATCTTAACGTCAAGTTATCTCTTAAGGTCGTAGATCATCCGTAGATCTTACTTTCACTTTACCTCTCTTAAGGTCGTAGACCGTCCGTAGATCTTACCATCGCGTTATGTTTTTAAAGTCGTAGGTCGTCTATAGACTTTACCTTCTCCTCTTTACCTCTTTTAAGGTCGTAGATCATTCATAGATCTTACCGTTGCGTCATCCTTTTAAGGTCGTAGATCGTCCGTAGATCTTACCATCGCGTTATGTTTTTTTAAAGTCGTAGGTCGTCCGTAGACTTTACCTTCTCCTCTTTACCTCTTTTAAGGTCGTAGATCGTCTGTAGATCTTATCATCGCGTCATCCTTTTAAGGTCGTAGATCGTCCGTAGATCTTACCTTCGTGTCATTTCTTTTAGGGTCGTAGATCGTTCGTAGATCTTACCATCGCGTTATGTTTTTAAGATCGTAGATCATCCGTAGATCTTACCTTTGCGTCATTTCTTTTAGGGCCGTGGATCGTTCGTAGATCTTACCATCGTGTTATGTTTATAAGGTCGTAGATCGTTCGTAGATCTTGCCGTTGCGCCATATTGTTAGGGTCTCAAGTCTTCTGCAGACTTTACCTTCGTGTTATCCTTAAGTTTCTTACCTCTAGTCACCGCGATATTGTCAACCATATCCTTTCAGTCACTCTACCACTCACTCCATCGAGAACCTTGTATTGGTACCATTACCCCAGTACAAGCTACCTTTTTCAACCATGTTTTATCCATCATGATCAGTCCACCAGAAGACCAGTTTGTCTTTCCCCAAGCATACATTCACACTAGTGAATAACACTCACACCATCTCTCCAGGGAAAATTTTGGGTCCTGGTATTTAATCATCTTCCACCTTGAACTCTCGAAAGGCTGACGCCAATCTCTCCTTCAGGTTTAAGACGATTAAATAGGGGCAGCTGTTGATCGGGATTATACTTAGGTATCCAATGATTTGGACTGCAAGTGCACAGTCTTGTCGTGTAGTTTTAAAAGATATCGAACCACAGAGACTGATGAATCGAACTACCGTCTTCTATTGTTACTTTGAAAATCTAAAGCTAATGAATGTTTGATTGGGTTGTAGGGAAAACTAAATACTAAATTAAGTTGGATTTTTAATAACCAATGAGCGGAACTACCAGTATGCAATAGTCGAACCTCAGGAACTAGCGACCGATTGGGTGTCTTTATATTTTCAAAACAGCTTTCAGTAAAACTTATTTAGTTTAAAAACCCTCGTCTCACATTGTCGTTTTGTTGATCTAGGATATGCAGTTAAGTCCTAACGTATGCTTCCTCCATCTCGCAGGATTTAAAAACACATTTTGAAAACTAAATAAAAATCTTAGTTAACTTTAAAGTGCTTCCGCTATATTTTAAGCTAATGCCTAATTACTACTGTCTAGTTAAAAGATCTCAAGCTTCCGCTTTGTTGACCCTAACCTCTATCTGTTCTTTACTTTCGTAACAAAACAATTTAATGATTAAAAATAGTAACTTAGACCAGAAAAGAAGGTTTTGTAGTAAAAATAATCCCAACTAAGTCACTCGTTCCCTTAGTTAGGTGACTTTACATACCGGTATATGAATTCTAGCCTAACATAATATCAGACCAAATCACAGAATAATTCCAGAGACAAACAAGAATAAACATCATTATATTGATTAAAAGTAATAAAAATTCAAAAACATAAACCTGGTAATAATTCTGGATATGGAAGCACTCCTGCACAAACTGTAGGCTTTGCTTCGGTCGGAAACAGATGTAACCGTACAATAAAAATAAATGCTAGAGGAAATATGGAAATTTTTGGGAAATGAATAATGCTTAAAGAATATTTGCTTAGAGTAAAAATGAATTCTCCAAAGTTTTTGCCAAAAAAAGAACTCCCTTTTTCGTATGGTCCAAGGTCCTATTTATAACCCCTGTGTGATAAGTTCGTTCTCGGTAATGTAGGAACACTTTGTGTTCCTTTGAGAAATAATAGGACCACTAAATTAGTTATGTTCTTCATGCATTGACTGAGTGGATCAGATAAATAGGGTGATCGTTGGATTTGCTTTTGAATTGGTTTTCTTCCGTTGGATATGTGGTCAAGAGGGAGAAAGTGGGCTTGTGACGTTCGTCAAGTCCAAGTGACGATGGTCACTTGGTCCATTACTTCGCGTGACGAGCGACAACACTCCTTGACGATCGTCAAGGCCTTTTGCATGGTGGGCAACGTGCTGACATACGTGATCACCTGCTTTATGATGGGCTTAAGCTGATTTCTTCTCCTTTGGCCCTTTTTGCTATCTTTGCACCTTTTTTTCTTCATTTCTTCCAAAGTGTTCAGCTTAATGTATATCTGCAAAAATAGAAAAATACCTGCATAATACCTATAAAATAATTTAATTTAAACTAAAGTATGAGAAATATTTTGTGTATATCAAGCCAGAAATATCATATATTTGTGTGTCATCAAACTCCCCCATACTTAAACTTTGCTTGTCCTCAAGCAAATGCTAAGTACGTGTTAGAACAATGTTTGAATCTAGTACCCTATAATTAAGTTTTGATGATAACAAAGTGAAAAGATATAGTAGTTAAATATTTCATGATTGAATTATATGCTACTTAAAATTACTATGCTCTGACTTGCAGATATGCTGATTAAAATAAGCAAGATCACGTTCTCAGCATCAGAATATGAGTTTGCACACCAGCATCAGAAGTTGCTGAATCAGAACGTCAAGATCAGAAGATCAACGCTTGCACATGCTGAAGCTTGATGAACAGAACTGCGCGTAAAATACTCTGATACAGAATCAAATCAGTTCATCAGCAGCAAAGCAGAATCAGAATGAGCCAAGCCAGATCGTGCATTGAAGAAGCAACGGTACTGTGCATTGAAAGCTAATCAATACCAACGGCATCATTCTAGACAAGATCTGCTCAGAAAGGAAAGCTTGTTAATAGCATTGAATCAAGAATATTTGCTTCAACGTTCATCTTCTCAAGTGCTATATAAACCAAGCTTTGAAGATTATCACGGCTAATGCTTCCAAACTCTCTACACGCAAAAAGCTGATCAATAATCTTCACTCTACAAGTTTTGCTAAACCACCAAACTCTGATACTCTATTAGCGTTTAGCAACTTAGTATTCTAAGCTTCATTTGTGTAAACATCAGTTGTGATATAGTTTTCGTAGAAACATTCACACACATTTGATTATTCCTTTGTAAGAAAGTATTGCCTTGACAAACCGGATTGTGGTTTGAATCAAGAAGGTTTTAGCAGTTGCTAAAGCAGATTTGTATTCAGTTGAATATAGTGAATTAAGACCTCGTTGGAGAGAGGCGAAATCACCTTGAACGGGTGGACTGGAGTAGTTTGAGTTCAAACGAACCAGGATAAAAATACCTTGTCATTTGCTTTAAGTTTCCAGTTTTACAATTCAACCCCCCCTTCTTGTGTTTTTCACTCCTTCAATTGGCATCAGAGCGCCTGGTTCTGAGCTAAAACACTTAACCGTGTCAGTAAAAGATCCAGCGTCAGAAAAACACTATGGCAGGAAACAACTCTCATTTCAGCAATGACAACAATGAGGATAGAGACAGATTCAGCGGCAAACCTCCAGTCTTTGATGGAGAAAACTTTGACTACTGGAAAGACAGAATTGAAAGCTTCTTTCTAGCACATGATGCTGATCTGTGGGATATGGTGACAGATGGATACACGCACCCTGTTAATGCAACTGGTCAGAAGATTGATAGAAAATCAATGACTGATCAACAAAAGCGTGATTTCAAGAATCACCATAAGGCCAGAACCATCCTCCTCAGTGCTATCTCCTATACTGAGTATGAGAAGATCTCCAACAGAGACACAGCTAAGAACATCTTTGATTCTCTCAGAATGACGCATGAGGGCAACGTCCAAGTCAAGGAAACAAAGGCTCTGGCGCTCATTCAGAAGTATGAGGCGTTTAAAATGGAAGAATCTGAATCCATTGAAACTATGTTCTCCAGATTCCAGATTCTGGTAGCTGGTCTCAAAGTTCTGGACAAGGGGTACTCTACTGCTGACCATGTCAAGAAGATAATCAGAAGTTTACCCAAGCAGTGGAGGCCTATGGTTACTGCTCTGAAGCTGGCGAAAGATCTCAACAAAATCACTCTGGAGGAACTTATAAGCTCCCTCAGAAGTCATGAGATAGAGCTGGAAGCTGACGAGCCTCAGAAGCAAGGTAAGCCTATAGCTTTAAAATCTAACAGAAAATCTGAATCTAAAGTTTTGCAGGCAGTTGAAGAAACATCTGATGGATCCTCATCAGAAGAAGACGAGCTTTCTCTTCTCTCCAGAAGAGTAAATCAACTGTGGAAGCAAAGACAAAAGAAATTCAGGAATCCCAGAAGATCTGATCAGAACCAGTCTTCCTCCAGATACAGAAGAACAGATTCTTCCTCTGGATACAGAAGATCTGAAGGCTCCTCAGGTAGCAAGAAGCCAAATACAAAAGACATCATCTGCTACGAGTGCAATGAGCAAGGTCACTACAAGAGCGACTGCCCAAAGCTTCAGAGGGAAAAGCCAAAAAGGAAGTTTGGAAGAGAGAAGAAGAAAAGTCTCATGGCCACATGGGATGACTCTGACTCGTCTGAAGCTGACTCAGAATCAGATGATGAAAGGGCGAACATAGCGCTTATGGCTAACATTCCAGATGACAGTGAAGCTTCTGACTCAGACTCAGAATCAGACACAGAAGAGGTATTCCCTAACTTCGCTGTTAATTTTACAAAGGCTGAACTTGCTGAAAGCCTAAATGAAATTCTGGAACGTTATCAGCAGATTAGAGCTAAATTCAGAGACCTGAAAAGGACTCTTGAATCTGACTCTAATAAGTCTGAGAGTCTCAAATTGGAAAACTCTGAGCTGAGAGATAAAATTTTAAAATTAGAAAACTCTTTACAAAACTCTCAGAAGGTACCAATTTCTGAAACTCCCAGCAACGCTGATGAGATCATCAAGGAGTATGATCATAGTTTCCAGAAGTTCCTTGCTAAAAGCATAGATAGAAGCAAAATGGCTTCAATGATCTATGGAGTTAGCAGAAACGGCAGGAAAGGAATAGGATACCTAGGTAAGAATCCTACACCTAAAAATGTCATGGATTTAACAATTAAGTACACTCCTATAAATTCACATTTTGTGTATGGTCACACACATGACATCAAATATACTAGTAGTAATCACTTTGTGAAACCAAAATTCAACCAGAGTTTTGGTAAAACTAACAAAACAGGACCCAAGAAGATCTGGGTACCTAAGGATAAAATAATACATGTTGCAGATATCTTTAGCAGCAAGTCAGAAACACCAGTCATGGTACCTGGACTCTGGCTGCTCACGTCACATGACGGGAAGAAGGCATATGTTCCAAAGCCTGGAACTTAAGCCTGGAGGCCACGTTGGCTTTGGAGGCAATCAGAGGGGAAAGATAATTGGCTCTGGAACTGTAGGTAACGGAAATCTTCCCTCTATTAATAATGTTCTGCTTGTTGATGGATTGATGCATAACTTGTTATCCATAAGTCAATTAAGTGATAACGGTTATGATATAATCTTTAATCAAAAATCATGTAAAGCTGTTAGTCAGAAAGATGGGACTATCCTATTTAATGGTAAGAGGAAAAACAACATTTACAAAATCAAACTTTCTGAACTTAAGAGTCAGAACGTAAAATGTCTTCTGTCTGTTAACAACGAGCAATGGATCTGGCACAGAAGATTGGGACATGTTAGTATGAGAAGAATATCTCAAATTAACAAACTCAATCTGGTCAGAGGACTTCCAAATTTGAAGTTCAATTCAGATGCTCTGTGTGAAGCATGTCAGAAAGGCAAATTTGCAAAACCATCTTTTAAATCCAAAAATGTTGTTTCTACCTCTAAGCCATTAGAACTTCTGCACATTGACTTATTTGGACCAGTTAAGACTGCTTCTGTCAGTGGCAAGAAGTATGGGTTAGTAATCGTAGATGACTATAGCAGATGGACATGGGTAAAGTTCTTAAGACACAAGGACGAGTCACACTCTGTGTTTGTTACCTTCTGTAACCAAGTTCAGAATGAAAAAGATCTTAGAATCGTTAAAGTCAGAAGTGATCATGGTGGAGAATTTGAAAATAAAAATTTTGAGTCATTCTTTAATGACAAAGGCATTCTGCATGATTTCTCTTGTCCTAGAACTCCCCAACAAAATGGAGTTGTAGAACGAAAGAACAGAACATTGCAAGAAATGGCCAGAACCATGATCAACGAGACAAACGTTGCTAAGACTTTCTGGGCAGAGGCAATAAACACAGCGTGTTACATTCAGAATAGAATCTCAATAAGACCTATTCTGGAAAAGACTCCATATGAATTGTGGAAGAACAGAAAGCCCAACATTTCGTATTTTCATCCATTTGGATGTACTTGCTATATGTTAAATACTAAGAATTATTTGAACAAGTTTGATTCTAAGGCACAGAAGTGTATTATGTTAGGATACTCTGAACGCTCAAGAGGGTACAGAGTATACAATACAGAAACACAGATTGTGGAAGAATCAATCAGTGTTCGTTTTGATGACAAGCTTGACTCTGAAAAGTCAAAGCAGAATGAAAATCTTGCAGGTATAGAAATTGAATTTGCAGGTTCTGAAGACAAGTCATCAGAAGCTCTCAACACAGACATTCCTTCAACGTCTGAAAGAAGCAATGCTAGAAATCCTACAACTGCTGCTGATCAACCTCAGAAGAGAGTACCCAGAAGCAGTTTGGATCACCCAGAAGAATCTATTCTAGGAAGAAAGGAAGATCCAATCAGAACAAGAGCAAGCCTCAGAAACTCTGAAGAAACTCTGATGGGACTTGTGTCTCTGATTGAACCTTCTTCTATTGATGAAGCACTTCTGGACAATGACTGGATTCTGGCAATGCAAGAAGAGCTGAATCAATTCACCAGAAACGACGTATGGGATCTCGTTCCAAGACCAAAAGGATTCAACGTCATTGGAACAAGATGGGTGTTCAGAAACAAGCTCAATGAACAAGGTGAAGTCGTCAGAAACAAGGCACGACTGGTTGCACAAGGTTATAGTCAGCAAGAGGGGATAGACTATACAGAAACCTTTGCCCCAGTCGCCAGGTTAGAATCTATCAGACTCTTAATCTCATTTGCTGTTAATAGAGGCATCACTCTGTATCAGATGGATGTCAAAAGTGCATTCTTAAATGGTTATATAGAAGAAGAAGTGTATGTTCACCAACCCCCAGGTTTTGAAAATACTAAACATCCAGAACATGTTTTCAAACTGAAAAAGTCACTGTATGGTCTGAAACAAGCTCCCAGAGCTTGGTATGAAAGGCTAAGTAACTTTCTGCTTGAAAATGAGTTCACCAGAGGGAAAGTGGACACCACTCTATTCTGTAAAACAGTTAAGAGTGACATTTTAGTCTGTCAAATTTATGTTGATGATATAATCTTTGGTTCTACTAATCCTTCTCTTGGAAGAAAATTTGCTAAGTGTATGCAGGCAGAATTTGAGATGAGCCTCATGGGGGAACTGAAGTTCTTTTTAGGAATTCAGATCAATCAAACTCCAGAGGGAACTTACATTCATCAGAGCAAATACATCAGAGATCTTCTGAAGAAATTTGACCTCTCAGAATGTAAGCCATCAAAGATTCCAATGCATCCCACGTGCATTCTGGAAAGAGAAGAGGTAAGCAAAAGCGTAGAACAGAAAGTCTACAGAGGTATGATTGGTTCTCTCCTTTATCTGACTGCTTCAAGACCTGATATTCTATTCAGTGTATGTATTTGTGCTAGATTCCAATCAGATCCTAGAGAATCTCACTTAACAGCTGTTAAGCGAATTTTCAAGTATCTGAAAGGTACTACTAATCTGGGTTTGTTTTATAGAAAATCTAGTGATTACAGTTTAGTAGGCTACTGCGACGCTGATTTTGCTGGAGACAGAGTGGAACGAAAAAGTACTTCTGGAAGCTGCCAGTTTCTGGGAGAAAATCTGATCTCGTGGTCCAGCAAAAGGCAATCAACTATTGCTCTGTCAACAGCAGAAGCTGAGTACATAGCAGCAGCTGGTTGCAGCACACAGATGCTCTGGATGAAAAGTCAGCTTGAAGACTTCCAGATTTTTGAGAGTAACATTCCTATTCTTTGTGATAATACTTCTGCTATTTGCTTAAGTAAGAATCCTATTTTACATTCTAGAGCTAAGCATATAGAAATAAAACATCATTTCATTAGGGACTATATTCAGAAAGGCATTTTAAACTTGAAATTTATAGATACAGACCATCAATGGGCTGATATCTTTACTAAACCCCTTTCAGAAGATAGGTTTAATTTCATTCTGAAACATCTCAGCATGAAAGTATGCCCAGAATGAAAATGCTTTAATTCCATATTTTTATCTTTCAGAATGTAATTATATTACTGTGAACTTCTGATCAATCTTTGTTTCAGAAAGTTAGAACATGCAGATTGTATCAGAGGCAAGTCTAAAGATCTGAGAGTCTAATCTCAAGGACAGACGTGCTGATCACTATATCAAACAAGTGTCATCCAATCATCAGCAAATCCCTGAAGCAGAACGCGTGCACGTTTCTGAGAAAGGAAAACGCTGATTGGGTGCATTGAGACACATGTCTGGTAACCGTTTTTAAGTATCTTTCTCAAATCCCCCAAAATCAGCAAGCATTAAATGCAAAAGTAATCACGCTTGTTAATTGCAATCATTATTTTTTTCTCTCTCTTAAAAACGTTTTATTTTTCAAAATAATTTTTGAAAATCCTATTTAAGCACATTACTCTTCATTCTTAATCTTTACGCTTACTCATAATCTCTTAAGAATTTTTCTGCATATCTCCTTCAAAACCCTAGCTTTTCTCAAATCACTCTCAAGCTTTTTGTGTGAGAACAATGGCATCCTCCAGCATTTCTGCAGGAAATCAGAAGAAGGAAACCTCTGAGCAATATCAAGCGCCTACCAGAACTCTTCTCACACCAGTAAAGAATCTTGAGGTTCTCTCTGAGTTAATCGTGGATTTCGAAAGTTTGAAGGAAAATGGATTTGACCTAACTGCTGAAGTCAAAACTCAAAGGTGGGAAAGGTACTTTGATAGATTGGTTGGACCAACCTTCCCAGAGCTTGTCAAAGAATTTTGGATTCATGCCAAGATTGATAAGCATCTAGTCGTCTCCTCTGTTATGGGAAAGAAGATCATGATTTCTGAAGACCTCATTGCTAGGTTAATTGGTCAGAGTGGTGGCGGAGTCCGTTGTGTGGACATGGCTGATAGGTGTCCGGATATTGGTGTGGTAGCAAACTGCATTTTCACTCTTGGTCTTCCCAGCAGCAAAATCAAGGATCTGAAGGATCACTTCAGAGTGTGGGCCAAGATTGTTCTAGGCTGTTTCAATCACAGGAAGCCAACAAGCTCTCCTGACTATATAAACGTGGATCAGCAATTTCTGATCTACTTTATTGATCAGAGGGTGAAGATCAATTTGGCACACTTCCTGTTCAATCATCTGAAGACAAGTGTGAAAGAGACTAGAGAAGAAGAGAGGACAAAAAGAGACTGGATACCTTTTGGGAGGCTCATATCAGATATTCTGACAGAGAATAAGCTGATAGATTATCTGAGCGAAGCTAAAGTACTGGGCAATTTTGAACCAACTGTTGGAAAACCGCTGAATGCCAAGAATCTGAAAAAGATGAAGCTGATAGACAATATCAGGAAGGAACCCAGAGCTTCTTCAACTGCTGACATCTCCAGAAGAAGAGTGCCTCTGAGTGATTTTCCGAGATTTTCTGAGATGGAATCTCACCCTGATATGGTTGCCAAGTATCCAGATTCTCCCAAGGCAGACGTTGCAGGTTCTAGGCTGAAGATCAAAGACCTGAGTCAAGTTCAACCTGAAGTGACTCAGAAGAAGTCAAAGAAGAGGAAAGCAGAAGGATCATCTCACCAGACTCCAAAGAAACGAGGTAATCCATCTGCTGCTCCTATTTCAATTTCAACTACTATTCCATCATCTGTTGCTCCACCCCAAACCTCTCACAGAATTTCCATTCCAATCCCCACTATTGATGAAAACATACCAGAAGACCCTTCTGAGGCCTTACAACTCAGAAGAACCAGAATTAAAATTCCTCTCAAAATTACCAAACAACAACCAACTGTTTCAACAACATCAGCACTTGATAGCGTGCTAGCTGACATTGAGCGTGAACATGCTTCTGTTCAACCTCACTCTGAACCACCAAATATCCCTCCTCCACAACCTGAACCAGAAATTCAACCAGAACCACAACCAGAACCAGAACAACAACAACCTATCACAGAAGAACCTCTGATCCCTGAACAATCAGAAGTTCCACCTCCTCAACCAGAAAATAATCCTCCCTCACCTCAAACAGAGTTTCATCGCTATGAAACCCCATCTCCTCATCATTCTGATCCCCACTCACCTCAACCTTCACCGCTGGCAATCCAGTTGCCATGTGGAACCACCATTATCACACCCCAGTTACCATCATCAGAGGAATCAACACCTCCAAAAACTCCAACCACTCCAATAGACATATCCTCTGACTCTGATAACCATCCACCAAAACAAACAGCACCTCAGCACACCTCTGAAAACCAATCATCTGAAAACCCCAGCAGAACATTCATTGACTTAACAAGTCTTGAACGTCTTGCTGATTTAAGACACAAATTGGCCATTCCCAAACCAAAGCAATTAGATGTTGGCTCTGGTATTTTGGACTTTGAAACAGGTATGCTGCAGTGGATTGCCTCCTTGAAGCAAGTCTGTCCCGGGATGATCGACCCAGCTGCTTCTGATCAGCTCTGGTCACAGTTCAGAGTATGGGTTCGTGCTGAAGCACTCAAGCTGCAGGACGTCAACTATGAGCAGGCTCAACAGAACTTTAGCAAGCTGCTGAAGGAAGTTGAGAGTCAGCTGCCTCAAGAAGTTGTGCTCCCTCTGGACTCTGAATCGTGGTCTGAGAAAGAACAAGCTGCACAGGTGGAAACAGCAGAAGAAGACAAGACTCTTCAAGAAGAAAATCCAGCAGAAGATGTAGCTGAAAGTTCTGAGAAGCTTCCTCCTGCTGAAAATTCTCAAGCTGCCTTGGACAGGCAGGCTCTGGAAGAATTAAGGCTGAATGACTTGCGTCTACAGCAGCGGATGGATGAGAATAATCAGAAGATGGAAGCAAGAATGAATGTCCAGGACAGCAAGATTGATACTGTTGTCACCATGGTTCAGAAGCAGAATGCAACTTCTGAAAAGATTCAGGCAATGCTGGAAAGCCTGTTCTCACGCATGCCCCCACAACCCTGAAATTTTTTCATGCATGACATTCTCTATATTTTCCTCATTTTCTGATGTACTTTTGACTATGTTTTGACTATGGTTTGTAATGCTATTTTGCTCTAATTCTGAACTATCTTTAATATTATTAGTTTTTCTGATCTAAATCATTTTAGCACATCACCAGCACTTTTTGATTGCTGACAAAAAGGGGGAGAACAAGAATGATATTTAAATCAATAACGGATAACTAGACAGAAACTCTCAAACATTCTAACTCTCTATTACTTGAAATGTTTTTTCTGTTTTGTCTTTAAGTCTACAGGCACAATGAAGACTAGAAGCTCTGATCAAAATGTAGAAGCTCATGTGGCTCTGATCAAATATGAAGTTCTGATATATGAAGCTCTGATCGACCTAACACTCTGATCTGAAGCAAAGCTCTGACAGGAAAAGCTCTGAAGCTCTACTCTCTGATAAGTCAAAGACTTACAATCTGATGCTCAAAGACAGAAAAAGATCTGACTCTGAAGAACAAGCATATCAAAGGGAAGTAACAAACTCAGGGGGAGTATCTCTTAACTCTGACTTCTCCGTACTTCTTATTCTGATACATAGATCTGATAACTTTTCACGTTATTTTTTATTTAAAATATCTAGTTTTTGTCATCATCAAAAAGGGGGAGATTGTTAGAACAATGTTTGAATCTAGTACCCTATAATTAAGTTTTGATGATAACAAAGTGAAAAGATATAGTAGTTAAATATTTCATGATTGAATTATATGCTACTTAAAATTACTATGCTCTGACTTGCAGATATGCTGATTAAAATAAGCAAGATCACGTTCTCAGCATCAGAATATGAGTTTGCACACCAGCATCAGAAGTTGCTGAATCAGAACGTCAAGATCAGAAGATCAACGCTTGCACATGCTGAAGCTTGATGAACAGAACTGCGCGTAAAATACTCTGATACAGAATCAAATCAGTTCATCAGCAGCAAAGCAGAATCAGAATGAGCCAAGCCAGATCGTGCATTGAAGAAGCAACGGTACTGTGCATTGAAAGCTAATCAATACCAACGGCATCATTCTAGACAAGATCTGCTCAGAAAGGAAAGCTTGTTAATAGCATTGAATCAAGAATATTTGCTTCAACGTTCATCTTCTCAAGTGCTATATAAACCAAGCTTTGAAGATTATCACGGCTAATGCTTCCAAACTCTCTACACGCAAAAAGCTGATCAATAATCTTCACTCTACAAGTTTTGCTAAACCACCAAACTCTGATACTCTATTAGCGTTTAGCAACTTAGTATTCTAAGCTTCATTTGTGTAAACATCAGTTGTGATATAGTTTTCGTAGAAACATTCACACACATTTGATTATTCCTTTGTAAGAAAGTATTGCCTTGACAAACCGGATTGTGGTTTGAATCAAGAAGGTTTTAGCAGTTGCTAAAGCAGATTTGTATTCAGTTGAATATAGTGAATTAAGACCTCGTTGGAGAGAGGCGAAATCACCTTGAACGGGTGGACTGGAGTAGTTTGAGTTCAAACGAACCAGGATAAAAATACCTTGTCATTTGCTTTAAGTTTCCAGTTTTACAATTCAACCCCCCCTTCTTGTGTTTTTCACTCCTTCAGTACGATGTTTTTCTAAACATGGTCAGATGCACGGTTATGACTCAGATTAACTAATATATGGCTGCGTTTTGTTTTTGTCAGAAAATCGATGGCTCGATTCATGCTCCATTACTACGGCAATGACACTAGACAGTCCCATTTTACGTAAACTAGTTATAGGTCTTATCATAGCCTACCTCGAGTATTTGTCTTGTTTTGTCCTTTTCATTCTAGCACAATCACATTAAGCCCTTTATCTTTGCACGCACATAGCAGAACAGTCGGTTAGTGGTTATGATCCTTTTAAACCGTAGAGGTTTCTGGCACAGTAATGTGGCAACCTTTTTCAATTCAATGGTTGGATGCGGGGGATCAGACTGTAATCTGCCCTACCGAGTTCAGTACCAGATGCTCCTGAACCATCTACTAAATGATTTTTTTTTTCATGTTACTTTGTAAGGTTTACATCTTTTGGATTAGACGATCGGGTAAGGATCGTCCAATTTAATTGGTGTGTTTCCTTGCAACATTTTGTTGAAATATTATATCATCCACTTATATTCATCGACTTCCTGCGTAGTTTGTGTTTAAGACGGTGCTGACTGCTAATATAAACTACTCAGGGTTACTACAAAGACTAAACTCAGGGTGTTGGAATAACAGGTACTTGAACTGATCTATCATACTCTGGGGTTGTAGAATGTCTAGACGGTAGAAATTTCGCTTAATCTTGCCACAATTCCTGACAATTAAAGATCTTGCAGTCTATGTATTTGTCAAGTGAGTCAAGGTTATGCTTTAAAAAAAATTTATAGTGCTCAAAAAGAAAGGGGAGTCTAAAAGAACAACACAAAATGCTTCAATAGATAACTTGATTAAAAAATTGAATTAGAGATAACAGAAGGGAAATTACAAAGAACATAAAAATTACTAGGAAAGGGAAATACTTCCTCCCCCATACTTGAATCATACATTGTCCTCAATGTATTGACAGAAGATGGAAAGGGGAAATGGAAACTAGACAATCATTCTTCCTCCTCTTGTCTTCGGAATCTGCCACGTGTCTTCGCTCTTCTACGTGCTTGCTCACCGCTTCTGGAAGATTCGCCTCCATGCCTCTGAGAAATAACATTATGCAAGTCGTCAACACGAAGTGTTAAGGCTCGCACATCTTCCGTCATTCCTGCGGTGAATTCCAGCATACTTTGATCATGCCTGCGAGTGTAGTCGTTTTGGTCTCTCTGCATTTGTTGCACGAGATTCATCATCTCAATTTGGCGCGTCTCGAGGCTCTGGTAGCGTTGAGTGGACAGCTGGTTTTGCTGCATTATTGCGGCATAGATTGCGTCAATGGTGGCGGGATTGTCGGCGTGTTGTGGTTGGGGCTCTTGCTGCTCTAATTCTTCTTCGATTTCATCAGCAGCATCGTTGTTAGCCTCACCTTGATTTCCTTGCTCATTTTCTCTGGGTTCTGGGGCGTTCAGGTTGTAAAGCCAATTATCCGGATTGCCCAAATTTATACGATTGTGATTCGGCATGATTACGCTACGAATTGTTGCATTCTTCACCATTAGATAGTACCCTCCAGCTTCTCGCACTTTGATCAGGCGGCCAGCTCTACAGTTATCAATATCCATATAAATTGCTGGCAGCGGAGCTAGGAGTTGAATCCTTTCCCCCAAGTTCAGGTGAACTGCGATTGTGGTGACAATGCCTCCGATACAAATAGGCGTAGTCCCATCTCTCGTAACAAGGTTTTGAATATGGGCCATCATTAAAGTAACGGGATTAAGACGGAGGTCTTGTGAAAAGGTACAGTGAAGAGCATACAACTCTTTAGTGTTGACTTTGTTGTTGTTTGCCCTTCCAAACACTGTGTTTGCCATAATGCGGTGTAAGAAGTGAATGTTCGGGTTGTGAATGTGAGAGGCGTAATGTGCTTCGGGAATAACATTTGGTTCACCGGTTATTCTCTCCCATAGTGCGTATGCACTTCCATTCCAATCCAATTCCGGGGGAATGCGATATTGCACATTATTTCCACGGGGAAAATGAAATATTTCGCTCAAATTTTCATGGATAAGTGTGTACTCTCGGTTGAACATCCAAAATTGAGCGGCTCCCGTTAGGTGTGCGTCGGCATCATCGCGAGTGTGATAAGCGTAGGAACTTAAGAATTCCAACGTTAGAGCTTCGTAGGTTGGTGTGTTCATCGTGCTTATAAAGCTCAGGCCAGCTTTGTTCAGCAAGCCTTGCATATGGGTTTGCAACCCTAATTCTTGCAAGCAGTTGTTGTCGACGAACCTCGTGGATGTCAAACCTCGACAATGCAATTTTATGTATCTTTCTTTTTGAAGTTCACCTATTTCTCCTTGTCGGAGCACGAGATGGCGCATGTCAGGTTCGGCTTGGTTTGGTGGATTTCTTCGGGCGGCCATGATTTTGAACTTGATAGAGAAGAAAAATGTATTTGTGATGAAGATATGGAAGGTGGGTGGTAGTGATGAAAACTAAGGGATGGGAGAAGGGTTAAATATATGGATTTTATTGAGTGGGAAATTGAATGAGGTTTATGGGAGAATTATGAATATGAGAGGTTATGGAAGTTAAGGATGGATGGAGTAATGGGGTAGTGGGGGTTTTAAAACAAAATTTTGTTCAAGTTTCAATGATTCAACGGTCGCGGGAAGAGAAATCGTGGGAGACAGGCTTCTGACGCTCGTCACGCGTTCCCTGACGTTCGTCAGGGTCAAAGAGACAAGCTCTAACGTTCGTCACATGCTTCTGACATCCGTCAGGGTGTAATGGTGCGTGCATGTCTTTTGTTTGACCGCGTGCAGTAAAGCAAGAATTGATTAATTAATTTATTCATATAGTTTGAGTAGTGTTGAAGGGATATTTATCTATGTGAATAGTTAGTGGCACATAGTAGAATCGTAGGAATGATAGTCGAAATAAATAAGAAATAATTTAATTAAAGATAAATAATAACCGAATATGCAAAGTATGAAATGTAAATGAAAATAAATAAATATTGTGAAATAAATAAATAAATTTGAAGTGAATAGATAAATATGAAATAAATAGATAAATAGATATTTGAAATTTTTAGAACCGAAAGTAACAAAGTATTCGAAAGATATGAGTATAAAACAATAATGAGTATTAAGAATAATAATGAACCCCCCCCCCCCATACTGAGAACAAACAGTGTCCTCACTGGGGTGGCACAGAAACAAAACTATCGAGCACTAGGACCTCCTGGAGGTGGGGCAGTAGCGTGCAGATGCTGATAAATATGATCGAACTCCTCTGTGACGACATCCATGAAATGAAAGAATTCACACCGTAGTGTGCTGATATTATCTTTAACGGTGGTGAGCTCTCCGCGGACCATAGTAACATCTAACTGCAGTGTCGTGATAGCATGTGCATGATCAACCATAGGGACGTCGACAGCTTCGGTAACAAGGGGAGGTGTAGGGTATTCTGATGGAGTATAGTCATGGTAACCGGAAGGTCTGGACGGGTCTCTCTCCTCCCTCTCAGGGTCATGTTCATCTGTCTTTTCTAGGTTATATAGCCAATTTTTCTTAGTATAGACGCTTGTGTTCTCAGGGCTAGGCAAGAGGAAGTAGTAGACAGGGTCATTTTATACCAGCAGCTGAAAGTGAGGTGGGTCGAGGTTACCAATTAGAGATTTGTTAAAGCAGAAGGAGATATCCATGGTATAGTACCTGCCATATGGCGTAAGGCATGATAAAGATGACCGCAGGGATAAGGCCTCGGCTATCATAGTGACTAGCCCGCCGACACAGATAGGTCCATGGGTATACTGAGCTATAGCAAACATGTTGGCGATCATAAATGATGCACCAATGACGGGTCTGGACTGGAAAGCATAGTAAATAATTAATAACTCATCCCTAGAAACTGAGAGTCTATTTATAGGTTTTCCAAAAAGGGTGAAAGTTAATATGTGGTGGAAATACCTAATTGTAGGGTTATGGATCTCAGTCACATCTAGGTGGTCAGGGTCCTCAGGGTATTGGCCCTCTATATCCCTCCAAAAGTGGTTAAGTTCAAAACTAAGATAGTCATCCTCCTGGGTTTCCATGTAGGCATCTATAGAACTAGGGAATCCTAGCAGCTCAGCAAGACGATGAACTGTAAAATGGTGGGTGAAGCCAAATAATCTGAAGGACATATGTCCCCTACTACGCCCTAGGCCTTGGGTGGGTTTATAAATGAGTGAGCTCAAGAACTCTAAGGTGATGTTTCGATATGTAAGGTATTTATGGGCAAGGAATCCTTCCCATCCTATCTGGTTGAACAAAAAATATACACTCTCCCTGATGCCTAAAACTGTCAACATGGGATCATGCACATAAGTAGTCATGCTCATCTAACGCTGAGCCAGTATCTCATACCGCCGCTGCTGGGTCTCCGTGGCGAAGGTGATAGTGTCCATAAATGATTTTATCTTGTAAGTTCCTGTGAGTCGGTACTAAAATTTGTAAAAGAAGAATGCAAATAAATAAAAATATAAAGAGATTTGAAAGAAATTAAAAAAATCAGGTAAAAAAATCAGAATGCAAAATAAAAATATAAAGAGATTTGAAAGAAATTAAATGAAAAACTTGTGGGTTGCCTCCCACACAGCGCTTGTTTAATATCGTTAGCTTGATATTGTTTTAGACGTGAATTAGTTTCCTAATTCGGGCGGTAGCTCTAGTAGTGTTAAGCTCGCAGTGTAGTCCTTGTTTTCGACATTGTAATAATGTTTTAAACATTGGCCATTTACTAAGAACGGGTTGTGGACTTTCCTTTGATCTCGATGGCACCACTGGGGAAAACTTTGATCACTTCGAAGGTTCCAGACCATCGTGAATGGAGTTTCCCGGGAAAAAGTTTTAGACGAGAGTTGAATAGGAGAACTACATCTCCTTCATTGAACTCCTTCCTTGAGATTCGTTTGTCGTTCCACTTTTTCGTCATTTCTTTGTAGATCTTCGCATTTTCATATGCGTATAATCTTAGCTCTTCCAGTTCATTTATGTCGAGGATCCTTTTCTCACCTGACGCAGTGTAGCTTAGGTTTAAAGTCTTAATTGCCCAGTAAGCTTTGTGTTAAATTTCCACTGGCAGGTGACATGACTTACCATAGATGAGTTTAAAGGGTGTTGTACCGATTGGCGTCTTGAATGCCATCCTGTAAGCCCATAGTGCTTTAGGTAACTTAGCCGACCAGTCCTTTCTTGACGTGGCAACAGTTTTTTCCAATATTTGTTTTATTTCTCGATTTGAGACTTCCACCTGTCCGCTTGTCTGTGGGTGGTATGGTGTTGCTACGCGGTGTTTCACCCCATATTTGGTTAGGAGTTTATCGAAGATTTTGGATATGAAGTGGGAGCCACCGTCGCTTATGACTTGCTTGGGTACACCAAACCTTGGGAAGATAATACTCTTGAAGAGTTTAATCACGACTCGAGTATCGTTTGTTGGAGAAGCTAATGCTTCGATCCATTTCGAAACGTAATCTACAGCCACGAGTATATATTTGTTACCGAATGAGGACGGAAATGGTCCCATGAAGTCTATTCCCCACACATCAAAGACTTCGACTTGTAGAATGCCAGTCTGAGGCATCTCATCGTGTCTGGATATGTTTCCAGTGCGTTGGCATCGATCGCAGTTAAGGATGGCTATGTGCACATCTTTCCATAAATTTGGCCAATAGAAACCAGACTGCAAAATTTTGGCACATGTCTTTGATGTGCTTAAATGGCCTCCGTAAGGGGCATCATGACAATGAGAAATAATGTTTTCAATTTCGCTTTCCGGGACGCATCGTCGGAAAATACCGTCGGCACTTCTTTTGAATAGTAAAGGTTCATCCCAAAAGTAATGTTTCAGATCGTGAAAGAATTTTTTCTTCTGTTGATAAGTCAAATCAGGGGGTAGGATTTTAGCCGCCAAGTAATTTGTTATATCCGCATACCATGGTAAGGTTTGATTAGTTCGGACAGAGACCACGGTTTCTTTTATATCATTATTTGTTGCGTCTTGGCTTTCTTGTGAATCACGGCTAACAGCTTGTGTGTCAAGTTCTAAGAGTAGTTGGTTTGGATTCAATTCAGGTGGTTCTTCGCTGGCATCTCCTAAGTCCATCTGAGCTAACAGACGTTCATACGGGAAGTCATCGTTAATGGGTACCTCTTCTGGTGTCAGCCTCTCCATTCAGGATAAATGGTCGGCTACTACATTCTCTGTACCTTTCTTGTCTTTAATTTCTAAATCAAACTTTTGTAGAATTAGAATCCATCTCAATAGTCTCGGTTTCAAATCTTGCTTGGTTAAGAGGTATCTAATAGCTGCATGGTCTACATAAATGATTATTTTTGCGCCTACTAGGTAGGAGCGAAATTTGTCCAGTGCAAAGACTACAGCTAAAAGTTCCTTTTCCGTTGTTGCGTAATTCATCTGTG
The DNA here is from genome assembly GCA_948472305.1 of Vicia faba. Taxonomy (NCBI): domain Eukaryota; kingdom Viridiplantae; phylum Streptophyta; class Magnoliopsida; order Fabales; family Fabaceae; genus Vicia; species Vicia faba. The sequence continues at coordinate 776,447,436 of OX451736.1, read as the reverse complement.
CAGGGTCCAAGGTTCTACTTGCATAGTATATCGCATGAAGCTTCTTATCTCTTCGTTGTCCAAGGAATGCACCTACGGTGTAATCACTTGTGTCGCACATGATTTCAAATGGGAGTCTCCAATCAGGTGGTTGCATGATTGGTGCAAATACAAGAGCTGTTTTTAATTGGTTAAATGCCTTTAGGCATTTGTCATCGAAATCGAATTCAACGTCTTTCATAAGGAGGGTAGTTAGAGGTTTTGATATTTGCGAGAAATCTTTTATGAATCGTCGGTAGAAACCGGCGTGCCCTAAGAAACTTCGTATTTCTCTTACTGTTTTAGGGGGTTGCAAATTTTATATGACTTCGATCTTAGCTTTATCGACTTCAATCCCCTTCTCATAAACAACGTGTCCTAGTACGATTCCTTGTTTGACCATAAAGTGGCACTTTTCCCAATTCATAACGAGGTTAACTTTTACGCATCTCTCCAAAACTTTCTCTAAATTTATCAGACAATCTTCAAAACTCTCTCCACATACAGAGAAGTCGTCCATAAAGACCTCCATGATATTGTCTATGAAATCAGAAAATATCTCCATCATACACCTCTGAAATGTGGAGAGAGCGTTGCATAATCCAAATGGCATTCGTCTGTAGGCGAAAGTTCCATAAGGACATGTGAATGTTGTTTTCTCTTGGTCATTGGGGTGAATAGGAATTTGAAATAATCCTGAGTAATCGTCTAGATAACAGTAATGAGATTGCTTATCTAATCCCTCAAGCATTTGATCGATGAACGGTAGAGGAAAATGGTCTTTGCGAGTGGCTTTGTTTAGCTTCCTATAGTCAATACACATCCTAGCTCCGCTTACAGTTTGTTCCGCTACAGCTTCGCCTGCTTTATTTGTTGTGACTGTTATACCACCTTTCTTTGGTACACAGTGGACTGGGCTTACCCATTGACTATCAGAGATTGGGTATATGATTCCTACGTTCAGAAGTTTTTTTACTTCGTCTTTAACTACGGTGCTCCATATTAGGTTAATTCTTTGTTGATGTTCTCTAGAAGATTTACAGTCGTTTTCCAGCATAATTTGATGCATGCAAATGGAAGGACTTATTCCTTTGAGATCTGTAATGTTGTATCCCAAGGCGGATGGGTATTTTCTTAAGACTTGTAATAATTTGTCTGTTTCTTGTTGTCCTAAGTCCGCGTTGACAATTACAGGTCGTTTGAACTCGGTGTCAAGGAATTCATATCTAAGGGTCTTAGGTAATGGCTTAAGATCCAATGCTGGTTTTCTTGGACAAGGCATGTGGTTGGGTTTCAGAGCTAAGCATTCACTTAGATTATCGTCTCGGTATTCGGGACACCATCTGTTATCTTCGAATATAAGAGGTGTGGGAATCTTCATGGTTTCAGAACAAGGTATCGGTTCCCATTCAATTTCTCTTACGCATTCGTCCATGATGTCTACCAGATAACATGTGTCATCTATGGCAGGCACTTGTAAGAATTGTGTCAGAATAAATTCGACTTTCTCTTCACCTACTTCAAAGGTTAGTTTGCCCTTTTTTACATCTATGATAGCTCTAGCAGTAGCTAAGAATGGTCTTCCTAAAATGATAGGTGTACTTTCGTCTTCTCTAATGTCCATGATTATGAAATATGTAGGGATGTAGAATTGACCTATCCGTACAGGAACGTTTTCCAAGATTCCTACTAGGTATTTGAGAGAGCGATCCGCCAATTAAACGGGCATCTTTATTGGTCTTAGTTCACCCATTTCCAGTTTGTTGCATATGGATAAAGGCATAACGCTAATACTAGCTCCTAAATCACATAGGGCTTTGTCTATGACAAACTTACCTATATGACATGGTATAGAGAAGCTTCCATGATCTTTCAGCTTAGGAGGCATCTTGTTTTGGATAATTGCGCTACATTCTGCAGTAAGTGTGATTGTTTCGTTATCTTCTAGTTTTTTCTTGTTAGATAAGATTTCCTTGAGGAATTTGGCATATTAGGGCATTTGAGTTATAGCTTCTGTGAAGGGAATTATTATATTAAGTTGTTTCAGAAGTTCTACGAATTTTATAAATTGCTCTATATTCGTAGGTTTGGCTAATCTACCAGGAAATGGGATCTGGGGTTTATAAGGCGGTGGAGGCACATAAGGTTTTTCATTTTCTTTTTCTTTGGCCTCTCCTCCTTTATCTTCTTCATCCTCCTCTAGTTTCTCTGGTTGATTTTCCTTCTCAATTGGTATTTCGGACCTTTGGTACATACTTTGATTTGACAGTCTTGGGTCAGGCGGTCCATCTAACTCGGTTCCACTTTTTAATATGATGGCATGAGCGTGCCCCTTCGGGTTAGGTTGTGGTTGACCAGGAAATGTATTGGTCGGTGCAGCTGTAGGTGCTTGTTGTTGAGCCACTTGAGAGATTTGGGTTTCCAACATTTTATTGTGGGTGGCCAAAGCGTCTATTTTGTTTGCTAATTGGTTTATCTGCTCGTTAGTGTGTATGTTTTGATTTTGGACGTCTTTGTTTGTTTGCGCTTGGGTAGCTATGAAGTTCTCCATCATCAATTCTAAGTTTGATTTTCTAGGCACACTAGGAGTGTTTGCAGGAGGTTTCTGATATCCAGGTCGCACAGCAGGTGCTTGGTTTAGAGCATACAACGTATTGGGGTTTTTATATGAGAAATTTTGGTGGTTTTTCCATCCAGGGTTGTATGTGTTTGAGTAAGGGTTTCCTTGAGCATAACTTACTTGGTCAGTCGGAGTCCCTGCCAAGATCTTACATTCGGTAACTACATGTCCAGGCACTCCGCATATTTCGCAATTTGGAGTTATAGCAGCCACGGTGGCTGGAGGTATTGCGGTCAAATTATCTATCTTTATGGTGAGGGCATTTACCTTAGCATGGACACAGTCTAGATCGCTTATCTCATACATGCCTCATTTTGTCGATGTTTTCTCTGCAGTACCTTTGTCTACTTGTCCTCTTTCACTTCCCCATTGATAGTGGTTTTGGGCCATGCTTTCTATTAGAGCATAGGCAGTGGTGTAGGATTTATCCATAAGTGCACCTCCTGCAGCAGCGTCTATCGTTAATCTTGTATTGTAAAGGAGACCATTATAGAAGGTATGGATAATCAACCATTCTTCCAAGCCATGATGTGGGCATAGTCTCATTAGATTCTTGTATCATTCCCAAGCATCGAAAAGGGACTCGTTTTCCTTTTGTCTAAAATCGCTTATTTGAGATCTTAGCATAACTGTTTTGCTTGGCGGGAAATACCTTGCAAGAAAGACTTTCTTCAGCTCATCCCATGTGGTGACTGAGTTCGTGGGTAGAGATTGGAGCCAAGATTTGGCTCTGTCTCTTAGAGAAAAAGGGAAGAGACGAAGTCTTATTGCCTCTTGACTGACCTCATTGTTCTTAATTGTATCTGCATACTGTAGAAATATTGATAGATGAAGATTGGGGTCTTCCATTGACCCACCAGAGAACTGGTTTTGTTGTACAACAGACAACAAAGAAGGTTTCAGTTCAAAGTTGTTAGCCTCGATTGGAGGAGCATCAATGTTATTGTGCGGTTCATCTTGCGAGGGGATGGCATAGGATTTGAGTGGGCGCAGAGCAGGATTGGCAGCCATTTCTTCGGTTGGTCGAGAAATAGGAGATTCGAGTGATTCATGAGGTGGAGTGTTATGCAAGAGACGATACTCTTGAATGCGGCATCTAAGTCTGAGATACCGCTCGATATCGTTGATTTGTATGTATAACGGCTCGCCTTGCGAACGAGTGTTTGGCATACAAATAAGAAAAGAAATAGAAAAGAAATAGAGAGGTTTTTGCTCTAGTCTCTACTGCGTAACAAAAGAGTAGCGATATTAACTTAAATCAGTCCCCGGCAACGGCGCCAAAAACTTGATCAGGATTATACTTAGGTATCTAATGATTCGGACTGCAAGTGCACAGTCTTGTCGTGTAGTTTTAAAAGACATTGAACCACAGAGACTGATGAATCGAACTACCGTCTTCTATTGTTACTTTGCAAATCTAAAGCTAATGAATGTTTGATTTGGTTGTAGGGAAAACTAAATAATAAATTAAGTTGGATTTTTAATAATCAATGAGCAGAGCTACCAGTATGCAATAGTCGAACCTCGGAAACTAGCGACTGGTTGGGTGTCTTTATATTTTCAAAACAACTTTCAGTAAAACTTATTTAGTTTAAAAACCCTCGTCTCACACTGTCATTTTGTTGATCTAGGCTATGCAGTTAAGTCCTAACGTACGCTTCCGCCATCCCGCAGGAGTTAAAAACACCTTTTGAAAACTAAATAAAAATCTTAGTTAACTTTAAAGTGCTTCCGCTGTATTTTAAGCTAATGCCTAATTACTACTGTCTAGTTAAAAGATCTCAAGCTTCGGCTTTGTTGACCCTAAACTCTATCTGTTCTTTACTTTCGTAACAAAACAATTTAATAATTAAAAATAGTAACTTAGACCAGAAAAGAAGGTTTTGTAGTAAAAATAATCCCAACTAAGTCACTCGTTCCCTTGGTTAGGTGACTTTACATACCGGTATACGAATTCTAGCCTAACATAATATCAGACCAAATCACAGAATAATTCCAGAGACAAACAAGAATAAACATGATTATATTGATTAAAAGTAATAAAAATTCATAAACATAAACCTGGTAATAATTCTAGATATGTAAGCACTCCTGCACAAACTGTAGGCTTTGCCTCGGTCGGAAACAGAAGTAACCGTACAATAAAAATAAATGCTAGAGGAAATATGGAAATTGCTGGGAAATGAATAATGCTTAAAGAATATTTGCTTAGAGCAAAAATGAATTCTCCAAAGTTTCTTCCAAAAAAAAGAACTCCCTTTTTCGTATGGTCCAAGGTCCTATTTATAACCCCTGTGTGATAAGTTCGTTCTCGGTAATGTAGGAACACTTTGGTTTCCTTTGAGAAATAATAGGACCACTAAATTAGTTACGTTCTTCATGCATTGACTGAGTGGATCAGATAAATAGGGTGATCGTTGGATTTGCTTTTGAATTGGTTTCCTTCCGTTGGATACATGGTCAAGAGGGAGAAAGTGGGCTTGTGACGTTCGTCAAGTCCAAGTGACAATGGTCACTTGGTCCATTACTTCGCGTGACGAGCGGCAACACTCCTTGACGATCGTCAAGGCCTTTTGCATGGTGGGCCACGTGCTGACATACGTGCTCACCTGCTTTATGATGGACTTAAGCTGATTTCTTCTCCTTTGGCCCTTTTTGCTATCTTTTCACCTTTTTTTCTTCATTTCTTCCAAAGTGTTCAGCTTAATGTATATCTGCAAAAATAGAAAAATACATGCATAATACCTATAAAATAATTTAATTTAAACTAAAGTATGAGAAATATTTTGTGTATATCAAGCCAGAAATATCATATATTTTGTGTGTCATCAGCTGTCGTACCCCAAATTTGCCCTATCTCTTTTATTTTTGTCTGGTCTTTGAGCTTTGCATTCCATTTGCATCATTTTATTATTCAGTCATTTGCATATCCCGCATCTCAGGAGATCAGGCGCTTTGGTTTGAAGTTTTAGGGTTGCGCCCTCTTTATGTCTAATCTTGCTTTGAGGTTTTCTTATTAGGTAAAAAGGAAGCGCATCTGGTTCTCGATTAGCGGATTGTGGAATGAATTTAGTCATCACGTTACAAGGTTGGTTCTCGCTCAACCTATCGGAGCTTGGTTTAGGGTTTATTTCCCTATGGATGTTGGTTAAGAGGCTAGGGTTTCGAGTTTTTTGTTTCTGGGAAGATGTCTCTCTCGCCTGCCCCGAAGATGGCTCAGAGCCCAGTGCGTTATGTCAAGAATTTCACATCCTCGCATTTCAAGTTTCTTCTTTACGTCTCTAAGCCATTGAGTCGAGAATTTGGAGGTTGAATTGGCAAATGTGGAGTTCGAGCATTTCAGGGAATGAGGTTAAAGGTTCATGGAGATCAAGACATTGTTCTTATTGCTTAAGTTACAAGTTATTGTGGGCTGAATATCAAAAATTAGGTTCTTGGTCGAGAAGTGCGAGTGTGGTTCAGGCATGATATAAAGATCAAGGTTCAAGCGTCCGGTGTTTTGGGGTTTCAAATTAACCAGTGGAATTAAATTCTTAAGCATTTGTTTTGTTTGAGAGTTTGATTATAAGGCGCGTGCTTTGTTTGGAATACAAGTTATAACCATTATTCATGATTTCTTGAGATTTAAATTACAAAGTTGAGATGTGCATTCGAATCATTCAAGGGAGAATTTAAGAATTTAAACAAGATCGAGAGTTGTTTGATTTCCATACAAAAGAATTCATTCAAAAAAACGTATCATTCAAGCTTTCGTGTTCATTACATTTTTTAGACTGATTATAGAGCGAATGAAAAAATAAATTACAATTATTGGAATACAAATTACATTTTTTTTATTACAAAGAAAAGAGAAAAATAATTTGTATTTCTTCAAGTCTTCATCTTCACTCCTCTCCATGGTATTTTCATCGTTCAATCTTGCTTTGGACCGTCTAATAATCGTGCTCATGAAACAAGGAAAAAGAGAAAAGTTAGCGATCAAGCATATAAAAAATTTCAAACAAGAATGAATTAATTGATATCTCGTCATGAGGGTTTGTATTTGGAATCAAATTAAAAGGGAGTTTGTTTAATTATGGACTATTGTTTCCCTCTCCCAATTGCAAATCACAAAAAGCTTGTGCCTTTTGGTTCACAAAAAGAAAAAAAGAAAGAAGTTTGCAAATATTCTATTTTTTCTACTGCTGCAAAACAAACAGAATAGGCAACGCACAAGAAGCAAGACAGCATAGCAGCGCACAAGGCAAAACATGCAGCAGGACAAGGCATAACAAGTATAATAGGCTAGCCAAACGTAACAGCAGCCCAAGGCAACCGGCAACAAGTCACAAGCTAAAACAAAAAAAGCAACTCAACTATGACAAAGCAAGTGCAGCATCGTATTAAACAAAACATTAGTGCAAGCAGCCAAATGCCTTATGTCATAATTTTCCAAATACACAAATCCTTCAGAACTTTAATTAGATAAAAGCATTAAGCTTTGCATCACAGAAAGATAAGAGAGGAAAGAAAAAACCTGCACATTATTGCCCAAAACCTGCACATTACTGTCCAACAAAACAGTTAAAACTGCTGTAACATTGCACAAAAATAGGCAAATTAAAAACCTGTATTCTAAAGCACCAAGCCAGCATACAAATAATGTTCAAAATTTCTCTGATTTCCCTCCCAATTCCTACTGCTATTTCACTATAAGAAACACACCACTGTTTCATTGAGATTCTGGACACATAGCTTAAAAAACCAAAAAAACCAACCACAAACTGTAAGAGCTGCAAACCAAAAAAAAACAAAACCAACCACAAATTGTAAGAGTTGCAAACCAAAAACCAAAACCAACCACAAACTGTAAGAACTAAAAACGCAAAAAAAAACCAAACAGAAGCCAAAGCAAACGGTCCAAACGAAAACCATAACAAACATTGTAAACGCAAAAAAACAAATAGAAGCCAAAACAAACTGCAAACCAGAAGAAAAGGCATCAACCAAAGCGACATCCACCAAAGAAAAAAAATCGAGTAACCAAGAAGCAGACAGAAATCATCTGTTTCAAAACCTCAGCCAATACTTAAAACCATTTAAGCCAAATCCCACAAGCACAGCAAAATCAACACAGTAGACGCACAGGGAGTCAGAAGAGGGCATTGAAATCTGTTCAATACACAAAGGAGACAACAAGGTTCAAAAAATATTAAAATAGAAGCAGAATCACAAGATCCAAGAGAAGGAAAGAAAAAGAATTTGTAACACACCTGGAGTATTCTTGAGGTAAGCTTTATAACTTTCCCTTTTGCTTAAACGAGTATTGTACCCTTTAGCTTTACGAATAATGTTGTTGCTTCACGTTGAAAACAAGTGAAACGTTTGAAACCATTTATCTGTGATTGAAACACGAAGCAAAAAAAAAAGAGGGCAAAAACCATTGGCGGAGATGGTTATGATTAAGACGTCTTTAACATGAATAGGTGAAACAGGAGCATTTTCAAACAGAATCTCTTGGTGGTCTATCAGGCGTTGAATGACTGTCTTCAACAAAGGGCAAACAGTTGGTGAGGATAAGAAAAGATGGCAGTCTTCATTACAACCTGGGAATACACCAGCTTTCGACAAGTTTATCTTAATGATCGGGAGCGGAGTCAAGAGTTCATCCACTGTAGCAACAAACAAATCTTCTTCAATAGCATTGGCATTATGATCATGCCTAGGCATAGGAGCGGAAATGACGTTTGGTTTCTCGGGGGCTTCAAAATCAATCTCTTTGGCATCTATAAGGTCTTGAATTTTGTTTTTCAAGGCCCAACAGTTGTTAGTGTCGTGCCCTGGACTTTCGGAATGGTATGCGCATCTGGCATTCGGGTGATAATGAGGGGACACATTGTTGTGATTCTTTGGAGCTTCCTTCAAAGTTGCCAAGTTAGATTTCAAGAGATGTGGTAAAACCTAGGCTAGAGTCATATTAATTATGGTGAATTTCCGGACCGGCCTTTCCACCCTCGGTTGGTGTTCAGCTCTCCCTTGGTTCCTTTATGGATAAACAACAGATACCTCCTTCTTCCCAGTGAAAGGTTTTCTCACAGTCATAGATGCAGACGAATCCTTCTGAATCTTTCCACTTTTTATACCAGCTTCCACCCTCTCTCCGGTTAATATTAACTCAGTAAACCCAGCAGATGAGCTTCCAATCAAATGGTTGAAGAAAGGGCCCGATAGAGTGCCTAAGAACATATCCACCAACTCCCTTTCAGACAGAGGGGGTTGCACTCTCCAAGCTAGATCTCTCCATTTTTTTGCGTAATCTTTGAAACCCTCATTTGAAGCCATAACCATACTCTAAAGTTAAGTACGGGTAGGCGCCAAATCTGCATTATACTGGTATTGTTTATAGAAAGTTGCGGCAAGGTCTTCCCAGTTGTGGATGTCGGCCCTTTCCAATTGGTAGAACCAATCGAGTTGTGTTCCGGATAAACTATCTTGGAAGAAATGGACCCACAAGTCTTTATCGGTAGAGTGCGACTGAATCTTTCTCACGTATGATCGGAGGTGCATTTTAGGACATGACACCCCATCATATTTTGCAAACAACGGCACTTTGAACTTTGGTGGGATCAGAATTCCCGACACTAGCCCCAAATCTTCAAAGTCTAGACCTGGTACCCTTTGTATTTCCATAGCGATTAAACACTCTTCAAGATGTCTGTACTTATCGTCAGTCGGAGGGTACTGTTCCTCAGAGTAGTCTTCCTCTTCTTCCTCCTCTTCAGATTCTGACGGAACTGCTGTTTCTTTTCCTTTTCCTTCTCCTTCCCCGGAAGTGGTTGCAAAATTTAAGGTTCTTCTAGTCTGTCCCTGAAATCTTCTCCCCATATTCAAAACCCCAATGGCTTTCTTTATTTTCTTCTTTCTTTCTTCAGCTAACAGAGTCTTCAACTCATCTTGCCCTTTGGCTAGGGTCATGAGTAACTGTTGAAAGTGCATGATTTGAGCTTGAAGATCTTTGACCGTTTGTTCGAGATCCATCTTACTGAAATAAACAGTAGAGAGATGAGGAAACTCGTCGCAAAAGACTTGTTTATGTTATGATGAATGATATGTATACATGCAATGCTTTCAAGGATTTAAAAAATTCAAATTTGTTTTAAACAAAAATAAACACATATTATATTAATAAAACAGAGTTTGAGTACATCAATTCCCCTTGGGCAAAATAATACAACACTCTAAGATAAAAAAGTAGTGCCCATCCTCTTTGGTGCTATGTAGCCATTTAGAGTCTGCTCCTCATGAAGTAGCCTGGTGAGTTCCAAAACCTTCTTCTCGCTTGCATAGAATTGGGCTTCGAAAGTATCCCGCTCCACTTTGAGTTGTATCCAATCCCTTTGTAGGTCTTCAAGAGATGTGGGCATGTCAGGATGTAGGATAGTGTATGGAACTTCTCCTTCCTTAACATGCTCAAAAATCACCGGGAGAATGGAAGGATAAGGCATCATAAGACTTTGAGCGTGGGTTCGTACCCACTTGAGGTAAGGCTCAAGAGGGATGGAATTCTTGTGTCCCAAAGTCTTGTTATCCGCCTTGTTTAGCATCCTCCAAGCTCGGATGAATCTCTGGCGAAGTCCTTGATCGTTGTTGTCGTAGTCAAATACCAAGCCTTGAATCAGCATATCATGTGGGCCATCCCTTCGGGCATAACCAAACTGTCTTAGAGCCAAGCATGGGTTGTAGGTGATGCCTCCCCTAATTCCAAGTAGAGGTACATTAGGGAATTCCCCACAACAGTCAACAATGATAACATTCTCTTTGGATCGAGAGCACCAATGAATATTTGAATGTTTGAGCGTCATTAACCTTTGTGACCACCTTAGTTCTTGCTCATTCTTTAAGACTGATTGGGGAAGATGAGAAATAAATCATCTTGCCAGGAGGGGAGTGCAACACATAAGGACACCTCTTTTCCTCATTGTACGAAAGTGAAAAGAGTGCAGGATATCCCCTAGCAATGTAGGCACCGGATTGCGTGACATGAAGATTTTGACGGCACTCACATCTATGAGTTGGTCAGGATTGGGGAACAAGACCATCCCATAGATAAGAAGAGCCACAATTTCCTCAAAAGCTTGCAAGTCTAGGGAATTCCAACAGCTTTGGGCCTTCTCAAACAGAAATTTTGCTAAAAAGCCTTTGACACCACTTCTAGTTTCCCAATGAGTTGTGACATCAGAAGAGTGCAAGTGCAGGGCTTGAGCAATCTCTTCTGGCTTTGGATCTCTTTCCGTACCGTTGAAAAGTAGTTGATTGAGAATAGGAATTCTCAAGAGTTGAGAGAATTCTTCCAAAGTGGGCACAAGCTGATAGTCAGGAAATGTGAAGCAATGATGCAAAGGGTCAAAGAACTGGAAGAGCACTTTCATCATATCCTCCTCTGTGTTGGAGGTGACCAAGTTGAGTAGACGACCATGCCTCTCGGTGAATGGAGAATTCTCAAGGATCCTTGAAGCTAGCTCCTTGAGTTGTGGAGATATTCTTACAAGGTTGATTTGGATAGTTTTCCTGCGAAGTAAATCCATATCCTACAAAACAAGAACAAAGATGAATCTCCAAAATCCTTGAAATGGTTAGTGGATGCATATGATGTTCATGATGTTCATGATGTTATGTACAAGTATGCGTATACAAGAAAATCAAACAAGTTCTTAGTTTAGGCTTGCATGGGGTTTTATAGGTAAGTACCCTCTTGATGTTTAGTTTGCTCAACCTGTCCTAATAATAGTAACCGGGTTCTAAGGAACTCAATATCACTGGACTGTTTCCTTGGCCATTGTTTCAGCTAAAGCCTCTTTAATGGCGACCAAAATATCCAAATAAACCAACCCTCAATGAGTGTAGTATCGAGTATCTACCAACTTCGGACTGCACCAAAGCCGGTCATCTCACTACATCCTAAAGGCCAAGTTGGTCAAGTAAAGGGTTCTAGAAGTTCATTAGTGCTTCATGACATTACTCAGCGGCCCCGTATTCTCTTTGATTAACTCAAAGGCTACCGGTACCCATAAATATGTCACACTAACATAGCTATTGTTTAGACCATGTCGGTATACCCCACACAGTTTCCATAACATATTTCTATTTACCTATAATGTTTCCCAAATCCGGGTGGAGGATTCAAATCCAAACAAAGAACCATAATGTAAAGCAAACAAGTCAAACAATGTAAGCAAGTAAATGTGATCTAAACCCTAAGGTAACCCCACTTCTTATTAGTCCCCAGCAGAGTCGTCAGTTCTGTTATACGGTGGGAGAACTGACTTGAGGTTTTTGCATTTTATCGCAAATGTTGCGGTTAGCAAGAGTCGCCACCGACTTTTCTTTTATCCAAAAGGAAAGGTGAAAAAGCACATAAAAGACCTTTGAGACGTTTTCTTGAGTTCGGGGGGGTAGATTATGAAAAGGGAAGGTATTAGCACCCTTTTCATCCATGGTTTTCCATGGGCTCTTAGTTACTTGCTTAGATCACTTGCTTTTGTTGTTTGAAATTGTGCTTTGTGTGGTTTTGAAAGTATTTTGTAAAAGAGGCCATTGTTAGGAAATCCTTGTAATGATTCTCGTTCGTAAGAATGTATACAAAGATGTTTTATCTTTTTTGAAAATGTTTTCAAGATTTGTAAGATGTTTTTTGAAATGTGTGTGTTTGTTTTGAAAGTAGCAATGATAGTTGTTTGAAATGTAGCAAGTAACTAGAAGTAATCTACCTACTCAAATGTCTTTCTTGTGCATTTTTTATTCCTTTGACATTATTGTCTTACCATTGATTTGGTAAGCAACCCTATCTTTGGATGTAAGCGGGACGGGCGTGGGTCATCATATAACCATGATTAGCAATGTTTGCAAAGTATCTTATCATTTTGAGGGACCAAGATCATTTTGTAAGGCAACTTTTGAATAGCGTCGTCGAGGGACTATGATCTTATATTTGTTTTGTTTTTCCAAGATAATTTGCATGCGTAATATGACCATTTTTGTTTTAGGGTTTTCTATTTTTTCTTTGTTTTGATCTTGTCATACAAACTCTAATTACTAATCATGGCATATAAAGCGATAAATTGCGTAAGTAAATATTTTTAAGCTATTACAACAATTTTTGGGAGGGGAATACAAATTTAAATGGGGATTTGCAAAAATATAAACCTAAATAAATTATTACAACCAAATCGAATTTGTACGAATTAGAATAAATACAATACAATGTTTAAAAATACAATACAATGTACATGTAAGAAAAGATTTTTTTTGTTTTTGTCTTTATGTAAAAGAAATTTTAATCTAAACCTAAAATTATAAGGAAAAGAAATTAATTTTTTAAAAGGGAGGCTTAACCCTAATTATTATTTTAAAAGAAAATAAAGCTCTTACATATTATTTTTTTAGTATTTTTTGTATTAAAATAATAAATAATATTGTATAAAAATATAAAATTTTATATATGCAAAAATAAATATTTATAAGTATGAAATGAGAAATAAATAAGCAAATTAAACTAAATATATTTTTGATTATATTTTAAAAGTTATTAATAAAATGCATGATATATAATAAAATAAAAATATATTTTTTATGTGAAAAAAAATAAAATAAAAATGCAATATTATGAAATTTACATTTTTTGGGATTTTTATGTATCAAAGAAAGTATTTTAATATATTAAAAATGAAAATAAAAACAAATAAAATAAAAATATAAAAAAGGTTAGCAGGGGGTGATGTAGCAGATTGGTAGTAATGTTAGCAAAAAAATATGCTAAGCCCACAAGACTGAGCCCAAACCTGCAAAAAATGACAAAAACTGGAAAATTGAAAAATATAGAAAACCAAAAGTAGCGCCCAGGTTCGAACCCAAGACATGAGTCTCACTAGCGCGCTACTTTGCCACTAGGGTGGCTATACATCCATTGTCTTATGGAAAGAAAAAATAATATAACCCAAAACAAGTCCTTGCCCTGTACTTCATCTTCTTCCTCAAGCTTGGCCACACATCCTGTAACTCTCTCATACTTCCATGAAAATGAAAACTCATAACATGAAAGTTGTAGTACTTGAACTCACGATTCCAACCATATAAGTTATGTGAACTATCAATCAAAGATCAAAGAGAATTTTAACAGCCCTAAATCTTAACCTAATATTTTCATAAATTTCAAGTTCCAAATTCTCTCAACTCAAGTAAAATCAATGCAAGATAAAGATATGTACAGTTTCGTTATGATGAGGACTACACTTTTTATTCACAAATCGTGGCATATGGTTTCCTGTACAAGGAGATAGAGTTTGAGATTTTACCTCCTTCAGTTGGAATCGTGGATGAAACTGGGATGAGTTTGATGCAGGCCTGATGCTTGCTTGAGCTTCCTTGAACTTCCCTGAATGTATTCCAACCCTTGCCTTGCTCTGAAAGTATCTGAAACTCCTTGGCCAAGTCAAAATGCAAGCTTTAAAAGCAACAATGGCAGATGGTGGAAAAGTGGTTACAGAACAGGGATGAAGGTTTAGATTGGCTAGGTATCTAGTATGTAAGAAGTTTTGATGATAGAGAATGGAAACTCACGAGCCAAATGAGAGATTGGTTTGCTTATGACAAAACTGCAAGTTTGGACAGATTTTTGGTGTTTTTCTGCTTAGGAGTTTTTCAGGCCTTAACTGATCCTGTCTTGTGTTGTATAATGTTTGTATATTAGTATGGAATTGGTTTCATGTTAACCCTCTAACAGTTGTGACTGTTCTAGCCTTTTTGCAATTTTTCTTGTATTTGAAGTAAAGTGAAGGGACAATGCTTGTCATGCTTGTACTTGCTCCCTTAGGGTTGGTATCAGTTTGTACAATTTTCTTTAAACCTGTAAGACTTGTATGTACAATGGAGACAGGTGCAAAGCTCAAGAATTGGAAAGTGGCAAAAGTTGTGCTTTTCCAAAATGGCAATGGTCACTTTATGCCATTTATGAAATTGCAACTTGGATAATGGTTCTAAAGCATGGATAAAAGCTTTTTCAACTGAGTAAGCATTTAATTAAGGAGTGAGGAACAAGTTTGGGACCTGTAAAGCATGGATTAGGCAGCATAGGTACTGATTGCAACTTTGTTCTTCATGAAATGGCTTGGACAAAAAGTGAGAAATTTCCAACTTCATCTCTTCGATTCTCCCTACTCAAAAATGATCTTGAGGAGTTCTTGGACATTTTAGAAAGATTGAAATGTGCTATATAACTCATCTTTGAAAATAATTTTGAGATACCTCTTGGAACTAGGTGAAAATTTTCCATGAAGTTGGGTCCAAAACTTGCCTAAATTAGGGCAAAATTTCACTAAGTTATTTAGTTCATGACCATGTATTCATAAATTTATATCTTGAGATCCAAGCATCTTTATGGAAAACTGTGTGAAGAAAGGTTGTAGATTTCATGGAGGTCTACAACTTTCATGTTGGGAACTTTCCTTGAATCATTATGCATCATGGTGAAAAAGTGGCCTAAAGTTGAGAAAAAATAAGAAATTTTCTATACTTAGAAAATTTTCTAAGTTAAGAAAAATTTAAAATTCAAACCCTAATCTTCAAACTTGGATTTCTTGATGAACAAGTTTCACATTTTGACATGTTTTGATGAATTGTGATCCTTGGCATTTGATTTTGACCAAAAAGTCAAAGTTTGACTTTTCAGTGTACAATTGACTTTTGATCAGTTGACTGCAAATTTCATCTGTCAATCCAATGAAATTGAAATGTTTTGAGCCATGTAATAAGTTCAAGATGATGAAATTGAATCCTTGAAATCATGCTTTAACTCAATTGGTCATTTGCTAGGTTAAAAATCAGAAATTGC
Source organism: Vicia faba (assembly GCA_948472305.1). Lineage (NCBI taxonomy): Eukaryota > Viridiplantae > Streptophyta > Magnoliopsida > Fabales > Fabaceae > Vicia > Vicia faba. The sequence goes on along the minus strand of OX451736.1, from coordinate 776,431,933 downwards.
CCTTCCTCAGTCAAAACCCTATTTTTGACCATTTGCCCTTTTGGTGATTTGATCAAATCTCTTGAGGAATTGTGATCCAAACTTCACCAAATGATACATATGAGTTTAAAATGTTGATGTGGATCAAAAATTATGAAGTTTGACAGAAAATTGGCCATTGTTGACTTTTTCCCCAATACAACTGATTTTTAGGTCAACTGTCCAATTGACTGATCAAAAATGTGGTTCAAGGCTTGAAACTTGTCATGAGTGATCTTAGGGGTCCATAATGATGTCTGAAAGTCACATGAAGCATTGATAGTCCAAAAATCCTTGTTCAAACTCAAACCCTAATTTTGGGTTATCAGTGCAAGATGAGATGTCTTGAGTTGACCAAACCCTAATCCAGTCTTGAGTCAAAGGAATCTTATGAGAAAAGTCTTGATAAATGAGAGGGCAAATTTTGGGGTACAATAACTTCCCACTTCCTCACACCGATGTTGTGGTCAACAACACCGCGCAACATAAGATCTTCTCCTTCATGGATGGTTTTTCCGGTTACAATCAGATCAAGATGGCTCCCGAAGACATGGAGAAGACAACCTTCATTACACAGTGGGGCACCTTTTGCTACAAGGTAATGCCTTTCGGGTTGAAAAATGTTGGGGCAACTTATCAGCGCGCCATGGTCGCTTTGTTCCACGACATGATTCACCATGAGATCGAGGTCTATATTGATGACATAATCGCAAGGTCCCAGACTGAGGAAGAACACCTTGACCATCTCCAAAAGCTATTTGACAGGTTGAAGATGTACAAGCTGAGGTTAAACCCAAAAAAGTGCACCTTCGGGGTAAGGTCCGATAAGCTGCTGTTTCGTCGTTAGTGATAAAGGTATTCAGGTGGACCCCACCAAAGTAAAAGCCATACAGGAAATGCCAGCTCCCCGCATAGAAAAGGAAGTTAGAGGCTTTTTGGGATGCCTAAACTACATCGCCCAATTTATTTCACATCTGACAGCTACTTGTGAACCAATCTTCAAGCTGCTAAAGAAAGATCAAGTGGTAAAATGGAATGATGAATGTAAGACCGCTTTCGAAAGGATCAAAGAATACCTCCAAGAGCCACCAATTCTGATGCCTCCAGTGGAAGGAAGACCTTTGATCTTATATTTGACAGTGCTGGATAATTCAATGGGGTGTGTGTTGGGACAGCACGACGAGTCTGGCCGAAAAGAGCATACTATTTACTACCTTAGCAAAAAGTTTACCGACTGCGAGACCCGATACTCGTTGCTCGAGAAAACTTGTTGCGCTTTGGCATGGGCTGCTCGCCGGCTGAGACAGTATATGCTGACTCACACTACCCTATTGATATCAAAAATGGATCCAATCAAGTATATCTTCGAAAAGCCTGCTTGTCCGGAAGAATAGCAAGATGGTAGATGATCTTAACTGAGTATGACATCCAATACACAACCCAGAAAGCAATCAAGGGGAGTGTATTGGCAGATCATTTGGCGCATCAGGCCGTGGACGACTACCAATCCATGAATTTCGAGTTCCCGGATGAGAACATCATGTTAGTGACCGACTGTGAAGAACCTGGACCGGATAAAGAACCTGAGGAAGGATCCCGATGGTCTATGTATTTTGATGGAGCCTCGAATGCGTTGGGTAATGGTATTGGCGTTGTGATCATATCTCCTGAGGGCTGTCATACTCCATTCACCGTCCGATTATGTTTTAACTGCACCAACAATATGGCGGAGTATGAAGCATGCATCCTGGGTCTTCGAGCTTCTATTGACCTGAGGATTAAGTTCTTGAGTGTATTCAGAGATTCTGCTTTAGTGATCAGTCAGATCAAAGGCGAGTGGGATACGAAACACCCAAATCTTATTCCTTACAAAGAGTATGTATTGACGTTGCTTCCACACTTTGAGGAGATAACCTTTGAACACTTCCCAAGAGAGGAGAACCAGCTAGCAGACGCGCTGGCTACCATGTATTCTATGTTCAAAGTCAGGTGGGACAATGAAGCTCCCCAAATTACCATTGAAAGGTTGGACGAACCCGCACATTGCTGTGACATCGAGACTGAAGAGGTAGCAGATAAACCCTGGTTTCACGAGGTAAAGAGGTATCTTGAGGCTCAAGAATACCCCGAGGGTGCATCTGTTAATGATAAGAAATTCTTGAGAGGGTTCGCCGCGAAGTTCTTCGTCAGCAATGGTATCCTTTACAAGCGTAACCATGATTCAACCTTACTGTGATGTGTGGATAAGAATGGGGCAGAAAGGATCATGGCATAGTTACATGAAGGTACCTTTGGAACTCATTCCAGTGGGCATACCACGGCAAAGAAGATCCTACGGTCTGGATATTATTGGTCTACTATGGAAGCTGATTGTTATCAGCATTCTCGGACATGTCATAAGTGCCAAGTCTATGCTGATAAGGTGCATGTACCTCCAGTTCCTCTGAATGTTTTGACAGCACCTTGGCCCTTTGCAATGTGGGGCATCGATATGATCAGCAAGATCAGACCTACTGCATCCAACGGACATCGTTTCATTCTGGTAGCAATTGATTATTTTACAAAGTGGGTCGAGGCAACTTCTTTTGCTACAGTAACCAAGAACGTCGTGGCATGCTTTATCCAACACAATCTGATATGTCAATATGGTGTACTAGAGAGGATCATTACGGACAATGATACAAATCTCAACAATACGATGATCACCGAGCTCTGCAAACAGTTCAAGATACAGCATCACAACTCTTCTCCCTATCGACTGAAGATGGACGGGGTTGTTGAAGCAGCTAACAAGAACATCAAGAAGATTGTGCAGAAGATGACGGTGACGTACAAAGACTGGCATGAGATTTTACCATTTGCTCTTCATGGGTACCGTACCTCAGCACGAACGTCGACAGGGGCAACACCTTACTTTTTGGTGTATGGCATGGAGGCAGTCCTACCCATTGAGGTCCAGATACCCTCTCTCCAGATTATGAAGGATGCAGGTTTAAGCGAAGACGATTGGATCCAGACTCGGCTTGATCAGCTGAACCTAATCAACGAGAAGAGACTTACTACTATTTGTCATGGTCAGACTTATCAAAAGCAGATGATCAAGGCTTTTAACAAGAAAGTCAGACAACAAGAATATCAAGTTGGGGATCTGGTGATCAAACGCATCATACTTCCGCAAGGTGATCCCAGGGGCAAATGGACCCCCACATATGAAGGGACGTTTGTGGTTAAGAACATTTTCTTAGGAGGAGCTATGATTCTAACCACCATGGATGGTGACGACCTTCCTCACCCCGTCAATGCAGACATAGTGAAAAGATACTACGCATAATCAAAGACCCGCTAGGTTGACCGGCCTAGGAAAAAATAAGGGCTTCCCGGCGAACCAAAAGGGTTCAGGCAAAAGTAAGGGATGAAAATTAAAAAAAAACTATACACCCAGCGAGTCGAAAATCTGAAAAGGCGGCTTGGGCAAAAAAGGGTATCCCGGTGGATTGAAAACCCGAAAGGGAGGTCCAGGCAAAAATTAGGGATTGAAGCGTAACACTATGTCTCATTGGATCACCTTGCAACCAGACTTCGGTATCGATTATCAAGCTCGGACGGCGCCAATCAATCTGATCTACCTTCAACCAAGTAGCAAAGTGATGAGATGCTCGAAGATATAAAGGCAATGGCAGAGTTAAAACCCAATGGGATTGTTCACACATCTGTTTTTCTTTGTTTTTCACAAATTGTATAATTTCTATCTTTCGGCGGCATTCTCTTACTAGGACGTCAGCCTCTTGTACAAAACGCCTATTATAGGCTAACTTCAAGGATCAATACAATTCATTTTACAATAAAATTAAAAAATTGTTTTTCTTTTTCTGTTTTGTTTTGCAAGAATGTCCAATGATTCATTTCTGATATATGCATTTGAAAATAATTGTTGTTCATAAATACTTACATGCGAAACAAGAGAAAATTACTCGTAATTCCAGGAACAGGGGAAAACAGAAATGTCCAAACCTTACAGTTGCTCTATCCACCAGGTACAGGGGCAGAGCCAGCTTGAGAATATGACTAAAGGTACATACACTCCCCGCAGGGTAAAAGGTATCTAAAGACAGTGGTGTTAGCTCTCCCCAGCCGAAGTTCATAATCACGAATGAGTCGGCAAAGTTCTCCCCAAGTAGAGTTTATCTATCACCAGCACTAGAAGAGTATCCCCAGTGGAGTTTATTTTCACCAGTAATAGTAATTCATCCCCAACCGAGGTTATTTCTCTAAATCAGCAGATCTTCTGGCAGAGTATCTCTCTTCCCCACAGAGCCATTCTCTCGCCAGTTTATTCTCCAGCAGGGTTGTTCTCCCTCCAATTTATTCTCAAATTCATCTTCGATTGTTATCCCCAGCAAGCGCAAAGAACTCAACTCCTTGAACTCTTCAACAGCAGTCCAGGATTTATTCTCCCCAGCTAAAAAACATCACAAGAACATTGCATATCCATACATCCTGGCATGCGCATATGCATCATACAGCACAATCTCATTTATTTCGAGAGCATCATTACTCAATACATGTCATACATCATGACATTACATACGACTAACTCTTTACCTTTCAAGGAAAGATACAATCAAATTCTCACAATTTTTCTCTGGCTCAGTTGAATCGTTGCTAAGATTTCTATTCCATTTCAAGCTATGAAGCCCGGATCCGACCGGATAATATCTTGATTTCTCCATCATACTGTGAAGCCCGGAGAACGACCAGATAACAGTACCAAGATACTACGAAGCCTATAATCGACCAGATAGTGGTATATCCCCAAATTCAAAGCTATGAAGCCCGGAAATCGAACGGAAAATAGTTGAATCCCCAGCAAATTACTGTGAAGCCTGGAATCGACCAGATAGCAGTGCAAAACACCATGAAGCCTGGAATCGACCAGATAGTGGTACATCTTAAATTCAAGCTATGAAGCCGGGATTCGACCGGATAGTATCTTGATTCCTCCAAAACACCATGAAGCCTGGAATCGACCAGATAGTGGTATATCATAAACACAAGCTGTGAAGCCTGGATTACGACCAGATAACAGCAAAGAATATTATGAAGCCTGGAATCGACCAGATAGTGGTATATCTTTAATGCAAGTTATGAAGCCCGGATTCGACCGGATAATATCTTGATTTATCCAAATACCATGAAGCCTGGAATCGACCAGATAATAGTATAGGATGATGTGAAGCCTGGATTACGACCAGATAGAAGCAAAAGACACTGAAGCCTGGACTCGACTAGATAACAGTATGAGACACTGCGAAGCTTGGATTTTGACCAAATAGCAGTTTACCTGGCCAATTACTAAGAAGCCCGGAATTGACCGGATATTAGTATTCCTTAAATTCAAGTTGAAGCCCGGATGCGACCGGATAACAACTTAATTCCTTTTGAAGCCTAGATTACGACCAGATAAGAAGTGAGAAATTGCGAAGCCTGTATGACAACCAGATAGCAAGTTTAATCTCATTCCCCCAGTAAGTCACTGTGAAGTCTGGAGTACGACCAGATAGAAGTCGATCTTATTTTCCTCAGTAAATCACTGTGAAACCTAGAGCGCGACCAGATAGCAGTTCATTTTCACCGTCTCGACTAAGAGATGATTCCCCAGTAGAGTAACGGACAACTGAAGTTCCTAAAACTCCATTTCTCTCAAGACAGAGACTAGCATTCCCCGACATGGTCCTCCTCAACAACAGGTATACGGGCTCTCGCAAAGGAATCTCTTATGCGATCGACACTTCTTCTAATGGCATATTTAAGCCCATCTTCCGACTTCAACTTCCAAATGGAATCTATAAGCCCATTCACGACATTTCAAGACCAGTATCGCCGCATGTGAGTTTAAATTTCTGGGCACTCTAGTGTTCAATCATCTTCCACCTTTGGATCACGAAAGGCAGACAAACCAATCTACATCCTCAAGTTTAAGAAGATTGAACAGGGGGAGCTGTTGTACCCCAAAATTTTCCCTCCCATATTTCTCAATACATGTCAAGTGAGGTCCTCAAATTGCTCAAGGAAGTCCAAGGGTTGACCAAACAAACTCTCTCCTAAAATAGTCTATCTTAAATTAGGGTTTCAGTTTGCATCAAGTGTTTGAATCCAAAGGGTCCCAAATGCTCACTATTGTCCTAATATGTTCTAAATATCATCCATGTCAATTTTCAAGCCTTGCAGAGAAAGATTGATCAGTCAATTGCTCAAAGGCCTGGAAATCGACAGTGCTAGGGCAAAAGTCAACTGTGGCCCACATACAGTCAAACCTCAAGATTTTTGGTCAAAATTATCATTTTGAATTATTATTCATCATTTGATCAAAGGTTGATCATAATTCCTCAAGGATTGCTCACAATTCATCAAAACACAAAAGTTGCTAAATTAGGGTTTTGTAGTAAAAGTCAACTCAACTTTGAACAAGCATAACTTTCTCATACTTTATCAGAAATGACCCATCCAAAGCTCATTTTGAAGAGGATGTAATTCCCTACAATTCATATTCATCTCAAAATTTCAAAATATGCACTCACAAGAAGATATAAATTTGAACATTATAGGTCATTTTGAAAAGTCAACAAAAACACCTTTCTTGTCAAAGCTTCATACATGAACATGGAAGACTCAATTGAGATGATACCAAACGGGTTTCTTAGAGGACATCTTAAGCTTTCTAAAAAGTCTAAGAACACATCTCTAGGGTCAAAATTGAAGGAGTTATGCATTGGGAAAGTTGACCTTTTTTGCAAAATTACCAAAAGTCAAATGTGTCTCAAATTGCAATTTTTGTCAAATGGGCCCAACTTTTTATGCTTGCATTGAGTTTGTAGCATGACCTAAGACCCATGATCCTTCCCACTTTTCTTTATTTTATTTTTTTCATTTATTTGGATTTTATTTCAATTAAATCAAATAAAATCAAATAAAATCAAAATAAAATCATGAAAAATATCAAAACTAATCAAAGCTTGACATTTTGTGCATGTTTAGGCCTCTTATACAGCTGGAAGAAGATTCAAATCGTGAAAACTTCAAATGGACATAAAAAGATTGGATTTTCTCAATTTGGAAAGATTTGCATAAAGGATCAAATCTTGAATCAATGATCATTATTGGAGAAGATTTAAAACCAAATTGCAATCCTAATTCGTTCTAGGGTACATATAGAACAAGTGCAGATCAAAAGAGAGAGGATTGGAGGCGTGCAAAGGTGAAAACAACTTTCAAAAAAATCAAGAAAAGTTGTAAACTGTTCTTTCAGTTCCAGGCTTCCTCAAGCCATTCCAGTTAGACAAGTCGCTTCCTGGATGTTCTAGGATCCCATTCCAATCATTAGCAAGCATTTTCGAGCCCAGAAATGCGCTGTAAGTGTCCCACGACTTCCATGCTTTTTTTGAAATCGTATATCATAATCCTGGCATTCTTAGCATGATTTTTTTACATATTCTGAATCCTTGAATCATTTGCAAGCTAATGGTAATAGCCAATTGCATTTTTATTGGCTATACAACAAGTTTCCATGTTTAGGGTTTTAGATTCGTTTTTAGGGGTTTTTCTTGCAGGAATAATTAGCCATGGATAGTGGTACCATGATGCTCGTGAGGTTGCAACAAGTTGATTGGTACCACTGGTATTGATTTATCATGTGTGCATAGAATTTTGGAGGATCACAGGGATGTACCTACGCCCAGATAACCGTAGGTAAAAGTTGCTGAACTTTTAGCAACGGAGGGAGGAAGAAGAAGGGTTGTGTGGCAGGCAGTGACTGGCCCGTTCAAAAATTCGCGCATTTGTAATATATCATTTTGTTTTTACATTATAATAATTGTTTGATATTCCAGATACAAAAGAACAAGCCAGCCCAGTTGGCAAGCGTGCAACGGACAGAAGCCAAAGGGCCTGGGTTTGATCCCCAGGTCCCCATATTATTTCATGATTTTTCTTCTTGCATAATCAGGCACATGTGCACACGAGGAGACCACCATACGCCATCATCCTTCAACCATCAGATCTCCAGCATGCTGATGACACACAAATATATGATATTTTTTGCTTGATATACATAAATTATTTCTCTTATTTTAGTTTAAATTATATTATTTTATAGGTATTATGCAGGTATTCATCTATTTTTGCATATATACATTAAGCTAAACACTTTGGAAGAAATGAAGAAAAAAAGGTGCAAAGATAGCAAAAAGGGCCAAAGGAGAAGAAACCAGCTTAAGCCCATCACAAAGCGTGTGAGCATGTGGCCCACTATGTAAAGGCCTTGACGATCGTCAAGGTATGATGTCGCTTGTCACGGGAGTGATGGACTAAGTGACCATCGTCACTTGGACTTGACGAACGTCACAAGCCCACTTTCTTCCTCTTTAACCACGTACTGCAAATCCAACGGAAGAAAACCAATTCAAATGCAAATCCAACTGCCATCCTATTTCTCCGATCCACTCAGTCAATGCATGGAGAACGTAACCAATTTAGTGGTCCTATTATTTCTCAAAGGAACAGAAAGTGTTCCTACATTACCGAGAACCAACTTATCACACAGGAGGTTATAAAAAGGACCCTGGACACAACGACTAAAGGACTTTTTTTTGGCAGAGATTTTTGAGAATTCATTTTTGTTACTCTAAGGCAATTTTCTTTAAGCATTATTCTTTTTCCTGCAATTTCTATATTTCCTCTAGCATTTATTTTTCGGTACGATTATCTCTGTTCCCGACCAAAGCAAAGCCTACAGTTTGTGCAGGAGTGCTTCTAGTCAAGAATTAGAAGTGATTATACCCATATCCAGAATTATTACCAGGTTTCTTTTTATGAATTTTTTATTACTTTTAATTAATATAATCATGTTTATTCTGTTTTGTCTCTGGAATTGTTCTGTGATTTGGTCTGATATTATGTTAGGCTAGAATTCGTATATCGGTATGTAAGGTCACATAACCAAGGGATCGAGTGACTCAGTTGGGACTATTTTTACTACAAAACCATTTTTCTGGTCTAAGTTACTATTTTTAATCGTTAAATTGTTTTTTTACGAAAGTAAAGAACAAATAGAGGTTAGGGTCAACAAAGCGGAAGTTTGAGATCTTTTAACTAGACAGTAGTAATTAGGCATTAACTTAAAATACAGCGGAAGCACTTTAAAGTTAATTCAGATTTTATTTCGTTTTCAAAAGGTGTTTTTAACTCCTGCGGGATGGCGGAAGCGTACATTAGGACTTAACTGCATAGCCTAGATCAATAAAACGACAGTGTGAGACGAGGGCTTTTAAACTAAATAGGTTTTACTGAAAGCTGTTTTGAAAATATAAAGACACCCAACCAGTTGCTAGTTCCCGAGGTTCGACTATTGCATACTGGTAGTTTCGCTTATTGATAATTAAAAATTAAACTTAATTTAGTATTTAGTTTCCCTACAACCCAATCAAACATTCATTAGCTTTATATTTGCAAAGTAACAAAAGAAGACGGTAGTTCGATTTATCAGTCTCTATGGTTTGATATCTTTTAAAACTACACGACGAGACTGTGCACTTGCAGTCTGAATCATTGGATACCTCAGTGTAATCCCGATCGCATGCCAGATCCAACGCCTATCACATGAGGGCCTATCAAGGGTGTGAGTCAAGCAGCCACATGGAATCTGGAAAAGTCAAACGGGTTGTTAGCATTTGGGCCCAGAAAGTGCTAATCATACCCCTTTTCTTGCTGAAACAACCAGACCCATCCTAATTTCTTTTCTATTTTCTTTTCTTTTATTTAATTTATTTTGATTAATTTATTTTCTAATCACAAATTAAATTCTTTTTTTTTACAAAATCATAAAATCAATTTCATCAAATTAGAATTTAGGTTTTTATTTATTTTGTCAAAATTAATTTAATATTAGTTTAATTTAATTTTAGGGTAATTCTAACCTTTTTGTAGATGATTTAAAATCGATTAGAAAATTAGGTTTTGTTCTTGATTTGATTTTTATTTCTTTTCATAAAATAACAAAATACAAAAATAGGTCAAATTATTTATTTTTCTTAATTTAAATTAATTAGTAATTAGGTTTGTATTTATTCAATTAAAACCTTATTTTCTCAAAATAATACAAAAAAACACAAAAAAAATGATTTTTCTTTCAATTAGGTTTAGACGGGGTCAAAACCCTAATTTTTCTCATTCTTAATTCATCGCGCGCATTTATTATTTTTACAATATTAATGTAACTGCTCATGGTATGTAATAGTTTAATTAGGATTTTTCTGTTACTTATCATTTTGCGGGTTTTTGGCTATGTAATTAATCCCCCTCCCAGAAGCCTTGTAATAGCGTAGTTTAATTTCTCGCATTTTAATTTTTGTAAATATTAACTGTTAGATGTATGATAATAGGATTGCATGACAAGACTGTATGTTAATTTAAAATGGTTAGCAAACCCTAAATGTGCAAAGATACTAACTGAAATCAAATCACTCGCACATGCGCACTCCTAGGGTATACTCTCACTTCGGTTACCTTCGGTAAACGATCATTAAGTATAGGGTGTTTTAGTGGTGGCCCTCCTGTCTAAACAAAGATCAAAAGTCCCGTTCGGAAAGGTTGCCTCAGAAATGTTGCCTCAAATATGATCTTAAGACATTAGGGTTATTACTAAGACGTCCTAACATTGCTTTAGTGACCGTACGTCCCTTTCGAATTGACCGTTATAACTCCAACGACGATGATACCTACTCATTAATAGTGGGATAGCATTGTCCAAAGGAAACAAGAACAGGAACATTCTTTCTTCAAGTAGGTAGATGCTAGTAGGTACTTGCTCAAAATAAACTTTTCCACACTTACACTCTTTTCAAACAAAGTTTTCAAAAACACTTTGTAACACTCTTGAGGACTGATACAAGGGTTAGAACGAAGTAAAACAAAAACTTTTCAAAACACATAAACACGGAAGCAATTCTTAAAATGATGAGCAAGTACCTAAGAGCCCGTGGAAAACCATTGATAGAAAGGGTGCTAATACCTTCCCTTTCTATAATCTACCCCTCGTACTCACAAACATCTCGAAAAAGGTTTTTTCTGTTCTTTTTTCCTTTTCCTTATTGGATAAAATAAAAGTCGGTGGCGACTCTTTCTAACCGCGACATTTGCGAACAAAAAACACAAACTAGTATTAATAGTCGGTTCTGCCACCGTATCATACAGGGGAACTGGCCAGACTACTACAGCAAGAGGAAAGAGCTATTCAGCCTCATGAGGAACATGTGGATACAATCAATCTGGGTACCAAGGAGGATAAAGAAGAGGTCAAGGTGGATGCCAATCTAGAGCCCAATTTTAAGGAACATCCGATTCAGCTATTACGTGTTTATGTTGAGATCTTTGCCTGGTCATATGAAGACATGCAGGGACTTGATACAGACATCGTTGTACATCGTCTGCCAACAAGAGAAGATTGTCTACCAGTAAAACAAAAAGTATGCCGCATGAGACCTGATATGTCAGAGAAGATCAAAGTGGAAGTCATGAAACAATTCAATGTTGGATTCTTGGCTGTAACTTCATATCCCCAATGGGTTGCCAAAATTGTTCCTGTGCCTAAAAAGGACGGCAAAGTACGCATGTGCGTGGACTATAGAGATTTGAATAGGGCCATTCCTAAAGATGATTTTCCACTCCCCCACATAGATATCTTGGTTGACAATACGACCCAACACAAAATGTTTTCCTTCATGGGCGGATTCTCAGGTTATAACCAAATCAAAATGGCACTTGAGGACATGGAGAAAACAACGTTTGTCACACAGTGGGGCACATTCTGCTACAAAGTGATTCCATTCGGACTGAAGAATGTTGGGGCCACCTATCAGCGCACCATGGTAGCTTTGTTTCATGATATGATACACCATGAAATAGATATCTACGTAGACGATATGATAGCCCGATCATAAACTGAAGAAGAGCACCTCGATCACTTGCAAAAGTTGTTTGAGAGACTGAAGAAGTATAAGTTGAGGTTGAATCCAAACAAGTGCACATTTGGAGTACGGTCCGGTAAACTCCTAGGTTTTGTCGTCAGTAACAAAGGCATCAAAGTTGATCCTGCCAAGGTTAAAGCAATACAAGAAATTCCTGCTCCTCGTACTGAGAAGGAAGTCAAAGGATTCTTGGGACGCCTGAACTATATTGCCAGATTCATTTCTCACCTAACACCTACTTGTGAGCCAATCTTCAAACTATTGAAGAAAGATCAGGTAGTCAGATGGAATGATGAATGACAAGTTTCTTTTGACAAAATCAAGGAGTATTTACAAGAGCCTTTTGTGTTGATACCACCAGTCGAGGGAAGACCGTTGATCATGTATCTGAATGTTTTAGAAAACTCAATGGGGTGTGTATTGGGGCAGCATGACGAGTCTGGACGAAAAGAGCATGCTATTTATTACCTGAGAAAAAAGTTTACTGACTGTGAAACCAGATATTCACTGCTCGAGAAAACTTGATGCGCTCTGGCATGGGCTGCTCGCCGACTAACATAGTATATGCTGACTCATACTACTTTATTGATATCTAAGATGGATCCGATAAAATATATCTTCGACAAGCCTACTCTTTCTGGGAGAATAGCTAGATGGCAGATGATCCTAATGGAATATGACATACAGTATACTATCCAAAAAGCTATAAAGGGCAGTGTATTGGCTGATCACCTTGCTCACCAGGCTGTAGAAGACTATCAGTCCATGAAGTTTGCCCGGATGAAGACATCATGACATTAGACAACTGTGAAGAAATCAGGCCATATGACAGACCTGAACAAGGATCCCGATGGTCCCTATTCTTTGATGGGGCATCCAATGCACTTGGTAATGGTATCGGCGCCATACTCATATCTCTAGAAGGGTGTCATACTCCCTTCACTGTCAGACTTTGCTTCAACTATACGAACAACATGGCGGAGTATGAAGCATGAATCTTCGATCTCAGAGCTGCCATAGACTTGGGAATCAAATCCAGAGATGTGTTCGGAGATTCAGCTTTGGTCATCAGTCAGATCAAAGGAGAGTGGGACACTAAGCACCCAAACCTTATCCCTTACAAAGAACATGTTTTGACATTGTTACCACATTTTGAGAAGATTACCTTCGAGCACTTCCCGTGAGAAGAAAATCATATAGCTGACGCTCTAGCTACAATGTCATCTATGTTTAAACTTAATTTGGATAACAAAGCTCCCTAGATCCCCATCGAATGAATGGAAGAACCAGCACACTGTCACGAGATTAATACTGAAGAAGTGGTGGACCATCCTTGGTTTCACGAAGTCAAGAGGTATCTCGAGGATCAAGAATACCCAGAAGGAGCTTCAATCAATGATAAGAAGTTCTTAAGGAGGTTCTCTGCTAAGTTCTTCCTTAGTAACGGCATCCTGTACAAATGCAATCATGACTCCATCTTGCTTTGGTGTATGGATAAGGTTGAAGCTGAAAAGATTATGGCTAAATTACACGAAGGTACTTTTGGCACTCACTCCAGTGGGCATACGATGGCAAAGAAAATCCTATGGGCAGCCTATTATTGGTCTACCATGGAAGCAGATTGCTATCAACACTCTCGGACCTGCCATAAGTGCCAAATTTATGCTGACAAAGTGCACGTGCCTCCGGTTCCTCTGAATGTCTTGACGGCTCCTTGGCCCTTTGCTATGTGGGGAATTGATATGATTGGAGAGATCAAGCTGACAACCTCCAATGGACACCGCTTCATCCTAGTGGTCATTGACTATTTTACAAAATGGGTTGAAGCAGCTTCCTTTGCCTATGTTACTAAGAATGTTATTGCCTGCTTCATCAAGTAAAATCTCATTTGCTGGTACGGTATCCCGGAAAGGATCATCACTGATAATGGTACAAATCTTAACAATACTATGATCACCTCCTTGTGCGAGCAATTCAAGATTCAGCATCACAATTCTTCTCCCTACCGTCCAAAGATAAATGGTGTTGTTGAAGCTTCAAATAAAAACATTAAAAAGATCATACAGAAAATGACAGTCATATACAAAGACTGGCATGAGATGCTACCATTCGCTCTCCACGGGTATCGTACCACAGCTCACACATCAACTGGGGAAACACCTTATTCTTTGGTATATGGCATGGAAGTTGTTTTGCCTATTGAGGTTCAGATCCCCTCTCTGAGGATTATGAAAGATACAGGGTTGAATGAAGACGGTTGGATCCAAACTCGACTTGATCAACTGAATTTAATTGATGAGAAAAGACTTACTGCTGTTTGTCATGGTCAGATGTATCAAAAGCGGATGATCAAGGCCTTCAACAAGAAAGTCAGACGTCAAGTATATCAAGTTGGGGATCTAGTGATCACACGTATCATCCTACCACAAAGTGATCCCAGGGGCAAATGGACTCCTACCTATGAAGGACCATTTGTAATCAAAAGCATATTCTTCGGTGGGGAAATGATCTTAACCACCATGGACGGTGATGACCTGCCACACCCTGCGAACGCAGACATAGTCAAAAGATACTACGCATAAGAGACTCGCTAGGTTGACACACCTGGGTAAAACAAGGGCATCCCAACGAACCAAAAAGGTTCGGGCAAAAATTAGGGATAAAATATAAATCTGTACACCCGGCAAGTTGAAAACCCGAAAGGGAAACTTGGGCAAAAAAGGATTTCCCGATGGACTGAAAACCCGAAAGGGCGGTCCAGGCAAAAGTTAGGGAATAAAAGCGTATGACTATGTCTCGTCGGATCACTTACGGACAACCTTTGACTTCCACTGAAAAACTCGGAGTTTCTGATCAATTTAATTATCTTCGGACAAGGAAAATAGACAAGATACTCGGAGATACGAAGGCTATAGCAGAATGGGAACCCCATGGAATTATTACACATAGCTATCTTTCTTTGCACTAAATTCTTCTTGTTTAAGAAGGCATTCTCTTACTAGAATGTTTGTCTCCTTTGTACAAAATACTTACTCAAAATCAATACAAAAATATCCCTTTGAAAGTGCAAAAACTATTTGTCTTTACTCTTGTGTTTTGTTTTCAAAAATGTCCAATGATTCATTGATGAACATATGCATTTGAACATGATTACCGTTTACGAATAAACAGAACGAGAAAAAGACAATTACTTATGGGTCAAAAGGATAGGAAAATATCTCAAGGCCAGTCCATAAACGTTCTCCCCACGGAGTTTTCAATAATTCCCAGCGGAACAAAACTCCCTGCTACCCAGCAGAACGAAGCTTCCAATTTATCAACCCCGGGTAGAAATTGCCCAATTTCCCCAAATTCCCCAGCAGGTTGTTGTGAAGCCTGGAATCCGACTAGATAACAGCTAACTTTTGATTCTCTCCAGCCAAGGATAACTCCCCAGTAGAGTGGCAGACAATCGAGACCCCTGAACTTTTTTCCCAAACAGGAATAAGCATTCTCCCCAGAGTTTTCAATGCTCCCCAGCGGAACAAAAACTCCCAATGATTAATCCCCAGTAGAAGTCGTCAAGATTCTCAGGTTTCCCCAAGAAGATCTTGCGAGCAATACATGGCATTTCCCTTACAACAAGAGTTTTTTCTCTCAGCAAAAATTCATCAAAACTTCGACTTCAAGACATGAAGACTTACATATCCTCAGCAGCAATCAGGGATTTATTTTCCCCAATCCGATAGCAATACAGCAAATCAGCTCACATGCGTATACATTGCATCCATATATCATAAACATTAATAAAACCAATACATTGCATTATACATTTCATACAATATGACCTGGTATTTTAGCTAACGTTTTACCCTTTTCAGGATAAGATTAACAGTTACCTTTGACAATATACAAACTTTTGATACGGTTCAGATACGCTCCAGACACGTATGCCATTCTGATACTCATTCAAAGACACTACCTGATACAGTTCAAATACGTTCCAGACACGGAAGCCATTCTGATACTCATTCAGATCCAACTACCTGATACAATTCAGATACGCTCTAGACACGGAAGTCATTCTGATACTCATTCAAGGACACTACCTGATACAGTTCAGATACGCTCCAGACACGGAAGCCATTCTGATAATCATTCAGATTCAACCTCTTGATAAAATTCAGATACGCTCCAGACACGGAAGCCATTCTGATACTCATTCAAGGACACTACCTGATACAGTTCAGATATGCTCTAGACACGGAATCCATTCTGATACTCATTCAGATTCAACCTCTTGATACAGTTCAGATATGCTCCAGACACGGAAGCCATTCTGATACACATTCAAGGACACTACCTGATACAGTTCAGATACACTCCAGACACGGAAGCCATTCTGATACTCATTCAGATTCAACCTCCTGATACAGTTCAGATACGCTCCAGACACGGAAGCCATTCTGATACTCATGCAGATTCAACCTTTTGATATAATACAGATACGCTCTAAGTACAGATTCCATTCTGATGTTCTACGTACAAACTACATCTCAACAAGCATTCTTGGATGGCATCTACAAGCCCATCTCCAACAAGATTCTATCACCTCTCCAAATGGCACCTTTAAGCCAATTCCCTATATAATCAACCAGCGCGGCATCGAGTGCAAATTTGTGGGTACTCTAGTATTCAATCATCTTCCACTCTCAAGCCACGAACGACAAACATGGCAATCTCGCTTTTCAAGTCTAAGAAGATTGAACAAGGGCAACTGTTGTACCCCAAATTTGCCCTCTCATTTTTCTCAAGAAATCACCCTGGATCCTCAGGTGTACTTCTATTCAATACCAATCTTTGAATTACACATTTTTCATGAAGATCACTCTCAGGGGCAAAATAGTCATTTGCACGCTGAAAGGCCAAACTTTGACTTGTTGATCAAAATCTCAAAAAAATCATATTTCATCAAAACATGTTGAAACCGGAAGTTTGTTCCATTTAAAGTTCAAAAGTCAAATTTACTATGGAAAAGCCAAATTTCTAAATACTTGGGATCTTTCTAAGTATTTAAGAAAAATGACACTTCAGAACTTCTGAACCAACCTCAAGGCAGGAGCAGTAAGAAGTTGCAAACTTAGCTCAGCACATAGCCTTCAGTCCGAATGTGGCTCTCCAGTAGCTACGCAAGCTCAGTCAGAGTTTGCCAGGTTAAAAACAGAAGATTATAAAACGTGATAAAAAATCTGAATGCTCTTTCAGAACATGCTGGAAAGCCTAAGGATCCCTCATAACTTGCTAAGGCAATAGGATACCAAGATCAGAACTTGGGTACTTTGTTCTAGACTATGTTGAAATGGAACTTCTGGCCTAGATTTAGGCAATGATGCAAAATCCCCCATTACAGGATTTCTGATTTTGACAAATCTCATCACCATTTAATGCTCATTAATGCTCACAACCACTTTTGAGTCTTTGTCCAAAGGGTCTCTCCACGTGTAGCATAGAAGTACCTTGGCACAGATTTAGGTATGGTTCCATGCGCTACTTTTCGCTTATGGGTGTCACTTTTCCTTAATCCCTGCTTACTAATCCAGCCTAGGCTAAAAATTGTCAACTATCACAACTTTTTGAACTTTCTTCAAGAGCAAGTCAGCATCTAATGCATGATATTGGCGCCACTTGACATTTTAAAAAAACCCACAAAGCTTTTCCTATAAATAGAATGCCATTGGTCACTAAGAAAGGGTCTAGAAAAATTGCTGAAAAGAGGCAGAAAGTTTGAGCAAGAAAAAACCTTGAATCTCTGCCCAAAATTCCTAGTGTTTCAAGAACTATAAACATAACACACAAGAAACCCATTAACTTTGGGTCCTCTGCTTTCAAACTCCATTTGTTCTCAAAATATTTCTTGACTAAAAAACCAACTATACAGTTTCTGACCCACACGTTGGAAACTGCCATAACTATTGTATTTATACTACTATATACCCTCCATCCATCCATTCAAAGAAGTCAGAACATCATCCCCTTGCCATCCCCAGAAGTTGGAGACTGTCAGCTTACTGAGTACGTGAAGGAGCTCTTCAGAGTATCATCAGAGTTGGGTTTGCCTCTAGTTCACAGAATTTCTCCTAGCTGCAAGGTAATTTTCTGCTGACTCTCACCACAATACTTAAGCATTATCAGATTTACATGCTCAAAAATACAATGTAGATATCATGTTTCTGATGTTGTACATATTCTGAGATTTAATGCATCTGCCTGCTTAAGTAGTGTCTGAGTCAATTGAGAACTTTCTTGAAGATACTAGAACTCAGAGTTAGGATTAGAAAGGGCATACTTGCCTCCGATTTATGATTCTGATATTCCTTATTTCTGAAACACTATGACACTTGTTGTAACTGTCCTATGCATGTCTTCTGTTTTGTGGAGAAATAACCAAATTGCAGATGTTCTGACTAGCATAGAGAGAGAGAGAGACCAACTTCTGTCTTTGGCACTAGCGTTTCTGGAGCCTGTTTTGTTATCAGTAATATCAGAACTTCTGAAAGTTACTGTGTTCCCAGCAGGGTCCGAACCTCTGACCTCATACATTTTCACTAATAGGTTTCTGTTTTACAGCGTGTCAGGGTCAGAACCTCTGACCTATACATTTTCACTAACAGGTTTTTGTTCTGCAGTATGCTAGGGTCAGAACCTCTGACTTCCTTTTAGCAGCACACTGATCCTCTTTTTTTTTTCTTCCCCTTGTTATTTTCTTTTTCTTTATTTTTCTCGTTGTCACTCTCCATTTCATTAATCAGCAAACATCAAAAATATTTCTTTCACATTTTATTTTATTTCTTAAAACAAAAGACAAAAAATATTTTCTTAAAATAAAACAATTTCATTTAATATTTTCTTGTATGTATTTCAATATGGTTGTAATATTAATTTAGGGCTTTATTTTCATTTGTAATCCCCATTCATAAATTTGTACCCCCATCCCCTAAATATTGTAATAGCGTAGGACTTTACATTTCTGCAATTTATCGCTTTCAAATGTAAATGCTAGTAAATAGGAAGTGTATGGCAAGATAAAAATCAATCAAATAGAGGACCATAATTCTAGATAAAATCAAGCATGGAAATAACACACTTGCACACAAACACCCTTAGGGTTTCTCCACTTGGTTGCCTTATACAAAAAAATAGCCATATTACGCATGCGAAGTATCTTGGCAAAACAAACAAAATTAAAAGATCATAGTCCCTCGATGACGCTATTCTAAGTTGCCTTACAAAATGATCTTAGTCCCTCCAAATTCTAAGATACTTTGCAACATTGCTAATCATGGTTATACGATGACCCACGCTTGTCTCGTTTACATCCAAAGATAGGGTTGCTTACCAAATCGATGGTAAGACAACAATGTCAAAGGAATAGAAAATGAACAAGAAATACATTTGAGTAGGTAGATTACTTCTAGTTACTTTCTCCATTTCAAAACAACTATCCTTGCTATTTTTAAAACAAACACACATATTTCCAAAACATCTTACAAACACTGAAAACATTTTCAAAAAGACAAACATCTTTGTATACATTCTTACGAACAAGAATCATTACAAAGATTGCCTAAACGAATGGCCTCTTTTACAAAATACTTTCAAAAAACATCACAAAGCACAATTTCAAAACAAAAAGCAAGTGATCTAGAGAGTAACTAAGAGCCCATGGAAAACCATGGATGAAAAGGGTGCTAACACCTTACCTTTTCATAATCTACCCCCCGAACTCAAGAAAACATCTCAAAGGTCTTTCCTGTGCTTTTTCACCTTTCCTTTTGGATAAAAGAAAAGTAGGTGGCGACTCTTGCTAACCGCAACATTTGCAAACACAAACGCAAACCCTCAAGTCAGTTCTCCCACCGTATCACAATTAGCAATGCATGAAATTAGTTATATGAATGTTTGAAAGAAAAGAAAATCAGAGAAGATGAGTATGCTTGTTTCAAGCATCAATGGCGATGAGTTTCGACCTGTTCTTACCCTTAGATACCTCACGAATGATTTGTAATTGATGGCTTTGACTGAAAGTGGCTGGATCTTCGGTTTTGACTTTGCACTAGTTTTGACAGAATTTGAGGTTTTTAGAGAGCGTTCTTGGGAAGCCAATTTCGTGGTCCCTAGTGTATGAGGGTGTTGTGTTCATATAGAGGAGGAATTTAGGTTAAAAATAATGGAAGAAATCTCATGGTATCTTGAGGAATTATGAAGATTTGATTTGATTTTGGCCTTGTATGATTTCTTTCCAAAATAGCTCCAATCATGACTTTTTCAATCTAAATCATCCTTGCACGAATTACATGACATGCTAGCTGTATATGGACTCATAATGTGCACAAAAATCCCAAGATTTGATTTTCTTTTATTATTTTACCATTTAATTTGATTTATTTTGGTTTAAATGAATAAAAAATCAAAATAAATGATAAAATAATAAAATAATAGGTGGAAAAGCTCAGGGGTCGTGGGTCCTATTAGAAACATGTTTCAAACAAGAAAACATGGGCCCCTTTGGAAAAAATACAAATTTGATCAATGTTTACTTTTGACAATTTTCCAAAAATTGCCAACTTTGACAATATACAACTCTCTCAAATATTACCCTAGGAGGGTGTTCTTGGACTTTTTAGAAAGCTTAGTATGTCCTCTAAACAAACCTTTTGGTTTCATATCAATTGGATCTTCCATGTTCATGTATGAAGCTTTGACCCAAAAGGTGTTTTTGTTGACTTTTCAAAAGGACCTATAATGTCAAAATTCATATCTTTTTATGAGTGCATATTTTGAACTTGTGAGCTGATGATGAGTTGTAGGGAATTGCATCCTCTTCAAAATGCGCTTTGTATGGAAAGTTTTTGATAAAGTATGAAGAAGTTATGCTTGGTCAAAGTTGGGTTGACTTTTACTAAGAAACCCTAATTTAGCAACTTTTGGGTTTTGATGAATTTGGAGAATTCCTTGGGGAATCATGATCAACCCTTTACCAAATGATGTAAGTCACTTCAAAATGTTGATGTTGGCCAAAAATCTTGAGGTTTGACTGTATGTGGGCCACATTTGACTTTTGACTTACTATAGTCGATTCTCAAGCATTTGAACAGTTGATTGAGCAAACTTCTTATGCAAGGCCTGAAACTTGGCATGGATGATCTTGGGAGCATAATAATACCTTGGAAAGCATATTAGACCTTTGTGTTCCACCCATCTGGATGAAAATAGAAACCCTAATTTGGGGTATACTGCCTTAGGAGAGAGTTTGTCTGGTCAACTCTTGGGCAACCTTGAGCAAATTGGGGACCTCACTTGACATTTGTTGAGTAAAATGAGAGGGAAAATTTTGGGGTACAACAATACCTAATAACAAAATTGAACTATAAAAAGCTTTAATGTTACCTGGACTATTTGGTTACTATCCTTGGCATTGGGGTTATGGACTTTTTGGACTTAGGAGTAGAGACCTTGACCTACCATAAGACATGGTGACTTCTATTTCTATTTTGTCTGGAGTTCTTGGGGTTTATCCCAAGATATATGGTTTTTTTTTCGTTGTGTGTAAGTTATTATGATTATATACTTTGTTTGTGGTTGGGAATTCATCTGTATACAGCCGTTACTCTGCATAATTTTCATGAAGACTTAATGCAATCAAAGTTTTGTATTCTTAAGAGGTTTAGTATCTTTGCTTGTTTGGTTTCAACCCAAAGGATGGGACTTCTACATTGACTCATTGTGTCAAGTGTTGGCTTCTTGTTGGTTAGACGGTTCTTTTTCCCTAGCTTTTACCTTATTCTTTAGGATAGTTCCTTCATCTCATCTCATTTTCTTTAATTTCAAAAATATTCTCCCTCCTTTTCAAAACTATTCTTGTTTTCTAAACTCAAATCGCTTTCACAATAAACTTGGAATTAGGTCCATGTATTTCCAAAATATTTTCTTAATCAAAATTTAACCAACTTAATAATACTTTGACATTTTTTGTGAGAAGACTAAAATTCAACCAATCTCATTCAAACCATTTTGCCACTTTGGCTTTTTACCTTAAAACTTTTTTCAAAAGATTAGACTCTTGTCAATCTTTGTAGTGATGTGAGTTACTATACTTCTATCATATGTAATGAAGTGAGATATTTTCCACTTGGGTATTGAGCGAGGCTTTTTTGATTTTAAAATGCAAGCTATATCATCTACTTTAAGATGACACAAATTCTCCTTTCTCATGATCGTAGGTAGTAAGTATGTTATTCCACTAGAATAAGACGATGATGTCTCGTCTCTTAAAATTAACCAACACACTTGTGTTTTAAAATTTTTAAATTTGAAATACGAGTACCCTGATCCCCTATTGCATGAAAGGTGGTACGTAGGAACTAAAGGTCCCCACAATCTATTTTTGTATACAACTCTTATAGCCAAAATACAAAAAATTTCAAAGAGGTTCATGTGGAATACCGTAGATGTTTAGGATGCTAATACCTTCCCTTTGCATAACCAACCCCCGAACTTAGATTCTATCCCCCTCTTTTTGGGTTATTCACTCTTTTCCCATTCCTTTGGAAACAATAAAATGCAGCGGCGATTTTTATTTGACCTGTGAAAGTCAAGTCAATCCAATGGCTTTGTCTTAACATTTCTACCCCTACAACAGTCAGTGATAGTGGCAGACAACATCGTACCATAGTATTGTCCTTGTGCCACAAAATCAGTATAGTGGAAGGAATATTTGATCGTGTACCATGTACTATTTACTCATGTAAAAACCTTTTTGATCTTATATTATAATCTTCATAGGCTTCAGAATATGTGTTTATGAAGCATCCTTAGAAGGATTAAAACCATAATGATATTCTTCAGATCCTTGTCATCAGAGTCTTTAGAACTTATTTAGCAGAACCTTGTCTTCAGAGTCTTCAAAACATTGGTCTTCAGAACCTCAGAACTTGAAAGCGCAAAATCTTCAGAGATTAAGAATTCTTCATAATCTCTTTCATCAGAGTCATAGTCATAAGCTTTAGACTAACATTCTTCCGAACTGTTGCTTATAAGCATTCTAGAACTTGACAATTTATTTAAAAAGAACACTTTGTATCTCTTCAGAGACAGAGTGTGTTTATTCCCGAAACTGATGACGTCACATGCCATTTTATCAGAGTCAGCACCTGTTAAAAAAAGCTACACACTAGACAAAACCATTAGGGTACAAAACTGTGTGAGTGCAACTTCACTATTAGATGTTTTGCATGATGTCAAAACTCGGAAAGCTAGAATTTCAGCATGGTGAATGATATCCTTATGTCTTGTGGCACTCCCTTGCATTAGAGGTCTTAGGAATCATTTAAAAAACATTAAAATTGGTCCCAATCATGAAAAATCAGTTTTTGCATAAAATCGACATTTATGTCTCGACCTGAAATTTATATGTGTCGACACATAAATTCAGCATTTCTGCATTTTCTTAAAAGCTTCAGTATGTGTCGACATATACAGTTTATAGGTCAACACATGTACTGCATTATTAAAGCCTTTATTATTTCTGTTTTAAAACACAGGCACATGTGCCGACACATACGATTTTAAGGTCGACACATGTATTGCATTTTTAAGGGTTGTAGCTATTGTTTTGTATGTGTCGACACATAACTTTTTCAGGTCGACACATATTGTTTTGTGGGTCATTTTTTCATAATTTTTTCATTATGTAACTACCCTCTTTTACCTAAAAAGAGTCCAAATATAAATATATCATTCATGCATCATCAATAACTTGGTGATACCATAAAATTAGCCTATATTTCTCTTCATCTTCAACCTCCAACCTATGCATACACACTGACATTACATTGTGATGATGTTCCATTGGGATTCCATCTAGATGAGGATTGATAGTGTACAATTAGGTATTGGGTTAATCTTTGTAGGAGTCTTCATCCTAGAAACACTACAGGTTTGTCCTCCAAGATCATTAGTTGATTTGGTGGTTTTCGTGCAAGAGGTTCAAGAGGTTATTACGGCCATGTGAGGTCCTTTGGAGATAAAGAATGCAAGGGATCCTTTAGAGATAAAGAACACAAAGGAAGTATCGAGAGAACAGTAGATTACAATTGAAGTCTTGTGTTGCAATAGTTTTAAATTGACGGTGAGCAAAAGCTTTGGAGATAAAGAACACAAAGGAATAGCAAGATCCTGATAGTAAATTTGCATCTATTATGTCTTGGTCTTGTTAACAATCAAAGGAAGAGAAGGGATTAAATCAACATCAAATAGTTATGGTTTGTAGGGTTGCTCTTGAACACCTCTCTTGTGTTCATACTTTTGCCAAGTAAGAAAGTATCCTAATTCCACATTGGAATTGGGTGCAAACGTACCCACATGCAAGGACAAAAGTGGGGAACTGAGTAGACAAATCCTTGTGTCTCTTTTCTTTTATCGCTTTTACTTGCCTTAATATTATTCAATAAATTTGTCAAATATAATTGTGTTATCAATTAAGTTGTAAGTAATTTTATGAACTATTTTTTTATTTACATCAAGTGTTGATATTGCTTATAATAACTTTTGATTATAAGTGCTTTTGTGTATCAACATAACTTAAAGGAAAATTTAGAAAATTCACTTACACACTAAGTGGTTGAAGAATTGTTTAGCTTGTTCAACTCAAAGGAAAATTGCAATGTTCTATCACTTACTCTCATTTTTTGTATGTGAAATTTGTTGAATGTGTTGTTTGATTGATCAATTGGTATATAATTTTTATTTGATTGTTAAAGTTTAAATTGATTTTTTGATTATCTTATAATCACTTTGATTGTAAGTGCTTTTTCATATCAACTAAGCTCAAAGAAAATTTTGAAAAATTAATTGTGCACGACATGTTCGATAAAGTGTCGAATTATGTTTTTAATATGATTTCATTGGAAATATGAAACCATTATGTTTGTTATTAAACTATTAATTAAGATATTATTATGTTTATTGATTTTATCATTATCTTAATTCCATATGGCTTGTGCATATCCGATGTTTCAATAACTAGGTTCATTTAGACTATTATTTTGATCTAGACTAATAAACCTTCCGCTTAACATTGTTTGCCAAATAAGTTTTTAAGTAACCATTTTGAAATGTCAATTTTAATATGGGCATCTATTCACCCCCCTCTAGACGATTTTCCATAGTCTAAAATTTTTTTCTCTAAGAAACAATGTATTGTTACATAAAAACTAAAGGCCAGATCCAGTATCAAATCTTGTTCTTACAATCTCTCCCTTTTTATGATGACAAAACCATGTTTTTTGATGAATAATTTTTACAGTTTTTATCACATAAAAACATTTCAGAGTTAGATAAAAATCTCCCCTTGAGTTCTATACTCTCAAAACTTATCTCAGCTTGTTTAGAGGCTCCCCCTGAGTTTAAGACTTATGAAATAATTTTGAAGTATAAACACTTTAATAAGCATGAAAGGAATACTTTCTTGATTAGGACACTATAAGAGTCTGACTAGAATACCTTGTTAAGAACACCATCACAGTTTGAGTAGAGATGACTGGTTCGTGATTAGTCTAGATAAAAATGTTTGGTTGACTATTTCAGATCCTAGCTTGCTATGAAAACAAAATGAAGTATCAGAACCTGGTTATGAAGGAGTATTAGAACCTGGTTGAACCTAATTGATGTATTATAGTATGGTTTAACATAGTCTAGTTGAATTTCATTTAAACAAAGGTCTGGTTAACATGACTTGATTACCATGACTTCTGGATATCAAAACACGGTATTTCTTCATAGTTTATGAACTTGCCTATTTAGAAAAATTTAGTGAACTTTCTCAAACTTCCTGATCAGTCAAACAATGTTAGAGGAAAAATATTAGAACATGTATGGGATCAGTAAATGAAACATATGTATATCAAAATCATCTTACTTTGTCCCCCTTTGTTAGAAATAAAAAATACTTAAAAGATATTAACCAAAATCATAACTTCATTGAATAAATCAAATAAAGTACAAATTTCCAAAAACTGAAAATAAAACTAAGTTTTAAAACCGAAAGGTAAAAGAAAAAAAAAGATTTTAAGGTTTATGTGGAAATGGATGAGACAATCTGGAAATGGCATCTTGTAGCATGTTGATGATCACATAGTTTGTCATAGCTTATTCTTTGAATTGTTGATCCTACATATCTAGATGTTGTCTGACAAATGCATTTTTTCTTCTGAGCTCTTCAAATGTTTCCTTAATCATCAGAGGCACAACTTCAGAAACAGAAGCAAATGACTTTATTTATCCAGAAGTAGAACAAGTCCCAGGAGTCTTCCTAGAAGGTTGACTTTCTTGATCATAAACCACCAAGGGAAGTTCAACTTCTGGACAGGAAGCAGAAGCACCAGGGTGAAGTTAATCTAGAGCCTCATATTCAAAATGATATAATAAGTCATATATGGGTGTTGGATGAACATCGGTTCGGATGAATGAAATGTTAGAATGGGTGGAGTATGGAAAGGGTTCTCTATCTAGTTCAATTAAGATCTAAACTTTAGAATCAGAAGTAAGACCAACAACTTTAGGGATGAAGGGGATGTCGATGACATCAGGTGGGTTATTTTTGGTAGGTTTAGTTGGCTTTCCCTTAGGATTAGAAACAGGAACACCATCTTTTAAAGAGTCTGAGTCAATGGGGGGATGTTAAACCCCAATTTTCCCCCCTAATATCTCTCATCATTTCATATTATCAACACATCAAGATCACGCATTAGGGTTGGTTCTCCCTTCTACTTCATCCTATCTTTAAGTTTTCTCTTGAGGGATCACCAAACACCTAGAATTGTGTATATTGTAAGTGTGTTTTTAGGTGGATTGAATTTTAACTTACATCAAGATATGTATATATGTTTCTTTGAATGTTCATATTGTAGGTGATGACACAATTGCATCCATCTCACCATCTAACATAGGGTTTTGAGGTATGGTCCTTAGTTAAATGTTTCTTCAATGGATGGCAAGAGCTTAAGCTTCAAGGCTATGTCTATGGTATACAACGTTTGGTTCAAAGAGGTCTCTCACTTTATTTAGGTCAAGTTTTCCTCAAGGTTTGTGCTGGTATTCATCAAGAAGATTCATAGCTTCACGTGTTTACTTCCATACCTTCTTCAACAAGTGTCATGGAGATTAAAGCTCCATCATTGAGTGTTCTTAAATAAAACATCATTTCAAGGTCTGATATGATCCATCATGCTCTATTTTGCATATAAATTTAAAAATATTCAAGGTTGGTTCAACAAGTTTAACTTAATTGAGCAAGTGCTTGATTCAGTGATCACAAGTGCATAACTCTCTCAATTTTCAATATTTTGAATTGGTTATTTTTTCTATGGATTTTTATCATCATATACATCAACTTCTCTTTACATGAAAAGATCCAATTATGCAAGAAAAATCATCAAAAGTTGAAAGGAGTTTCAAGTTATTTTTACACTCTCTGATCTAGGGTTTATTGACTTCCAAGGACCATATCTTGCTTATTTTTTGAGATTTTTGACTGATTCCAAAGCCATGATTATCTTTAAAGGGTCCTTCACAAGTTATCTTCAAGTATCAAAGGCTAATTTATCATGGAAGACCATTAAAGTTTGAAGAAGATTAGAAGTCTCTTTGAAAATCCTTTGAATCTTAGGGTTTGACTTCAAAGGATCATAACTTGGTCAATTTTTATCTCCTTGAGCTCATTCTTTTTTTCACAATAATCTTTGGTATATGTCTACTACAAATTTGTTTAAATATGCAAGACTTGAAAATTCTTGGAAAGTTCTTTAAGAATTGAAAAGATAATAGGTCTTTTGTGAATTTCCCCAAATTTGTTGATCATCTTCGAAAGACTATAACTCTTTCAATTTTTATGATTTTTGAGTGATCTAAATTCCAAAATTCAATTCAAGAGGTCTAATTCATTTCATCTTCAAGGATAAAGAGCTAACTTTGAGTGGAAGGTCATGTAATTTTGAAGAACATTATAGGTCATTTTAAAATTCAATACTTAGAAATATTTCTCAGTACAAAAATCAGTTTGTTTGTCACGATCTCAATTGATCATAACTTTTTGTTCAAGCATCAAAATGCCGCCTTTCTTGGCACATTGTGAAGTTTTTTGTGAGATCTTTCAAATGCTTCAAGAATCATCCCATAAAGGTCCCTTAGTAGTGAGCTATGCATTATTGAAGTTGGCTCCATGGAATCTGTTTTTGCCTCGAGTCTGAATTTTTTACCATGAGTAAACTTGGATTACAGGTCGAATTACTCAAAGTTTAGTTGCTAAACATATTTAACTAACTTCCCAGATGCGTTTTGATCAGAATTGCACTTGTATGAGGTTGTTTTGATGCATTTCAAGTCACATGTTTGGCATGACCACAACCGGTTTGGTTTGCACGATTTTCTCATAATTCCTCTCATTTATCATCATCATTCACTTCCCTATAAATCGAGGATTATATTTCATTCATTTCCCAAACTTTAGAGAGCCAGAAAACCTTTGTCAAACTTCCTCCATACCTCTCAATTCTGCAACTTCGAATTCGATTCTAAAGCACTTCCAGTTCTAAATTCTTGAGCTCTTCACCTTCAATGAACCTCTATGAAGCTAACCACATCAAAAATAAGCCAAATCATCCATTAAATCAAGCTATCCAAATCCAATTTTAGAGCATATTTCTCTTACTTTGTTTAGGTAGTTTTCTTAACCAAATTAATCCAAACAAGTTATTAATTTGTTGTCCTCCTTCTTTTGATTCTCATGCTTCTTCTGGTTTGTGATTTCATGGAGAATTGAGCATTTAATTTACAAACTCGTTTTCACTTTTTTCTGGTTTTTTGCAAATCGGCTGAGTTATGGTTTAAAGAAATTTTTCGCGAGGGTGAGGTTAAGATCGTCTGGAAGAGACAAATCCAATGATACCGGTTTGAGCTTCAAACGATTATGTTTGAAAGATCTCATAAAAACCTAACACGCGTGGGTTTGGAGGTTGAAGACGACCTACGTGTCATTCTTCAACCAATGATACACGACCAAGTGTTTTAATCTTATTAGCCTGACTTTTGTGTGTGGTATGTGCGCGCATTGACTTAGATCCATCGTACTCCATCACTTTAGGGGCCTTGGACCTGAGTCCATATCATTTCAACTTCAAAAATTATGAAAAAATTATCAAAAATACTTTTGATTTTTCTCTTTTTGATTTTTTTAACAGTTTTATTTTGTCATTTAGTATTTCTTATGATTTTTCACTTTATTTGACTTGTCTTAATTGTTTAAAAATACTTTTCTTGATTTTAAAATTTTGTAAAAATTATGGAAGGATCCAATGGCCTCTTGACAAATATTGGTGACTTCTTTTAATTTTTATTTTTGATTTTACTATTTTTCACAAATTTTGGTTTATTTCTCTTATTTCTTTAAATTTTAAAAATAGTTTCTGACTTTAAAAAATTCTAAAAAAAATTGTCAACATTTGTTGACTCATGTTTGACTTCTGATATTTCTTTAGCATTTTTATTTGGTGTTTTAATACATGTTGTGTATTTTACCAATTATTTCTTTTTTTAAACATTTAAATTTTGTTTTTATATTAAATATATGTTATTGTTTTTTAATTGGTCCTGATTTGGAGACACTTGGGTGTTTTTTTTTGGACAATTTCCTCAACCTCATTGGATCTTGGGTGTTGATAGGTTGAGAAACCAAATCCACCGAAATGGATGAATGGTGTTGATGATATTTGAAACCCTAATTTCATCTGATATAATGTTTATACTATCATTCCCCTCCCTCTTCATCTCATCCCCCTCTTATTTTTACTTATGCTACATGTTTTTGGAGAATGATCTACATATCATTTCTCTAACATGTTTGGTACATAGATTGCTATTGATCGGCCTCAAAATAGGTATGGTGTGGCTTCTACATAAGTCCACTTAGATTACTTAACATAGTGATAAATTTGTCGCAATTGGAAAAATGATTATTCGTGGCTCAAACCTATGTTTTCAAGCCCAAGTATGTTTAATTTGAAACCTTGGATCCAATAACTTTGAAGTTCATTGTTAGAAGGCTAACCCTATAACTTCTAATTCACTACCAATTAACTTTACTTTATGCCTTTATTTTGTGTCTTTATTTTTATGTACCATTTACTTTAGCATTTACATTCATGCCATTTTTTCTTTTGCTCACTTGAGCATTTATCTTTATGTCATTTTATCTTTACTCATTTGAGCTTTTATTTTCTTTTGAAGACACTTAATAATCAACTTGAACATTAAAAGCTTTAAGTTTACTTGGACTATCTGGTTACTATCCTTTTCACTGTGGAGTTATGGATCTCTTGGACTTAAGATTAGAAGCATTGATACTTGGGGACCTTGTTTCTTTGTTGTTATTTTGTCTAAAGTTCTTGGGGTTACTCAAATACATTGGGTTGATTTTCTTTTTGTGCAGGTTATTCTAATTATATGCTTTGTCTGTGATTAAGAATTCCTCTTTATACAGCTGTTACTCTTCCCAATTTTTGTGAAGACTTAATTCATCTGAAGCTTGATATTCCTTAGAGGTTTAGTTCTTTTGCTTGCTCGGTTTCAATCCAAAGAATGGGAATTCAACATTGACTTCTCATGTAAAGTGTTGGCTTCTTGTTGGTTAGATCATTCTTTTCCTTATCTTTTACCTTATGCTTTAGAATAGTCCCTTCATCTCCTCCCATCTTCTTTCATTTCAAAATTCTTCTCCCTCCTTTTCAAAACTCTTCTTATTTTCTAAGTTGAACCACTTTTGTAACAAACTTGGACTTAGGTCCATGCATTTTCAAAATCTTTTCTTTATCAAACTTTAATCAATTTAATCATACTTTGACTTTTTTTAAGTCTAAAAATCATTAACCTCATTAAAACCATTTTTCCACTTTGGCTTTTTACTTTAAATCTTTTTCTCAAAAGATTAGACTCTTGTCGATTCTTGTAGTGGTGCAAGCTACTATACTTCTATGATATGTAGTGAAGTGAGCTATTTTCCACTTGGGTGTTGAGTGAGGCTTTATTGATTTTAAAATCTAAGCTATATCTTCCATTTTGAGATGACGCAAATGCTCATTTCTCATAGTCATGGGCAGTAAGTATGTCTTCCACTCGGATATGATGTTGATGTTTATTCTCTTAAAATTAACCAACACACATGTGTTTTAAAATTTTTGAGGTGAACTATGAGTACCCTGATCCACTATTGCGCGGAAGGTGGTACGTAGGCACTAAAGGTTAGAAAACACGACGGGTGCAAATTTGTAAAAAATACTTCTTTTCCATTTCCACCATCTTATTTTGTATACACCTTTTATAGCCAAAATACGCAGATTTTCAAAGAGCTTCCTACGGAGTACCATAGATGTTTATGGTGATAATACCTTCCCTTTGCATAACCAAACCCCTTACCTAGATTTTCTCCCCCTCTTTTGGGTTTATTTGCTCTTGTCCCATTTCCTTTGGAAATAATAAAGCGTGGTGGCGATGTTTATTTGATATGTACGAGTTAAGTAAATCTCATGACTTAGTCTCAACATTTCTACCGCTACAGAAAATTGGCGACTTCACTGGGGAATTATATCTCTAAGTGGGTTGAGCCTATCTTTGTTTATTTGTGTAAGTGCCATTATTTGTCGTATATTATTTGTTGCATATATGTATGTCTGGATTTTTCTGGTTTTAAGGGTGCTTGGTGATCTTTTATAAGTCCTATACCCAGACTTGGGAAAACTTAAGATAGGATGAGCGGTATAGTCATGTTAACTTTGAGGGAGGAATCCCAAAAAAGGATACATGAGACCCCCCCACTTAGTGGAGGTCCTTTGACTATAGTATTTGTTTACCGAGAAATCAAGAAGACATTGTTGCTTTTGAACTTGGAGCCCGAGAATCTAAGAGACCGTAGAACCCTTAAGTCATCTTGGCCTTTTAGGTGTAGTGCAGATACTACACGGAGCAATTCGGAAGTAGTTATCACGCGATGATGCACTCAGATGAGTTTTTCCTGAGAATATTTCTAATTACCGAGCTAATCTGAACGTTGGTAATATCCGAAGGAAGAATGTAGACTCTGGGAACTTTAATAGAACCTTGTTCGGAAGGTGATAAACCATTATTCCTTACCTTGTGGGTAGTAACTTTGACGTCATGCTCATGACATTGAACCTATGAACCCCCGTGTTTGTGATATTGTGAGTGTTTATTGCATCATCATGCATTCATGCACCCATGAGCATTCTTTAAACAGTTTTTTAAGGAACTTAAGGTTGACTTTTGCAAATATCTCAGGTAGTTTTTGACCATGGATTTTGGAAGGAGAAAGACTCGGAAGTACAATTTCAAGAATCCTAAGATAGAGGAACTGATGAGTTTGATTCCTGAGAATGAGAGTTCTACAGATTTCCGGAAGAAGTATGGAGCCATTGTGCCTCTTATGAAGCTCAAGATGAATGAGGGTATTCTTTCTACATTGGTCCAGTGTTATGTTCTGTTATACTGGTGTTTTACTTTTCCTGATTATCAGCTAGTTCCCACACTCTTAACATCCCTCTAATATAAGATAATGTTATGATTAATAACAAAAGAAATTAAGAAACAAATAAACTCTAACCTGTAAATTGGTGTAAAGGATTTTGTATGGTCAATTCCTTCTTGCTGACTATAACCTTGTGCTACCAGTCGAGCCTTGTTTCTTACCACTTCTCCTTTCTCATTGAGATTTTTTCTGAAGACCCATTTGGTTCCAACAACATGAGTACCTTTGGGTCCGAGCACAAGATCCCACACATTATTTCTGGAGAATTGATTGAGTTCTTCTTCCATTTCCAGAATCCACTATGTGTCTAGAAGCTCTTCATCAATAGATGTAGGTTCTATGAGGGTGTTGGCTCCTAAATTCGACACCCTTGTTTTATTAATGTCAGCCATTAAAGCTGAAGGATGTTTTCGACTAGCTAGGTCTGTCGAAATGCCCGTCGAAAGATGGCAAGGTACTTAGAAGATTTCTTCCAAGGGAGAAGTTGGTTGCCTTCGACGTCAAAGTTGTTTCTCGTCGAAGATGCTTCTCGACGAAAGTGTTCGATGGTTCAGAGTGGAACAGTTTGAAATTCAAGCGTTTGGAGGGAAAACGGTTTCCAGCGGTTACCAAGTGCAACGTGCAAAGATCTGGAGCGTCGAACGTTGAGAACGTGCCAAGTGGACTCATCTCGAAGCAGTGTAACTGCCCGACGGTTACTTGGGATGTTTTAGTATAAATAGTAGTAGTCATGTAAGTTCTCGCGTGTGTTCACAATTCTATACAAAGTCACTCATATAGATTCGAGTACCCAGCGTGTGAGAAAGAATTGTTGAGAAATGTATGTGTGAAACACCAACTTTATTAATCAAAGTCATTTACTTTTCCAGAAATTTACTTGCTTTCTTCTTTACATTCCTGTCGAAGCCCTTTCATTTAAAGCCTTATTTATTTTACCAAGTCCTTTCTTCATGCTATTTACTTAAAGCCTCTTATTTTATTGTCATTTAAAGCCTTATCCAATTTAATCAAAACTTCAAAATCAACCTATGTCCTAGGATCAATCTGATCGATCCTGCGAGTAACCAAATAAGTAACCATTTGGAGGATCAGCGGTTGTTTACCAAATACAAGGGTAAACAAATTGGCACGCCCAGTGGGACTGTGTGTTGATTGTTGAAAATAATCTCATCTTTTCGAGGAGTGTTGTATGTTATTGAGAAGTGGTAGAATATACACTAACAATAACAATACTGCCAGAAGAAGGGAAGAGATGGCGAATCCGCCAAACAATAACGAAATCCCACAAACGACTGTGGGAGCAACGGTTAATACGACCGTAAGTGAAGCGACAACTGTTGGTTCGACACCAGCAGTAACGGTCACAGCAACGGGGCCATTACTTTCGTTCACAGGCCCCAGAGCGCCTTTGGGAACTCCCCCACCAAGGGGAAATTTAGGCACAAGGCCTTTTGTTCCCCCAGGATTCATGCCACTCTATGGCATGCCAACTTCTGAATTGGCTAGCCTGACGAATGCTACGTCCACTTTTTCAGACCCTTTAGTGAGTGCCTCTTCGCCACTCCAAGGTTCTGGAGTAGGCATGGCGAATAGAAATAGGACCCAACTCTTAGGAGGAACGTCCCAAGTAGCCCATGGCCTTACAAATGCCTCGACAGCAGTCTTGAGGCAACAAATGGACGAAAGCAACCATGATATGGTGCAAATGTTGGCACAAACTTTGAGTACAGTGCTAAACCCTCTAATACAAAACACTACTCAATCGAATCAGCAAGTGACAACGCAAATGACGCGTTTGGCTGATTTCTTTGGAGTACCCCAACCTATTCGACAGCCCCAAAGGGCGCAAATAAGGGGAAACCAGGGGATATTCTTAGAGGAAGAAACCACCATTAATCAGGTTCAGCAGCCTGTCGAAGAAAACCTTAGGGCACGATTGGAGCAACCTGTCGAGGAACCTAGGGTAATAGCTCCAGAGGTAAGGTTAGTTAACAGAAACCAAAATGCTGACGAAGTAGTTCAGCATGTCCAATACCAAAACATGGGTTTGGAAAATAATCTGGCAACCATGATCGAAAGGATCATGACTCAAAATGGGATGAACATGGGCTTTCGAAGGCCCAACTTTACATCTCCATTGTCAGAGTACGTGTTACAGACAGACTTACCTCCTAGATGCAAAGTCCCCAAGTTTACTAAGTTCTCTGGGGACACGACAGAATCTACTGTCGAGCATGTAGCGAGATACTTGATCGAAGCAGGTGACATTTCGAATAACGAAAACCTAAGGATCAAGTACTTCCCAAGTTCTTTAACAAAGAACGCTTTTACTTGGTTTACAACTCTCCCCCCCAATTCGATCCATCATTGGACCCAGTTGGAAAGATTGTTCCATGAACAATTCTACATGGGGCAAACCAAGATAAGTCTGAAGGAATTGGCCAGTGTGAAGAGACGTTTCACTGAACCTATAGACGAATATCTAAATAGGTTTAGGTTGCTTAAGGCGAGATGTTTTACACAAGTGCCAGAACATGAGTTAGTCGAAATAGCCGCAGGCGGTTTAGATTATTCCATTAGGAAGAAGCTAGACACCCAATACCTGAGAGACATGGCCCAACTGGCCGATAGAGTTCGACAAGTAGAACGCCTCAAGGCTGAAAAAGCAAAGGCAACGAAAACTCACAAGAGAGAGAGGATAGCATACGTTGAGATGGATGACGAAGATCCAGAATCCTTCGACGATGCTTTAGCTGTCGAAGAAGGAGAAGTCGATTTAGCAGAACTGAAACAAGGGCCACCATACTCTTGTAAACTGTTAGTCCCCTCAAGTGGGAAAAATCCCATTGGTCCAGAAAGGACCAACGATAGGTTCCCCAAAAAGACTTATAGTTTTGACATCACAAAATGTGATGAAATATTCGACTTGCTGGTTAAAGATGGCCAAATGATAGTACCCCCAGGGGTAAAAGTGCCTCCTCTTGATCAAAGAAAGAAGAGAGGTTTTTGCAAATATCATAATTTTTTGGGCCATAAAACTTCTCAATGTTTTCTTTTCAGGAACCTTGTGCAAGACGCTATCGAAGAAGGGAGGTTGAAGTTTGCTGACAAAACCCCCATGGCTGTCGACTCAAATCCATTGCAGGCTGAAGCCCACTATGCTGAGCCCTCTGAGGTGAACGTGATAGAGGCAACCAGGAACCAGTCGAAGAAGCCAGGAATTACAATGGTCGAAGTCTCAAAGGACCATATCAACATGCCAATATTTGGCAGTTTTTCTGGAAATTTATCCAGGAAGACAATTGAAGCAGTTCAGAAAGCGGTCGAAAGCCCGAAGTTGGAGACCGCTGAAGCACAAAAAACTGGACCAAAACCCAGTTCCCACTTGGCCACAGTTCAAGGCCAGACGGAGAATCTGGAGGTACAAATGAAGCAGTTAGCTCTTGCTAACAAAGATGCAATGAATATCAACATGGTCGAACTTTCTGACCCAAAAGCATCAGAAGAGGCCATGAGGCAAGAACAAGCTAATAAGACTGCTTTCCCTCGGGAAAATGAAAATTTGGCAGATTTTCTACAAAGATGCCAGAAAAAGAAATCAGAGGTGATGCTGTGTCCAAGATGCAGTTCGATCTTTGACAAAAAAGCTGCTGAGCACATTCAAGGCGTAAGAGCAGCGAATAAGAGGAGGGAAAGTGTTGATCTTCGACATGATCCCAGAAGAGCCTCCCAAAGAGGTTCAAACCAAGAAAAGAGGCCATTAACTTTTAGGCCTCCAACAAATGTGCTAGTAGATACTTGGTACAAAACCTCTGGTCGGAAAAGGCCAAGTGAGGAGAAATGACACTCTTTCGACGTGCCAAGAGGTTCCTCTTTGACTCAAAAGAAAGAGCCTCAGGTTGCTGCACCTAAGGTTGCACAAGTGTCCAACAACTACAAAGGTAAAAATCCCATGTCTCGATCTCAATGGAGGAGATACCAAAGGAGACGAAAAGCTGAAAGGGAGGCTGCCAACGAACCAAAGGCAGAAACCAGTTCGAATGTTCCTCAAAGGAAGCAAAGGAAACCTCTAGAAAGAGAGCCAGTAACCAACAGGCTAGTTTGGCCTAACCAAAGTGAAGTCGAAGACGAAGACGATTCTAAGTCTGATGATACTTTGGACATAATGGTGAATGTAGTCTCAGTGCTGCCCAGAGAATTCAACCGACAAGTGGAGGTCGAAGTAAGTGACTGGGAAGTGGAGCAAGAAATGGCCAAACATAGGCCAGTGTGCTATTTTGTCATGGACAATGGCACCACTGAGGAACAAAATGGGTTCTTCGAGCCACCTACAGAGGCGATGAAGAATCACCTCAAGCCTTTATTCATAAGGGCTAAACTCGAAGAAACTACTGTGAATAAAATATTGGTGGATTGTGGGGCAACCATCAACATTATTCCTCACTCTATGCTAAGGAAAATTGGCAAAAGGGATGAGGACATTAAGCCTCACAACATGGTCTTGTCGAACTATGAGGGCGGCATAGGGACCACTATGGGAGTGATCCAGCTAGATATTAAAGTAGGGTCTATCCTTCGACCAACGATGTTTATGGTCATATCGGCCAAACCTAACTACAATCTTTTGTTGGGCCGTGAATGGATTCATGGTGTTGGAGTTGTGCCATCATCAATGCACCAGAGGCTGCTCCTATGGCGTCCAGATGGGATGGTCGAAAACATAGAGGCAGATCAAAGTTATTACCTAGGCGAAGTGAATCACCTAGGGTTGGCAGATTTCGACAAGAACTTGGCTCACATAGGGCCATGTCCAACACCTGACTTCGACATGGCGCCAGCGCCAAACACTTTTTGTTCCCTATACCTGCATCCTGAGCATGGTTTCCAATGGGACAGAGAAGACTTGTCCCACATAGACTTCAGTGGGTTAACTGATATCCAACCAACTGGTTGGGGAAGTGAATTCAGTGATAATGACTGAGTCACAATCTTTGAAGCGAATTTCGGCTTATGTAGCCGAAACTAAGATGATAACGGCTCTCGAAGCCGAAGTGAAGTACATGGCCACACAGGCCAATGATCAACAGTAATCTGCTGCAGGTCCAGGAAAGGATTTCGATCCAAAACCCCCTGATATCGTGCAAGAAGAAATGCAGGAACAGAGGCTCGACGCCATTTATGACGATGAGCCTTTGGGCTTCAAAAAGGACCCCTTGGCGAACAACATCAAAATGTTAGCGCAAGATCCTTTAGAAGAAATCAACTTAGGCGAAGGGTCAGAGAAAAGGCCAACTTACATCAGCGCCAAAATTGATCCAGAACTTAGGTTGGAAGTAATCCAATTGCTGAAAGAGTTCAAGGACTGTTTCGCATGGGATTATGACGAAATGCCTGGTCTCGATAGAGGATTGGTAGAACTTCAGTTGCCGATCAAACCTGGGAAGAAGCCAATCAAGCAAAATCCAAGGCGCTTCGCTCCAGAAATACTATCGAAGATCAAAACGGAAGTCGAAAGACTTCTGAAATGCAAATTCATACGCGTTACAAGGTATGTCGAATGGATTGCAAACATTGTGCCAGTAATTAAGAAAAATGGTACATTAAGGGTGTGCATAGATTTCAGAGATTTGAATGCTGCTACACCCAAAGATGAATATCCTATGCCTGTGGCGGAAATGCTAGTCGATTCTGCCGCTGGCTATGAATACCTGAGTATGCTCGATGGTTATTCAGGATATAATCAAATATTCATTGTTGAAGAGGATGTGTCGAAAACAGCTTTTCAATGCCCTGGGGCCTTAGGCACTTACGAATGGGTAGTGATGCCTTTTGGCCTAAAGAACGCTGGGGCAACATACCAGCGAGCAATGAATACTATCTTCCATGATTTTATTAACACTTTTATGCAAGTATATATTGATGACATTGTTATAAAATCTGTTTCCAGGAAGAATCATATTGACCACCTTCGACAATCATTCGAAAGAATGAGAGAACATGGTCTGAAGATGAACCCTTTGAAGTGTGCATTCTGTGTGAAAGCTGGAGATTTCTTGGGCTCCGTTGTCCACAAGAAAGGAATCGAAATCAACCAGAACAAGACGAAGGCAATTCTGGAAGCGAAAGCGCCATCGAATAAGAAGGAACTGCAATCTCTCTTAGGCAAGATAAATTTCTTAAGGAGGTTTATATCTAATCTAAGTGGGAAAGCTCAGGCCTTTTCACCCTTGCTTCGACTGAATAAAGAGGGGTTCGAATGGGGGCAAGAGCAACAAGAAGCCTTCGACAAAATCAAAGGGTACCTCACTAAGCCACCTATTTTGGTGCCTCCTTGTAGCAATAGGAGTATGAGATTGTACATAGCTGCATCCGACAAAACTTTGGGAAGCATGTTAGCCCAAGAAGATGAGAATGGAGTCGAAAGACCCATTTACTATCTCAGTAGAGTTTTGAACGATGCAGAAACTAGATATAGCGAAGTTGAAAAATTGTGTCTATGTCTGTATTTCTCTTGTACAAAACTCAAGCAATATATAAAACCAGTTGATGTGTATGTTTCGTCTCATTTTGATGTTTTCAAGCATATGTTGTCGAAACCTATCTTGCATAGTCGAATTGGCAAGTGGGCATTAGCATTAACTGAATACTCCTTGACCTTTATGCCTCTTAAGGCAGTAAAAGGACAAGTGGTTGCAGACTTTATAGTCGACCACTCAATTCAAGTTGAGGATATTAATTATGTGGAGATAGAGCCTTGGAAATTCTACTTCGATGGTTCCAGCCATAAAGATGGAACAGGGGTGGGAGTCCTGATTATTTCTCCAGAAAAAATTCCAACA
Organism: Vicia faba; assembly: GCA_948472305.1. Classification (NCBI taxonomy): domain Eukaryota; kingdom Viridiplantae; phylum Streptophyta; class Magnoliopsida; order Fabales; family Fabaceae; genus Vicia; species Vicia faba. Next base: position 776,392,427 of record OX451736.1, on the reverse strand, counting down.
ACATTCAAGTACAAAATATCAGGTTCTTGTTCGAACAATGAGGCTGAGTATGAAGCTCTAATTACTGGCCTTGAGATATTGTTGGAATTGGGGGCAACTCGAGTCGAAATGATGGGAGACTCAGAGTTAGTCATTAAGCAAGTCACAAAGGAATATAAATGCATAAGAGAGAATCTCATTATGTACTTTGTGATAACAAATCGTTTATTGAAAAAATTTGAAACGGTCAATATTCGACACATACCCAGAGTCGAAAATCAAATAGCCAATGACTTGGCACAAATTGCATCTGGGTATAAGATTTCAAAAACGAGATTACAAAGAGCAATCGAAGTTCAAGAAAAGATAAAAGCAACTTGTCTATCACCAACAGACTTGGAATCGACGAGACTAGGATATGCTGATCAAAGTAACTTCGAAATTTCGTTCATAGATAATTTGTCAGAGCAAGATTGGAGGAAACCCATTGTGGACTATCTTCAAAATCCAGGAGCTTCGACAGAACGAAAAACAAAATACAGGGCGTTGAGTTATGTACTCATGGGTAATGAGTTATTCAAGAAGACGCCTGAAGGGGTATTGCTGAAATGTTTAAGTGAAACTGAAGCATACATAGCCCTTTCGACTACGCATGCTAGGGCATGTGGGGCTCACCAAGCAGGCCATAAGATGAAATGGTTGTTGTTTCGACAAGGACTATATTGGCCCATTATGCTGAAAGATTGTGTTGAGTTCGCCAAAGGTTGTCAAGAGTGTCAAGTCCATACAGGCATCCAACATGTACCAGCAAGCGAACTTCACTCGATAGTGAAGCCTTGGCCCTTTCGAGGATGGGCGTTGGACCTCATTGGAGAGATTCGACCAGCATCATCAAAGAGTCAGAAATACATACTGTTTTCACTGGTCGAAAGATGCAGGAATTTGCTCAGGAAACAGGTTTCAAATTCCTGACATCAACGCCTTATTATGCACAGGCGAATGGTCAAGTCGAAGCAGCCAACAAAGTGGTGATTGGCTTGATAAAGAAACATGTTGGGAAGAAACCAAAGAATTGGCACAAGACGTTAGACCAGATTTTATGGGCTTGTCGAACGTCCCCAAAAGAAGCCACAGGTACAACACCATATAGGCTAACTTTTGGCCATGATGCAGTGTTGCCAGCAGAAATCTGTCTTCAATCTGCAAGGGTTCAGAGGCATTATGATATTCCTTCTGAAATTTATTGGAACATGATGTTAGACGAATTGGTGGATTTAGACGAAGAGAGATTGCGCGCTCTCGACCTACTCAGGCTTCAGAAGAAAAGAGTAGAAGACTCTTATAATAAAAAGGTAAAACCTAAGGTATTTTTGCCTGAAGAACTAGTTTGGAAGGTAATTCTTCCCATGGATCGAAGGGATCTAAGCATGGGGAAATGGTCACCCAAATGGGAAGGACCAATCAGAGTTATCCAAACTTTTTCTGGTGGAGCCTATGAAGTCGAAGAGTTAGGTGAAGATAAAAGGCTCTTGAGAGTAAATGGTAAATATTTGAAAAAATACAAACCTACACTCCAAGAGATAAAAATAAAATAATAAAATAACAAGACTAAATTAACCATAAAAAGCCAAAATGGAAATTTTTTATAAATTTTGGCCAAGATGGCAATGTTGTCGAATATAGATTACAAAATATGGTTACAAAAGCTGAATCAATCAGAAGGAAACAGAGTCCTTGAGTCGAAGGTATTTGGCTTGTTGCAGCTCCAATCTTTTCTTGCACCAGGCATTCTCCTGCACAAGCTTGGCAATCTGAGCGTCGAAGCCTTGGGCCTTCTCAGCAAATTCCAGGCCTTGTTTGATTTCAGTTTGACTCTCGGTGTCTGAGACGGTCGAAAGAAGTTCCTCCTTGCGTTTAGTGTTGGCATTTATCTTAGCCTCTATCTCTTCGATTTGTGCCCTGAAGGAAGCATTCTCTCGATCGATGGCATTGACTTCTTCCTGCGTAGATGCTTTTTGCTTCGACAACTCCGCAATTTGAGAAGTCGTCTCCGAAACAGCAGTCCATGCAGAGGAGCTTTTGCCATACAACACCTCAAGCTGACTATTAAAGCCCCTTTGGCGCCTATAATCTGCTGAGACTTGATCAATCATGGAGTGTAACTCCATGATCAAGCCTGAAACTTCTGGAGCTACAGCTAACAAGTCGACAGAATTCAGAACATCCCTCAAGTATGATGGAGCAGTGGGGTCCCCCTCTAAAGCCTTCATCAAGTCCTTCTTGAAAAACTGGGCCTTAACCTTCGCCAAAGCTTCATCGAGAGGAGAGGTTTCAGAGGACTTCCCCGACAGGGTAGGAACCTCCTGACTGGCATCAGACGAACTCTTGCTCTCGATGATTGCATTGAGATAGCTAACAGGGTCAGTTTGTTTCAAGAGTTCTAAGTCCTCTTTCGACCTGTGCTTCGTTGAGGTAACAGCCCTTGCAACAGCATTGTCTTGGGTTTGAGGCTGTTGAGTGATGGGTGCCTCGACTTGATTCCCTTCGACTCGGACTGGGGCAGTACCAGCGTCATCTTGGTGCCCTTCGCCAGCGTCACTTTGGTGCCCTTCGCCAGTGTCACCTTGGTTCTCTTCGCCGGCAGCACCTTGGTTTTCTTCGCCAGCATTGCCTTGGTCCCCTTCGTCACGGTTCTCTTCCGACAGATCCACCACCGGAACCTCTTTTGGCTGTTGTTCTTCCGTTTGAGGATCCTCTGTGGGTTTTTCTACCGTCTCAGCATTGGCCTCATTTATTTCAGTATGGGCTTCGTCATTTTCCAAGCCCTTTTCTTGTGGCCTGCTGAGTTCAGCAGACTCCAGTGTTTCAGAGGTCCTTGGCGGAGAACTTTCAGTGGTGTCCTGAAAAAGGAAAGAAGAAGAATCTTCAGAAATTGAAAGAGACATAATCAAATGCAGGTATCTACACCTAAGTTATAAAAAGGTTTAAAAGATTACCTGTAAGTTAGCTTCAGCCCCAGAGCTGGAATTGTCGCTTTCGACAGGCTTGTTGAGAAGAACGTTTAGTTCCTCCTCCGTTGGCTCCTCAATGATCACTGGAGGTGGCCTGGGCTTTCTCCCAGCAACCTTTATTCTAAATGTTCGACCCTCAGGAGCAAGAGCAGGAACAGGAGCGTCCTTCGTCAGCTTTCGCCTTTTTAGAGGAGCAGGGGGAGAATCACTTTCTTCATCGCTCCCAGATTCGACCACCAGTGCTGGCCGTTTCTTGGGCGAAGATGCCTAAAAAAACCAATGGGAATTCGATTTAGCAATTGCATCGAAAGTAAAAAATCGAAAGCCAGAAGAAAATAATGAAAGTCTGGTTACCGATACAGAAGGCTTCTTCGAAGGGCCTTCCCCCTGTTGGTTGGTTGTAGTCTTCGCCGGCGTTATGGTCTTCGCCGGCGGTGGAGGTTTTGTTGAGGGGCCCCCTCCCTGTTGGCTTTCTGTAGCCTTCTTGGCTACCGGCTTTCGAACAACTGAAAGCAAATAAAATAGTTAACAGGCTAGCGGTCGAAAGAGAAAGACAAAGTAATGTGAAAGGATGAACTTACATTTCTTTATTTTGTCCAACACAAGGACAAAGGATTTCTGAAGCTCATCCACGAAGTCCTTCTCGTCGAAAAACTCCTCAGCATAATAACTTTTCCACCACTCCTCGAAGGATGGTGAGCAAAGAAAGTTGAGCTGGTAGTCAAACAACAAGAGAACTGTTCGACCAGCATATCTTCCGATATGCTTAACAGCAGCCTCTTCGGTGTAATCATTGCAGAAGTACAACATAGACTTCTCTCTTGGAAAGATTGGAGAAGGTAGGGTTTGAATAATACCAAACTGGCGAGATACCAGGTTTGGTTGGTATGCAATCAGACTCAAATGAGTCTTAGAGCTCCTGAATCGAAGAGGCATGATCCTTGGTGTGAGGAACGCCTCCCATAGTATTGTATGTTCGTCAACATTAGGACCACTCGAAGTCCTTGGATGTGGCCTTGTGAACCATGCTGGGCCTACCTTCCGTCGAGAAAACGGAGCCATAGTCGAAGCAAACTCTTTCCTTCGAGCAAACATCAGAACGAAGTTGGTAAAAGTTTGCTGAAACTCCAGTCCATCTTCCATAGGCGTCAACAGAGCCAGTCTGGTTCCTTCGACGCGTCTGTTCGCTATCTCTGGAGCCTGCTCGTTTATTTGAACCTTCTTAGGCAAGAAGGATTCGAAGGTGGCATTGAGCCACAGTTGGAGCAGCCAAAAAGGCCCAGCAAGTAGTAAACTGGCCCTGTTCTCGATAATTTTTAGAAGAGTCGCCCCATTGCTGATCGAATCATAGAGGCTAGCCAAAATCAATTCTGCCAAACAGATATTTTGGCGATGATGGAGTTGAGTGGCGAGAGTGACCATCTTTTTGGTCACCTGTAAAGACTTTGAGCAAAATACAAAACGAGTCAGCCATAAGGCTAGAAATGCTATGTGTTCGACATCCGACACAGCATCTGTCGACCTGTCGTGATAGTGGTTGATGAAAGTGGTGTATGTTGGTTTGGTGTCAGAGAATCCAATTTGATCCTCCGACATCTCCTCCGGATCGAAGTAGTCCCCGGTGGGTCGAAGGCCAGTGATAGCGGCCACATCGAAGAGTGTAGGAGTCAACATCCCACAGGGAAGATGGAAAGTAAAGTGGGAGTAGTCCCAGAAAAGCAGAGAAGCTATCAACATCTCCGGAGAATAGTTCAAACCTGTCTTCGACAGCATCACCAGATCGAAAATCCCCATATCTTTCCAGATTGAAGCTTGGTGTTTCTCCATCTTTTCCAGCCAAGCAACGTAATCAGGAGTAAGGCTAGGGCCAGACCTGAAGGCCCTAACACCTCTGTTGAAGAAGCGGAGGTCGATTTTTTCATGCGCAGGGTCTTCATTGTCTTCTGCGTCTTTCTTGGCGCATGCAACCGGTTTGAGTCTCTCAACTACCGGAAAATAACTCTTGATTTTCATGGCCTCAGCGATACTGGGATACAAAGGGCCAGACATAGCAAAGATCTGGTTGGAATATCCAACCGGGATCATAAGGTGGCGTGAGTAAGCATCACGAACGGTGATGTCCAAGGGTTCAGGGACCCTTCGTTGGCCCGTAGCAGTTACTACTGGAGCAGTGACGAAAACCTTAGGTTTGGCGTTTCCAGATGGTGCAGTAGCGCTAGGAGCATTGGAACCAGATGCCATTGTTAATGGTGAGGTTGAAGACGAAGTGAAGGAAGAAAGGGTTTTGCAAAGATGACAAGTTTGTGTGAAAATAGAGAAGTTTGAAAGCTAGATGGCGTAAAAAGTCCCACAATGGGGTACTTACTGCTATTTATAGTAGTGGGGGAAAATCCCCAAAACCGAGGACATTAAATGCCATTTAATTATTGTAGGAGATAGTGGGACGCGTGGCATCCCCCTGTTGTTTTAGCCGTTCTGCAGAAATAGAGAGACGCAACGTGCGTCCTCGTTTTTGGGAATTGTCATAATGACAAATTCTGAAATGACGTTTGGCACTGCACGCCGTACTGACATGACGTCTTAGGTACGGATAAATGATGATTTTCTTGGGATTACCAGTGATTGGTAGAAGACAACAAAAAGTGCACAAATTAATTTGTGACTAAGCATGAAAAGACAGGTGTCGAATGGCGTTTCAAAGAATGCCTTTTTCTTTCAGATTCGAAATAAGGCATTCTTGGGGGGCAATTTGTTGGCTCCTAAATTCGACACCCTTGTTTTATTAATGTCAGCCATTAAATCTGAAGGATGTTTTCGACTAGCTAGGTCTGTCGAAATGCCCGTCGAAAGATGGCAAGGTACTTAGAAGATTTCTTCCAAGGGAGAAGTTGGTTGCCTTCGACGTCGAAGGTGTTTCTCGTCGAAGATGCTTCTCGACGAAAGTGTTCGATGGTTCAGAGTGGAACAGTTTGAAATTCAAGCGTTTGGAGGGAAAACGGTTTCCAGCGGTTACCAAGTGCAACGTGCAAAGATCTGGAGCGTCGAACGTTGAGAACGTACCAAGTGGACTCATCTCGAAGCAGTGTAACTGCCCGACGGTTACTTGGGATGTTTTAGTATAAATAGTAGTAGTCATGTAAGTTCTCGCGTGTGTTCACAATTCTATACAAAGTCACTCATATAGATTCGAGTACCCAGCGTGTGAGAAAGAATTGTTGAGAAATGTATGTGTGAAACACCAACTTTATTAATCAAAGTCATTTACTTTTCCAGAAATTTACTTGCTTTCTTCTTTACATTCCTGTCGAAGCCCTTTCATTTAAAGCCTTATTTATTTTACCAAGTCCTTTCTTCATGCTATTTACTTAAAGCCTCTTATTTTATTGTCATTTAAAGCCTCATCCAATTTAATCAAAACTTCAAAATCAACCTATGTCCTAGGATCAATCTGATCGATCCTGCGAGTAACCAAATAAGTAACCATTTGGAGGATCAGCGGTTGTTTACCAAATACAAGGGTAAACAGAGGGACACCAAATCTAGAAGTGTCTCTTCATAAGGTTTGAATGAGGATTTGGTTCTAACTGGTTCAGTCTGTCACCTATAATTAATTCTTCAAAATGTGAAGATAATTGTATGTGCTTCCTTGGAGGAGCATGAACTTCAACAACTTCTAGTTTAATATCATCATAATCCTTTGTCTCGGGTTCTTTAGCAACAACTTCTTCATCTTCTGAATGTGAATAAGTGATTACCAAATCTGCAAACTTTTCAATTAGCTTTGAATTTTTAGGGTCAAGCTTATCATCAAATATAACATGAATTGATTCTTCAACAATCCTTGTTTTTGTGTTATACACTCTATAGTCTTTTGAGCATTCAGAGTATCCTAAAGTTAAACACTTATGTCACTTAGAATCAAACTTGTTCAAATTTTCCTTAGTGTTTAGAACAAAACAACCACATCCAAAAGGATGAAAATATGAAATGTTCGGTTTTCTGTTCTTACATAATTCACATGGAGTCTTATTCAGATTATGTCTAATATAAGTCATGTTCAAAATATAACACATTGTATTAATTGCCTCAACCCAAAATTTCTTTTCCATGTTAGTCTCATTGATCATGGTTCTAGCCATTTCGTGCAATGTCCTATTCTTCCTCTCTACAACTCCACTTTGCTTTTGAGTTCAAGGACATGATAAATCATGGGAAATTCCATTTTCAGAAGATTTTTTTTTAAAAAAAACTTGTTTTCAAACTCAACACCATGATCACTTCAGACTTTAATAGTTTTAAAAGCCATCTCGTTTTTCACTTGTGAGCAGACTGTAGAGAATGCAAAATGTGACTCATCCTTATGTATAAGAAACTTAACCCATGCCCATCTGTTATAGTCAATAATAATGACTAATCTATACTTCTTGCCATTGACAGAAGCAATTTTCACTGGTCCAAAAAGGTCATTATGCAAGAGTTCCAAATGCCTAGAGGTAGAAATAACATTCTTTGATTTGAAAGAAGTTTTTTAAAACTTGTCTTTTGGATATGCTTCACAAAGAGAATTTGAAGAGAACTTCATATTAGGAAGACCTCTGACTAAATCAAGCTTATTTAGCTGAGAAATTTTTCTCATGCTAACATGGCCCAATCATTTATGTCATACCCATTACTCTTCATTAACAGACATGATTCATTTAACATTTTGTTCTTTAAGATCTTAAAGTCTAATCTTATAGATATTGTTCTTCCTCTTACGATTGAAAAGAGTGGGGCCATCCTTCTGACTAACAGCTTTACAGGACTTTTGATTAAAAATAATGTCATAACCATTTTCACTTAATTGACTTATGAAAAATAGATTATGCATTAATCCATCAATAAGTAAAACATTAGTAATAGAAAGGAGATTATTATTACCTATTGTTCCAGAGACTATGATATTTCCTTTCTGATCACCTCTAAAACCTACAAAGCCTTCAGGCTTTGGAACATATGCCTTCTTCCCGTCATGTGTCGCGAGCACCCAGAGTCCATGTACCATAACTGGTGTTTCAACTTGATTGCAAAGGAGATCTACAACATAGGTTATCTTATCCTTAGGTACCCACGTTCTTTTGGATCCTTTCTTATTAGTATTCCCAGAGTTCTTAACAAGCTTTGGTTTCTGAGAAGGATAATCATATTTATATGAATAGTTAAAATGATGAGGTGTAGCTTTTGGTTTTGCCTTAGGTTTTTAAATAAGTTTTTCTTTAGGCACAAAACCAACAGGTACAAAGTGAGACTTAAGAGTATTTGGTTTTTCATATTTTCTGAAGTGGATTCTTCATTAGAATCATAATCAATTCCTCTTGTTCCTTTTGTGCTGACACTGTAGATCATTGAAGCCATTATGCTTCTATCTAGGCTTCTAGCAAGGAATTATTGAAAAGATTTGTCATACTTCTTTATGACATCATCAGAATTCACATAAGCTTTTGAAAGAATTTCTTCATCAAATTTTGACTCTTGCTTTTAAGGGATGGGTTGTCAATTCTTAAGAATAAAGTTTTCTTCATTTAAAATGGAAAATTCTTTCCTATAAGCTTATTGTATGCTTCAGATTCAAATACACAGACTTTTTTCAGATCTTTGTATTTATTTTGAAACTTCTGATACTTTTCCAAAATCTCAAATAAACAAAATTCTAGTTCAAAATGAGGGAGTTTAGAAACTAACTTTTTAGAATTTGATTCAGATTTAGATTCTAGCTTTGACTGAATCTTCTCATAAGAAGCTTTGATGCTTCCCATCAATGCCACATTCTCTTGCTCTTCCTCATAATCATCTTCTGAAGAATCAAAATCATCCCATGTAGTCATCAGCCATTTCTTCTTCCCTTTGAAGACTTTCTACTTAGGCTTGTCTTTTTTTGAGCCTGCGACATTCATTCTTGTAGTGACATGGATCCTTGCATTCAAAGCACGTGATATCTTTGCTTGCACCTGACTTCCTTTGTCCAGAAGTTATTTTAAAAGCGACCACCCTTCCTTCTAAATCCTCTGCCTTTGCCTTTACTTTTCTTCCAAAGTTGATTAACTCTTCTGGAGAGAAGAGACAACTCATCCTCTTCTTCAGAATCTTCTTCAGATTCTTCTTCTTCTTCAGCTTGAAGGGCTCTAACTTTTCAGACCTTCCCATAAATTTCAGAGCCCCTGATTTTCCTTTTCTTTGAGGCTCATATTCTTCAAAAGAAGTGTTGTTTAGATCCTTGGCCAGTTTAAGTGCAGTTATCATATGCCTCTATTTCTTAGGTAGGCTTCTGATAATCTTCTTAACATGATCTGCTGTAGAATAGTCTTTTTTCAAAACCTTCAGTCTTGCAATAAGAGCTTGAAACCTTGAGAACATGTTCTCCATTGTTTCATCATCTTCAATCTTGAAGGCTTCATACTTCTAGATCAAAGAAAGCGCCTTGGTTTCTTTTACTTGAGCATTTCCTTCACAAGTCATCCTCAAGGAATCAAATATAGACTTCAATGTGGATTTATTTGTGATCTTCACATACTCAGTATAAGAACTAACATTCAACAAAATGGTTCTAGCTTTTTGATGATTCTTGTAATCTTTCTTTTAATGCTCGGTCGTCACTCTTTTTTCTATCTTGTTACCACTGTCATTAATAAGATGTTCATAGTCATCAACTACCATATTCTATAGATCAACATCATGACCAAGAAGAAACTTTCTATTATGTCTTTCTAGTAATCAAATCTTTCTCCATCAAACACTGGAGGTTTGGCATTATAATTATCTCTTTCATTAACAGCGGGTGCAATTGGTGGGGGAAACTCTGCCATAATGTTTCAGAAAAAATAATATGGATCTTTCTCTTACTTGGTTAAGTGTTTGATAAACAATTAATAGCAGAATCGAATCTCTGATGCCAATTGAGAGCACAGGAAACACAAGAAAGGGAGTTTGCATTGGGTTTCTAATTTTGAAACTTTTTTTATTCGACATAATCAAAGATGAAACAAGAACAAAAATAAATGAACACAATTATTTTTATCCTAGTTTACTATTAACGAAGTTAATCCAGTCTACCCGCCAAAATGATTTCGTCTTTTCCATAAAGACTTAATCCGCTGTAATCGAACTGATTACAACCACAAAGATTATCCGTCAATATCTTTTTAAAAAATTATCGAACAAAACATGAAAACTTACAATAATCATATGTAGGATATTGTATTTCTTTTGAACAAAATCTCGAACAAAACATGAAAATTTACAATATAAGAAAAGAAGAAAAAAAAATATAATAATAGAAATTATTATAATTTTATCAAAAATTTTAAAATCCACTTTAAACTCGGATCCATATTAGATGTGGCTCACTTTTAGTAAAGAATTTTGCAATCACTATAAATAGACAGACATTAATAATAGTGACATTTTGTTCCATCAAATTTTAGATTTTGGTTCCGAGAAGAATCTTTTGTTAGGCAAAATAGCGGAGTTTAAAAGATACGGGACCATTAGGTTTCTTTAATTTCTGTAAATAAAAAAAAGTCTCTATTTTTTTTGGGAACTTTAAAAAAAAAAGTCTCTTTAATTTCACTTTTTTAATATTTATTTATTTATTTATTTTCTATTAATTTGTGTCGTATATATTCACGCGTATGTTAGAAAGTAGATGCTTTATCCAATTGTGTAACACTGCACCAACTCATAGGTATTATTTTTGATCGCAAGTTCATTCATTTGATGACAAAAAAAGCCTCATCAGAAGATTCTTCAGATATTATTCTGCAAAAGCTCAACACAAATCTGTCTGCTGATGTATAAATAAGGCTTTAAGAATCAAGTGGAAATATATTATCTTTTTATAAATTATTCATTAAAATATTATTTTTTTCCCATTAAATTTTAAACTATCATGTTTTTAAAAATAAAATTTTTTGTCACTGAAGAGTCGCCGATTATTTTGGCGGTTCTGTGTTATTTTTTAAAACTTTTTTATTCAACTGCAGATTTATCTGTGGATTTCTCTGTAAATTCTTTAATATATAATATTCTTCTAAAATTATCTACGAATTATTATATATTATAGAATCCGCAGGAAAATTCACATAAATATCTGCAGGTGAATAAAAAAAACATAAAACCGCTAAAACAATGAACGGCTCTACGGTAATAATTATTTTTTTTTGAAAATATGATAATTTGAAATTTAGTGAGAAAAATATAGTATTTTAGTGAATAATTTGTAAACAAGTGATACGTTTATAAAAAATTCGAGAAAATTTGTTCTTTAAATAACCAAATTTTATTTTATTTACGATAGAAAAATCAAATCAATCACCTGTTTTTTTTTTTTATATTTGGATAAAAATGAACGTAATGAATTAAACTGGATCCAAATTATAAGACATTTTAGTTATTTTATACGAATTAAAAAATAGATTATTATTTTATGAAAAATTAAAATAATATATATGATTTTATAAAAATATCTTTTAATGATTATATTAGAAATCAAAATTAAAAAATTGAAAAGAAAAACAAATAAATAAATAATAGAGAGTAAATTAGATAAAAAATTATTAATAATGTATTAAAATTGTAAAATAACTTATAATTTATAATAAATATTTTTGATAAAGATACTTTCTTGCAAGTGGATCTTCGCCTCCTAGATTTTGTTGATGACCAGAATAATTTTTGAATTTTTTTTTTGGAATAAGCATGTATTAAAAAAATAAATCGTAAATAATTATGTTTCGGAAAAAATTATGTAAATAATTATGTTTCAGAAAATTTCTCAAGGGAGGAGCCATCTCACTTGGCGCCTACACCTAATTTTTAAGGGGAGGCGCCATCTCACTTGGCGCCTAGGTGTTAAGGGCTTGCCCTAAGCCAAGTGAGATGGCACCTTAATGCAATTGGAAGATAAATTTTCGTGTTTTTTTTCTTCAATGCAGTGCGTTACGTATTCGATATAGGATCAACAAAATTGACTTTTTATTTACAAAATATGATTACACACATAACTATTACATAAAAAAATAGATTAATCAGTGGTCCCCCGAAACCCGATAATGACCCCCGATTCTGCATCCCCGTCCTCGCCTTTCCCGTGCTGGGTTTCGTCACGTTTCCTATTGTGGCAGGGTCGATGGCCCAACGAAGTAAATGCGTTCCGGATCCATGAAACCAGTCAGATCTCCATATCTAGAAGATCCACTTTGGTACAGTCGGTTACCCATACCCTCAAAGTTTGGTCGTGTTGGTGGTGGGTGGGGTTCCATGGTTGGTCTGTAGCACTGGTCGTCTGAGTACGGGGGATAGAAAGGAAGTGGATCTTGGGGTGTTTAGTATTGAGGATGTTTGATGGTTTGGTGATGTTGTGGTTGATGGTAAGTTGGGTCGGTTGGTTCATAATCTTCGGACAATCCCAGATCAGGGCTAAGGTTGGATGTTAAGGGGCCCATATTGGGATATGCAGAAGACTGAAATTGTGTATGGGGTATGCGTGTGTGTTGGTATTGTGATTGAAATTGTGGTTGGTTGTGGGGCATGTGGATGTAATTGTGTTGTGGTGGTGACTGTGGTTGGGTGTTTGTGGTTCTGTTTCGTCGGGGTGGTGGTGGGATGTTGATGTGTGTTGGGTTTGTTGTTGGGGAAATGAGGGTTGTGCCCATTGTGTTTTTGGGTCAACCAAATACCTTGGATGAGACACGTGCATTTCAGGGGTACTAACCGATATGTACCAAGATAAATATTGATCTGTGTGTCACATATTACCATGGTTGAGGAAAATTGGGAATTGCAAGACATATCGGTGACGCCTCTGCCACATCTTACACCACTCTGGAGCAAAGGCTTTCCAGTTGGTAAGACCCCATTAGGCGTCGACCCTTTTGAGATGCCACAGGGACAAACAAGTCGGATCACTGGGTATCTCTTGATGCATTCCAAACTGCATCTTTACACGGTCGATGTGGTGCATCTCCACAACATTGAACCGTATGATTGCAGTCTTTGTGCTCCAAATTGTTGTATCCTCGGGGTTTGGTTCATGGCCGAAACCCAAATATGGTCTCCAGACAAACTGCAGATAAAATTAAAGCAGGTTAATGAAAACGTAATATATAAATAATTTAAAAGTAGAAAAGTTGAAAGGTACGACGTACATCATCCGGGCCAAGGTGATTCAATAGATTGCGGTATAGTGCAATATTGAATCTTGGATTCTTGCCGTAATACATACCCCTCACGCAATACCTAAAGGAAATGAAAAATATTTTATTTTTATCATATATTTGGTGAAGAGATGAATAGTAATAAATGATATAACTTGATGACTTACTTTGTTGCATATGGGAAAACGAATGTGTTGTTGTTGACGGGGTTTAGGGACTCCATCCTCCACCAACCCCAGGCTTGAAGTAAAAAAGCGCAGCCATAAAATGTACATTTTTCCTTGATTGCATTTTTACACAAGGAACTGTATAGATGGGTTAAAACAGAAGAACCCCAACTATACTTTCTAGTTTTTTCGAAGTCTCTAAGTAAATTTAAATACATAAAATTTATACTATTTCCCGTACTTTCGGGAAATAAAAAGGTTCCAAATAGTATCATTATATAAGTTCTAGCTTTTATTACCTTAGCTAGCTCGGAGGAATTTTCGTTCAATTTCAGAGTCGCATAATGATTTTTCAGCTCAGTTAGTAGTATACCCTGGCCTCTCGCACCACCACCTTCAACCATATCCCTACCCAACAATTCTTCACACAGAGAATTGGGTTGTTGAGCCAACCCGGTAACCGTCTTACCGTCGACAGGGAGACCCAATAACATATACAAGTCCTCTAGTGTGACGGTTCATTCACCTATTGGTAGATGAAATGTATGGGTCTCTTGTCTCCACCTTTCCAACATTGCAAGTATGAACTTTGAATCAATTGTGCAGTTGAAGATCTTTATAATGTTTCCAAAACCTACGTAATCGAGATATGGTACAATCAACGGGTCGAGAGCAAGGTAGTTGTGTGACCGGATTCTGAATCTTTTAGTATCCTAAGTTAATAATGTAAAAGGTGTAAGAGTAGGTAAGTAAGATGAACAAAGCATCACTAGAAGTATGAAAAATGTATAAGTATAAAAGAAACTTACAAATACTGCAATGTTGTCCCTTGTGCCTCTGTGAGAATCACCCATTGTGAGAAGAGCCATTGTTGAAAATGCCTGAGATTATGAAAGAGTTTGAAATTATAAGAGATTATGAAAGATTTTGTAGCAGAGAGTGAGATGATTGTGGATGCGAGAGAAGTATGTAATGATCTATATTTATAGGCAAAAAAAATTAATAGAGTAAGTGAGGTGGTAGGTGGGTGCATGCATGCATGATAAGTGTCACTCTTGCAGTGTAGGTGCAGGCTACGTGGCAGCCTTGGAGAAGGCATCCCTGGCATGCATGTAACATGATTGGACATGAAGGGAGGCGCCATTGGACTTGGAGAAAGAGTACAAAAATGAAAGGTTTCGTCATCCCTGTTGGCGAATAAGAGGTGGCATGGGTTGCAGTGTAGGCGCAGGCTAGGAGACAGCCTTGGAGAAGGCATCTCTGAATGCATGTAACACTATTGGATGTGATGAGAGGCCCCTTAGAGGTTGTAGTGTAGGTGCAGGCTAGGTGATAGCCTTGGAGAAGGCATCTCTGCATGCATGTAACATGATTGGGTATGAAGGGAGACGTCATTGGACTTGGCAAAAGAATACAAAAATGAAAGGTGTCGCCATCCCTGTTGGTGAATAATAGGTGGCATGGGTTGCAGTGTAGGCGCAGGCTAGGTGACAGCCTTAGAGAAAGCATCTCTGAATGCATGTAACACTATTGGACATGATGGGAGGTGCCTTAGAGGTTGTAGTGTAGGTGCAGTGTAGGCGCAGACTAGGTGACAGCCTTGGAGAAGGCATCTCTGCATGCATGTAACACGATTGGACATGAAGGGATGCACCATTAGACTTGACGAAAGAGTACAAAAATGAAAGGTGTTGTCATCCATGTTGGAGAATAAGAGGTGGCATGGGTTGCAGAGTAGGCGCAGGCTAGGTGACAGCCTTGGAGAAGGCATCTCTGAATGCATGTAACACTATTGGACATGATGGGAGGCGCCTTAGAGGTTGCAGTGTAGGTGCAGCGTAGGCGCATGCTAGGTGGCAGCCTTGGAGAAGGCATCTCTGAATGCATGTTGGTTAATTCAAATTCAGTACAACTTATTTAATCTTACATTTATCAAAAACACTCATACACTTAATCTCTCAAACACTAGAACATTCAAAAATTCCAGCAATTAACTCATAAACTTCAAACCTTCGAACCTTCAAACCTTCAAAACAGTCATACACAATGGCCTCTGCACCCGAATATGTGGTAAGTGCACATTTCAACGGTGAGACATACATTTGTCCCACCTCTGGGTTTTTGTTTAGAGACACTGAGAACATCCGATTTTGTTTAAACAGGAAAGCCAATTTCTTGTACTTTAAAAAACGATTGGAGGCCAAACTTGGACGAGGCCCCGTGACACAAATATTTTATCAGAATCCGGTTTTTTTTTGTAATAACCAAATAATATTTTATAAGGTTGAGGTTCAATATGACGAGGATCTTCAGAATATGTTTTCCAATCATGAGTATTCTGGGTACGACTCTATTGAGTTGTTCATTATGCTGCGAGAGCCTCAACTGTCACAAGTGGTTGATCCTTTGGAGACCGAACAAGTAGAAGTGGATGCAGTTGAAGAAGAAGAAGAAGATGACGAGTTGGAGTTTGATGAAATGGTCAATGATGATTCTGAAGACGATGGGATACCTGGTATTCCTGCAAACAAGATCTACACACCACCTCCGCACATGACAAACTTCAACATGGGCGGAGATGAACTGTCTTCTGATTTATTTTTCAATCCGTATATGCAGTCGGATGAAAACTTAAAAAAGAAAGATAAATTTCATAACAGAGAAGAATGTATCAGAGCCATCAAAAAATTTCACATGCTCAACTTGTTCGATTTTAAGGTGGACCGTGTAAATCAAGAAAGGTACAAGATCAAGTGTGTTCACCCTGATTGTATGTTCAAGCTCACTGCATCATACAGATTAAGAGGTGATTGTTGGGTCATAGGTTCCATGTCTATCCACACTTGTATCAGTTCTACTCAATCACAGGATCATCGAAAACTTAATTATGATCTCATTTGTCAAGAAATCCTACCACTCGTCAATAATGATCCATCATTGAAGGTGAAAACCATAATCTCCCACATCACTACGGCATTTAACTATACTCCGTCTTACCGAAAGGCGTGGTTAGCAAAGACCAAGGCGATTGAAAAGGTATATGGAAACTGGGAGGAGTCATACCAAGAACTTCCTCGCTACCTGAATGCACTCCAGACTTATTCTCCGGGTACTGTTTATTCTGGAAACAGTGCCAGCATACGCCTCGGATGGTAGTCAACTCAACGGAAATAGAATATTCAGTCGAGTGTTTTGGGCTTTTCAACCTTGCATCACAGGGTTTGCGTCATGCAAACCAATTATACAAATTGATGGGACTTGGTTGTATGGTAAATACAAAGGCACGCTACTGATGGTAGTTGCACAAGATGGCAACAACAACATTTTCCCAATTTCCTTTGCCCTAGTCGAGGGGAAGACTGGTGGTGTTTGGAGCTTTTTTCTCAAAAATCTGCGAACACATGTGGCTCCTCAACCAGATCTCTGTTTAATCTCTGATAGACATGCATCCATTGAAAGTGCATACAATAATCCTGCAAACGGTTGGCATGACCCTCCTTCTACGCATATCTATTGCATTAGACATATTGTCCAAAATTTCACGAGGGAGATCAAAGATAAAACACTTAGGAAAGCGGTTATGAATGCGGGATATGCATTGACACAACCTACGTTCAAATATTATCGCAACGAGATCCGTTTGTCAAATCCAGAAGCCGGTAGGTGGATCGATAATATTCTAGTAGAAAAATGGACTAGGTCATATGATAATGGACAAAGATGGGGCCACATGACAACAAATTTAATTGAATCGATGAATGGGGTATTCAAAGGCGTACGAAACCTCCCGGTCACTGCTTTGGTTAAATCAACATATTTTAGGATGACTTCGTTATTTGCTAAAAGAGGTGAAATGTGGAATGCGGTGTTGCAATTTGGACAACTATGGAGTGAAAGCTGCATGAAGTACATTAAGGCAGAAAGTGCCAAAGCCAACACCCATATGGTTATACGGTTTGACCGACACAGCCACAACTTCATTGTCAAAGAGACAATCGACCACAATGAGGGCCTGCCAAGACAAGAATATAGGGTTGTACTACCTTCTCGTTGGTGCGATTGTGGCAAGCTTCAAGCTTTTCGTATGCCTTGCTCTCATGTCATTGCCGCGTGTGCCTATACTCATCAAGACGCGCTACAACTTCTGTCACACATTTACAAATCCGAAACGTTGCTCAATGTTTACAACAACAACTTCCCTTTGGTAGCAAAACCAGATTATTGGCCTGCATACGACGGCGAAATAGTATGGCACAATGACCAAATGCGAAGGAATAAAAAGGATCGTCCCAAAAGTAAGCGCATCACAACTGAAATGGACTCCCTTGACAAGCTGGAAAGAAAGTGTGGTTTATGTCGTCAGGTCGGACACAATCGCAAAAATTGTCTGAATCAGGCTACTGCCTCAACCACATAAAAATTGTATTATAAAAAAATCTTTCCTTTATTATGTTGTAAACATTAGGATTTTTCGTTAACAGTATTTGTTACAATAAACATTGCGCGAACAAGAAAAAAACACGATAAACCATCTACGAAATTACAACCGTTAAAATAATTTCATCTGACCCATGCATCATCAACATTACGTCGCTGTCTATTTTGACTTCCTCCAACCAAAAATTAGGTCTTCCTGTCGCAAGTGAGATTGTTGTTCGTTTTCGCTGGATCCTTCTAATTTGTTCTTCCTCCATGATGTCTCCCTTTAGCCATCACATCAACTCCCTCTTCAGACACTCCATGGAGTGAATGTGCCAGAATTTCATTTTCATCGAAGATTTTGTGGCGGAGAAAATAACGTAACCATCTCTGGTAAAAATCATGGGCGATGTCATGACGCAAATAACAGAGTAAAAAAATAAGAGAACAATGCGAAAAAGTGTGAGGAATGACGGAGAAACGGACAAATTATTTATCAAAATAGCATTTTGCCCTATGAGCCAAGTGAGATGGCGTCTCCTCTCACTTTTAAAGTGCATGCGCCATCTCACTTGGCTAAAAGAGAGAGGAGGCGCCAAGTGGGATGGCGCCTAGGGCAAGCATGTGAGTGGAGGCGCCAAGTGAGATGATTCCTCCCTTGGAGAATTTTCTGAAACATGATTATTTGCGTAATTTTTTCCGAAACATGGTTATTTGCGAATTTTTTTTTAATACATGATTATTCCCAAAAAAAATTTACAACTTTCACTTGATTTTTAGTTTTTCTCAAAGTTGTTTCATCTTAAACTCTAAAACAAAACATGGAAATTTACTAAAAGAGGAAAGAGAAAAATATGATAAAAATTATTTAAAGTTTATAAAATTTTTAAAATCCACTTTAAATTCGAATTCATGTTAGAAGTTGGCTTAGTTGACTCGTAATGAAGTTTGCAATCCCTGTTAGTATTACCCTATATGTCTGCAAATAGACGTTAAATATATCCACATTTTGTTCCATCAAATTTTGGTTCCTAGAACATTATCTTGTTAGACAAAAATAGCGGAGTTAAAAAGATACGGGACCATTAAGCTTCTATTAATTTGCATGGTACATATTCACGCGTATGTTACAGACGTAGATGCTTTATTCAATTGTGTAATGTAACAACTCATAGGTATATTTTCGATCGCAAGTTCATATGATGACAGATGAAGGTCTCATCAGAATCTTCAGATATTATTCTGCAAAAACTCAACATAAACAAGTCTTCTATTGTATAAATAATATGAGAGAATCGTTCTTTAAATACAAAACTTATATTTTTATTTACGATGGAAAATTCAAATCAATCACCTCGTTTATTTTTTAATTAGATCGAAAATGAACATAATCAACTAAACCTGACCCCTTAAATATTAATTTCACGTTATTTGAATTCATCGATTTAAAACCTAACCATTTCTTTTCAATATTATGTATTATATTTCTCTTCTCTGCTGGAAAATTTCTTCATTGTTAAATCGATTTTCTTCCTTTTAAGTACCTTGAGTTACTAATGAGATTGATTCTATAGACTTAGAACCACTTTGGATTCTTTAGTTAACTTGATGGAAAACAAACACAATTCTTAGAAGCATAGGTATGTTTGCTTGTGTGGCAGAGTGACTCTACTTAATTTAGTGTTTAATGTTATCTCCATTTTTTTTGTCTTATTTGAAGATGTCTTTTAAGGTATGAAAGTGTGAGTGTGTGAGTTATTTTTAATGAAGAGAGAAAGAAAAAATAATAAAAGAAATAAAGATTATATTATTCACTTGAATTGTATTGTATAAAATAAAGATATGTACTATGATTATTTTTATACAACTCTAATTGGACTGGACTAACACAGCTTAGATTATATTTAAATATTAAATCTAATCAAATCAAATCTAATATTTCAACACACTCTCTTAATTCAAGTTGTCGAACCTATGATAATCATAGTCGATCTAACCTATTTTTAGTTTCTTTCTCAAATTCAAGAATCTGTCGATCTTCAATCTTTTGGTGAAAATATCGATCAATTGTGCTTCATCTATGCAATGTCTAACACCAACTTCACATCGATTTACCTTTTCCCTTTGGAAGTGAAATCTAACTTCAATATGTGTTGTGAATCTTGTTGTGAATTACGACAAAATTCAATATCAATTTGTGAGATAAAAAATAGTAGCAACCAAAATAAATGATCTACAACAATAATAATCCATACACAGATAATATAACTGAATAATGCAAGAAAAAGATGAAGGTTTGTTTATTCAGTTCCATCAAACAATATACTCTGGGGGAGAGAGCAACCCTCAATTCACTATACTCAGAAGGTTGTTACAAGATATTACAGATGAGTTACAAGAAAATAGCTTTTGCCTTCAGGTTCCCAAGAACAACCCTGAAGGCGCCAAAGAATTACCATATTTTCTAACCAAGTGTTTCCTAACCTCTTCAACCTTCAATATATGAATAACTCAAGTCCAAAGTGTAAATAAGTGTTTCTCAATTCCCAATAACTTTATATAACTCCAAAAGTTTTCAAAATCTTTACCCTTATAAGGTATCCCTTGAGAATAGACAAAACTCTATACTATACCTTTAAACTCTTACTCTCCCTTAGTCATGTAAGCTCTAAGATTGTCACATTGTAATAACAGAAGAGATACATATTTATAATAGCCAAAATTCAACTAATGGTTAAAATAAAATATATTATTATAATCTTATAATATCTCTTATAATATTATATATATATATATATATATATATATATATATATATATATATATATATATATATATATATATATATATATATATATATATATATATATATATATATATATATATATATATATATATATATATATATATATATATATATATATATATATATATATATATATATATATATATATATATATATATATATATATATATATATATTATAATATCTTTTATAATATCTTTTATAATATCTTTTTATATTAATTTATATTATCTTCAAATTATTATAAAATATTATATTTAATGAATGAATTAATGAATCGAACCGACCAATTTCGATACCCGTGAACCGTTCAAATCAGATTACTTTTCTGCTTTCTAATTTTTGACAATCTCGAAACATGTTTTATTTCTCTTCATGAATAAAGGTTATAAGGCATATTACAACAATCTCCACATTGACTTAAAACCGTGTTGATATCAATTTAACCATCAACAACATTGCTACTCTCTACCAGATTAAAACTCTAACCAATAACATTGATCAAATTTAAACAACCCCTGCATCTCGATCTTGCCACTTGCATCCACTTGTTTCCAATTATACTTGTCTGCCTGGATACTTTTACAAGCCTACAAGTATGATTTTTCAACCACCCTTGACTCCACATGTTTTCAAATGCCTCCCTGAAGGATTTTCTTCTTTTATTTTGCAGTCCTTCAGCTAAATTAAAAACATAATATCCAAGGCTAGCATAATCGTCCATTTGAGATACTACAATAACTCTCCTTGCCTTATCATGAGTCAAATGATAATCAGAGATCTCTGTAACCGTTTCTTCACTACTGCTAGCATTCATAGTAGGAAACTCCACCTCAAACTGAGTTTTCTCCGTTATAGTTTTTACTAGGTTTCTCCCTTAGTTTTCACTATTCTCTATCTGAAGAAATTGTCTACCAATCAAGTAAGTTGTTTTAACCTCAGCTCTTTCCCAAAAACTCAATAACAACTTAACGATAACATGCATTTTTATCCCTTGATTTCTGCTAAATTCATTATACTTCTCTGAAACTTTCTCAAGACATTCATAACGCCTTAAACTCAAATCTCATAGTTCTTTCTTGTCATGAAAGCCTCCACTAACTAATAATGAATTAACAACATATGAACCTTCTAAAATATATAGACCATATATTTTATACCTTTTAGCAATAATCAATTCATCATACGAAATCTTCAATATTCCATGTTCAACTCAAGTACAATAGCCTAGATCATCAAACATACTTATATATAACAAATTTCTCTTAAGTTCTGGAACATACCTCACATTATGAATAAGAAGTTCACAATCATCAAACATTTTAAGTCTGACCGTACCAATACTATAAACCTTGCAAGCCTTATTATCACCAAGGTGAACTACTCCATCTTGCATCATCTTCAAAGTTTCAAAGTATTATATTCTTGGATACATGTGATAAAAGAAAATTGAGTCAATAACCCAACTATCTTTAGTTTCAAAATTCGATACTACTAGTACATCAGCATCCTCATAACTTTCCTCACCCAAGAAAACTGCAGCTTGAACAGAATTTTCATTGACCTTTCTCTTAGGACAATCCCTTTTAAAGTGACTGATTTTATGACAATTAAAACATTTTATATTTGATTTTCCAGACCTCTTTATTTTGACATCCCTTTACGCTCACCTCATCCTCTTGACACATTTAAGCCTTCACCACTATCTTCAATCTTTAAATCTTTCGACATTGAAAATTATTTGAATTTCACTATCGTCTGGATTTCATCCAAAGTAATAGTACCTTACTATAAAGAAGGACATACTTAAAGTGCTTAAAGGATCTGAGTAATAAACTCAACAGTAGTAAAGCTTTGTCATCATCATCAATATTCACTTCAATATTCTCAAGATCATAAATAATCTTGTGAAATTCTGTAAGTTGTTGAACTGTGGATTTATGTTCCACCATTCAGAATGAATAGAGTTGTTGTTTCAGACACAACCTGTGAGCCAAAGACTTAGTCATATACAATGATTCAAGTTTTACCCACATAGCAACCACGGTTTTCTCTCCGGAGACCTCTCTTAGAACTTTATCTTCGAGGCACAAAATAATGGCACTTATGGCCTTATTTATAACACCCCATTTTTATTCAATAAATTATATAAAATCAAAGTTTCAAAATTTCTAACAACGGAATGTTACACTTTCAACTCAAACAACGACATTCAATCACTTATAGTTCCGATACATAACACATAAAATTCTGATGAACCGATAAGAACTTGTTTAGTCTTTAAAAAAAATAAAACAACTTTCATTACTATGCAGCGGATTCACAAAATTCAACTGAAACACCATAACATCGTCCAACTCAAAACAACTTTAAGATAACAAGTCTTTAATGAAAACAACTTAAAAATTCAGCAACATAATAAAAACCAACAATAAGGAAAATATGCGTCCATCCCCTCGAGTGCTACGTATCAGAGCAACAACACCAAGTCAGACTAATGAAGGTAACAACTATCCTTCTTGATTACCTGCACGTTACCAACAGAGGACAATATTCAAACAGAAGGGGTGAGATATCAAACAATATAATCGGATGTACGATAAATAATATATTAGGATTAAATCATACAATTCACCACTTCACAGCTTTTTATCGACATTTAACATAATTAATTCATCCACACGACAACTCGGGATGCAACATGGAATACGACTCGTTTTTATGCACATGCATGTGGTACCAATGGAGTAAAACTCTCAACTTAGAAATCTTCCAATAAATAGAGGCATCAACAAGACATAAGCCTACAACTTTATATTTGCCAATCCAGGTTAACTTGACGAGCATCAGCTCCAACATGATATGTTATGTATTCATTAACAACATGAACGTAATAACAACAACAATAATTCAACGTAATTCAACATTGACCATAATCCTACAACTTAATATTTTTCCCATAAGTAGAAGAAATAACATCACCTGCTAACTCACATTTTTCAACAAAAACACCACCCAACAAATCAACCAAAAATTACTATAAATAAACCGCGTAATTATTTGGACTATTTCGATTAAAACTGATTAATTAATTATCAACCAAAAGTTCTATTATTTCCATTTATAAAACTTCTACAATATTATTATACTAATAATACTAAATTATACTATTGACCTATTATATATTATAAACTTGAACATGATTCTTAGTTTAAAACAATATTATACTAATTGTAATAATAGAAACTTGAACGTGATTCATGCTCGCCGCTACATATTATTAACAATTGTCATATCCAACATTATTATATGTTATATGATATATCTAACCAATTGATATACTACATTGTTATACAATATAACTATCCACTGTATCTACCAAATTGCCAATACCTGATAAAACATGTGGCTGCTATAGTATTGTACTTAATGGTCAGATTTTATCAAATTGTTGTAGTTTAGTTTGGCTTCAAAACAGATGATACACTAACCTACCAAATGGTTATATCTACAAAAAAAAAACTACTGCATATACATGGTATGCTACAGTACTATCATTTACTAATTAATTTATTTGACATTACCATGTACAAAGATATTACCTTTATTTTATTGAACCAATACATATGAGATACTATTATAATAATCCTGCAATGTATCAATTTATAAGTACTTGCACTAATTCAAAATTTTCTGCTACTAAATTTAACAAAAAATCTATAACTAAAATATCAATAATTTAGTAAAGATGTATTATTATTCGATAGTACCAACTTGCTCTACTGACAATTCTAAACATGTCAGAATTACGTAAAACGAATAAAAAGTGACTTTTAATAACTTAAAACAACTCTATTAATAACTTTAACAACACTATTGACAACTCTAACAATCCTATTGACAACTCAATTGACACTCTATTAAAATATAAATTAACTCAAATTAACTATTTATCCAAATACTTATTTCTAATCTATAACTTCAAAAACAAATGGTTTACTAATAATATTAACTTATTATTATATTAATTATTTATGCTAATGAAATCCATATATATAAAAAAACAGTGAGAAGTTACGCTACTGCCTGCAATGGTTTCGCTACAGTATATTTAACAATATACATGTAAGGCACCTAAATCTCTTCCTAAACCACTAAGTCCTTTAACGCTACAATATCACATTTATGGAATTGAAGAGAATGACATATATATATATATATATATATATATATATATATATATATATATATATATATATATATATATATATATATATATATATATATATATAGATAGATAGATAGATAGGTACCTTATATTAAATTAGGTTTTCAATCATTTTTCAATTTCAACAATATATCAATTTCAAACACAATTAGAAACAATTTTTTCAACCCAATCTCAAATATCATTCATCATATACCCTATTATAGAGTCAAAACCCCACTTTTATTTTGGATTGAAGGTTGCTCTAATTTGTGATCTACCCGTTGGAACCTCGTTTTTACCTCTCTTCCTTCTCTGCAACTTTTCTTCGTACACCACTTGTTCCAATTCTTACTGTTACTTCCTTTCTAACCTAATTTTCTATATTTCCTATTTTCTTATAATAATATTATTATTATTATTCTATTTAGTCTTATTGGGCCTACTAGTCAACACTCTACTTTTTACTATAACCAACACAACAACTAAGCCTACTAAATAAATAGGCTTATATAATTCTAATATTATTAATAATATTATTTCCACAACTTAAATAAACCAATTTATCAAATAACCACATGACAACTTAAATCGACATTTCATAACTTTTGAAAATTTAATCAGAAAAATATTCGAAAATATTTAATTAAATAATTAATTAAATATTAGGAGTTACAACTCTCCCCCACTTAGAATATTTTCGTCCTCGAAAATTTACCTTGTTCAAACAACTCAGGGTAGGAGTCTCGCATCTTGCTTTCCAACTCCCACGTCATGTTTTCTTCGGAAGCTCCTAGCCAGACTACTTTCACCAAAGCAATCTCCTTGCTTCTTAGATCTTCATTTCATGATCCGCGATTCGCACAAGCACTGTTTCCACAGTAAGATTATCCCGTACTTGAATATCATCCATATGAATCACATGAGGTGGATCTGAAATATACTTCCGGAGTTGTGACACATGAAACACATCATGCAAATTTGAAAGATTAGGCGGTAAAGCCACTCTATAAGAAACATTCCCAACTCTGTCAGAAATTTGATACGGACCAATAAAACGAGAAGTGAGCTTCTTAGACTTCAATGTTCGTCCAACACCGGTCATAGGTTTAACTCTCAGAAACACATGGTCACCTGCTTGAAATTCTAAATCTTTCCTTCGCTTGTCATGATAACTCTTATGTCTACTTTGGGAAGCTTTCATCTTTTCTCGAATCAACTTCACCTTCTCAATAGTCTCACGAACAATTTCAAGTCCAAGTACTACACTTTCTCCAGACTCTTGCCAACATAAAGGAGTTCTACATCTCTGACCATACAACACTTCAAAAGGTGCCATTCTAATACTAGAATGGTAACTGTTATTATAAGTGAACTCTATTAAAGGAAGATAAGTATCCCACGAACCTCCCTGCTCAAGTACACATGCTCTCAATAAATCTTCCAAGGACTGAATAGTCTTCTCCGTCTGACCATCCGTCTGAGGATGATACGCCGAACTATAAACCTCAACTTAGAAACCAATGCCTCTTACAAACTCTTCCAAAAATTTGAAGTAAACCTTGGATCTCAATCCGACACAATGCACAAAGGAACACCATGCAGCTTTACAGTTACACTAGTATAAATCTCTGCCAGCTTCGACACTGGAAAACTGATGTTAATAGGAATACAATGAGCCGACTTTGTAAGCCTATCAACAATCACCCAAATCGAGTCATGTCCTCTTGAAGTATTAGGTAACCCCGTTACAAAGTCCATCGAAATGCTATCACATTTCCATTATGGAACTTCTAACGGTTGCGTCAACCCTGCAGGCTTCTGATGCTCAACTTTCAAATTCTGATAAGTTAAACATGCATACACAAACTGCGCTACATCACACTTCATCTCAGGCCACCAAAACAAATTCTTCAAATCTTGATACATTTAAGTAGCTCCCAAATGAATACTCAATTTGATTCTATGACTTTCCTCAAGAATGACTTTCTTCATCTCCGCATAATTAAGAACACAAATTCGATTACGGAATCTCAACACACCTTGCACATCTAACTTCAAATCACTATTCTCAGATTGATCAATTCCAACCATCGAATCTACTAGTTTCACGTGTAACTTCTGAGCTTCTTTGATACTGTCTCGAAATTCATTGTTAATTTTCAACATACCTAGCATAACACTTTGCGGTGTCACTTCGCAAACTAAGCTCATATATCTGAATTGTTCAATTAATTCCAATTCTTTAACCATCATTGCCGACATATGTAAAGTCTTTCGACTTAACGCATCAACCACCATATTCGCTTTTCCTGGATGATAATTTAAACCGAAATCATAATCTTTTAACAACTCCAACCACCTTCGTTGTCTCATGTTCAATTCCTTCTGATCAAATAAATATTTTAGACTATTATGGTCACTAAATACTTCAAATCTAGAACCATAGAGGTAGTGTCTCCAAATCTTCAACACAAATACAACTGCAGCAAGCTCTAAATCATGTGTAGGATAGTTCTTTTCATGAGTCCTCAACTGCCTTGACGCATAAGCAACTACCTTATCATTCTGCATCAACACACCTCCTAAACCCATCTTAGAATCATCATAGTATACCACAAAAGGTTCTCTTGGATTAGGTAATGTCAAAATCAGAGTCGACGTCAATATTTTCTTTAATTCTGTAAAACTTCCTTCACACTGAACATCCCATACAAAAGCTCTACCTTTACAAGTCAACTTAGTTAACAGAAGTGCCAACTTAGAAAAACATTCCATAAACCTTCTATAATAACCAGCTAATTCCAAAAAGCTTCTAATCCCGGTAGCCGACTTTGGAGTTTCCCATTGCAACACAACATCTACTTTAGATGGATCTACAGTAATTCCACTACCTGAGATAACATGACCAAGAAAAATAATCTCCTTTAACCAAAATTCACACTTGGACAACTTTGCATACAACTTATTCTCTTCCAAAACTTACAATACTATTCTTAAGTGTTCTGCATACTCTTCCTCCCATTTAGAGTAAATCAAAATGTCATCAATGAACACAGATACAAATTGATCCAAATAAGTATAAAAGATATGGTTCATATATTCCATAAATACTCCCGGTGCATTAGTAACACCAAAAGGCATCACCGAATACTCATAATATCCATAACACTCTCCGAAAGCCGTCTTATGGATATCTCCATCCTTCACTTTAATTGGATGATAACCTGACCTCAAATCAATCTTACTAAACACAAGAGCACCCACCAATTGATCCATCAAGTCGTCTATTCTTGCAAATAGATACCTGTTCTTAATGGTCACTTTATTCAATTGTCTATAATCAACACAAAATCTCATACTTCCATCTTTCTTCTTTACTAGCAACATTGGAGCTCCCCACAGCGATACACTTAGTCTTACCAATTTCTTTTCAAGTAAATCCTCCAATTGCTTCTTTAAATCTGACAATTCAGATGCAAACATCCTGTATGGTGCCATAGAAACAGGTCTGGTACCAGGTACATGATCAATAGCAAATTCGACTTCTCTCTCCGGTGGTACATCAGGAATTTCATCAGGGAAAACTTCAAGAAATTCATGCACCACTCGTAATTCCTCAATTATAGCTTGATTCTCGACAAATAGTGACGTCATCAACGAGAACATCTGAGCCTCTTCTTGCATCAATTGTCGCAACTGTTTAGCAGACAACAGACCAGCTTCCTCTTCTTTTGGAGTAGAAAACCTCACCGACTTGTTATAACAGTTAATATGAACATAGTTATGCTCTAACCAGTTCATACTTAAGATCACGTCTAACCCATTTAAAGGAAAATAAACTAAATCAAAGACAATGTCTTTGTAGAAGATCGAAAAAGGGAACTTTAAAAACACAAAGGAAGTAGTCACCAACCCCTTGGCTATAGTATCGTAGAACATCCCTCCATTCATAGAAGACAACATAAGACCCAATCTTTTAACACAATCATTAGCAATAAAGCAATGAGTAGCACCGGTATCAATAATAGTAATTAAAGGAGTACTATTAATGAAATATGTACTTCTGATGAGTTTGTCCTCGTTAGCCGTCTGATTCTCAACCAAAGCGAACACCTTACCACTGGTTTGCGCCTTCTTTGGCTTCTGACACTAACTACTGTGATACAGTGGGAGAACTGATTTGGGTGTTTTGCGTTTGATCTCAAATGTTGCGGTTAGCAAGAGTCGCCATCGAATTTTCTTTTATCTAAAAGGAAAGGCTGAAAAGAACAGGAAAGACCTTTGAGATTATTTCTTGAGTTCAGGGGGTATATTATGAAAAGGGAAGGTGTTAGCACCCTTTCCATCCATAGCTATCTATAGGCTCTTAGTTGCTTACTAGAGCACTTGCTTTTTTGTTTGAAAATGTGCTTTGTGTGGTTTTTGAAAGTATTTTGAAAAGGCGCCTTCGTTTAGGCAAACTTTGTAATAATTCTCGTTTGTAAGAGCGTCTACAAAGTGTTGAGCTTTTGAAAATATTTCATGTTCAGAAAATGTTTTGAAAGTGTTTGGTGTTTGTTTTGAAAATAAGTAAGAGTGTTTGATTTGAAATTGAGCAAGCAACTGAGAACAATCTACCTACTCAAAAGTCTTTGTTCATTTCTTTCTTCCTTTGATATTGCTATCTTACCATTGATTTGGTAAGAAGTCTTATCTTTAGATGTAAAGGGACGGGTGTGGATCATCGTATAGCCATGATAGCAATGTTGTGAGATATCTTAACATTTCTCTTTGAGGGACTAAGATCATTTTGAAAGGCAACATTGATAGCGTCATCGAGGGACTATGATCTTGTATTTTTTATTACTTTTTGCTAAGATACCCCACATGCATAACATGGCCATTTTGGTAAGGCAACAAAGTGGAATTACCCTAAGAGTGTAAGTGTGCAAGTGTGTTGATTTACATGCTTGTTTATCTTGAATTAGGGTTTGCTAACTTGTTGATTTTATCTTTCCATACAAACCCTAATTACTAGCATTTATATAAAGCGATAAATTGCGGAAAGTAAAAATACTAAGATACTAAATCATTAGGGGAGGGGGTATACAAATTTACAAATGGGGGATTTGCAAGAAAATTAAATCTAATTAACTATTACAACTATATTGAATAAATGTACAAGAATTGAATAAATAATAATGTACAAATGCAGAAAATGAAAAAAAGATAAATTATTTTGTTTGGTTTTCATGAAAGGGATTTAACCTAATTAAGATAGAGGATTAATTAAAATTAAATAAAAATTAACTTAAACTAATTAAGAAAAGAAATTGACTTAAAAATGATTTTTAGGGTTTTTTATGAAAAGGTTTTAAATTAATAAAAATAGAATGAAAGTTAATCAATTAAAATAAACCTAAGTTCTAAATTAATTTTAATTTACAAGAGGATAATATAATAATTAAATCTAATTATATAAATATTAATTATTTAAGAAAAGAAATTAAATTTATTAAGAAAAATGTTTTTTTTTGGTCTTTTTGTTTTATGAAGAAAATAAAATAAATAAGTGTAATAATAAACAAAAATATTTTCATATTTTTATTAATAATAATAATAATAATAGTAATAATAATAATAATAATAATAATAATAATAATAATAATAATAATAATAATAATAATAATAATGAAAATATAAATAAAGAAAAAGAAATAAAATAGAATAAGAAAAAAAAGAAAATAATAAGAGAAAATAAGCCAGGGGTGCAAGAGTAGTCAGGAGGTTAGAAGAAGCAAAAAACAATAAAGCCCAATGGAGAGGTCGAGGCGCCTGTTTCAAACAAAAAAAGGAAAAATGTGAAAAAAGGCAAAATAGTACCACTGGGGCTCGAACGAAGGTTCCAAAGGTTAAAGGGCTGCGCTTTACCATTGGGTTGGCTATACATATGTTGATATAAACAAAACAATAAATATGTAACATAAATCAAGTCCTGAATGAACTTCATCTTCAACCTCCAGCCAGAGAACCTGTAACTCATTCATTTCTCATCCATTCACAAAACTTCCAACATCAAACTTGTTAGAAATTTCCTCACGGTTCTGAATGTGTAAATAACTTAAGCTAATTCTTAAAGATGAGCATGAATTTCTAACAGTACCAAATTCTGACCTAAATATTTTCAGAGGTTCAAACTCAAAATTCTCTCTACTCAAGCAACATAAATGAAATCTATGGACATGTATAGTTTCAGGGCAATGATGTCTACATCTTATCTTCACAAATGCCAACCTAACAATGTCTAAATGAGAAGATAGAAGTTCAAGAAAAATACCTCAAAATTGGAAATCGTGAAATGAGTTTGAGCTTGATTCAAGGTGCTGCAGTGATAAGGTTAGCTTCCTTGAGTCTCTAGGAAGCTAATGCAATGCTCAGCTTGAGTTGAGAGTGGCTCAAATGGTCTGGAGAACTCAATGTGCAATGCTCTATTTTTGGTTATGGAGGATGATGGAAATGGAGTTACAGTCATATAACATGGACAAGGATGGTTTATATTTGATGCAAGGAAGCTTTAGGAACTAAAAGGCCAAAAAACGCGCGAGGGAAATGGAAGTTTGAAGTTCAAAGTCAGAAATTATGCAACAATGGAGTTTTTGGGCAATTTCTAATTTGAGGGAGTTTGGGAGTGTTTCAGGGTTCTCAAGCTCGTGTCTTAGCTCACAAATAGTGACTCTATTTACAAGCAACAAGTTTGGAGACTTGTCCTTGATCAGAATTCAAAATCACATGTTATGGCTCATTTTCTTGTTTTTGAAGCAAGCTTGACACACATTGTCCCAATGCATAGTACAAGGTTGTTTAGAGTGGTTGCATTTAAACATGTTTATCTGACTTTGTATGTTGAGTGTGTGCTGAAGAAATAAGTTAGGGGCTCAAGAAGAGTGGACTTTATGCATAAAGCCACTTTTCCAGAATGGCAATGTTGCCTTTCTCCCTAAAATGGTATTAAGCATGGGAAATGCATTGAATGCTTGGACTAAAGCTTCTAGTAGCTGTGAAAAACATTAATTATGGAGTGACAAACAAGTTTGAGGCTTGCAAAGAAAATATTATGCAGCCTAGCATGAATTTGGTTCATGTGTTTATCAAGAAATGATTTGTAATTCAAGAATGAAACCCTAACTTCTTGCCTTCAATTCTCCTTGAACAAGTATGATATCAATGAGTTCTTGGACATTTTGGAAAGCTTGTAGCATCCTCTATAATCTATATGTTGGAAATTTTTTTAAATTCATCTTGGAACCATGTGAAAAATTTCCATGAAGTTAGGTCAAAATCCTGGCTAAACTAGGGCAAAATTTCACTAAGTTTCCAAGTTTCATGTACATGTATTCACAAAATCATAACATGAAATCCATGGATTTATAGAAGAAATGGTGTTCTAAAATGTTTTAGATCTCATTGAGATCTACAACTTTCATGTTGGAATTTTCCTTTGAATCATCTTGCATCACGGTGAAAATTTTGCTTAAAGTTGTGAAAAAAAAATGAATTTTCCAACACTTAGAAAAATTTCTAAGTTTAGAAATTTTGACTTTTCAAAATGAAATCTTGACTTTTTGATTTATTGATGAATTTTTTCTTCATATTTTGACATTTTTTGATGAATTGTGATCTTTGTCACTTGATTTTGACCAAAAAGTCAAAGTTTGACTTTTCAGTATACGGTTGACTTTTCACCAGTTGACTGAAATTCATCTGTCCATCAATTGATATTGAGAAATGTTTTGAACCATGTCATTAGATCAAAATGAAGTATTTGAAACCTTGAGATCATAACTTAAACCAATCAAACATTTTCTAGGTCAAAAATCAGAAATTGCATCTTCTCAATCAAAACCCTAATTTTGACCATTTTGCCCTTTTGATGATCTGATCAAATTTATTGAGGAATTGTGATACAAAATTGATCAAATGACATATATGAGTTCATGATGTTGATATGGATCTAAAATTATGAAGTTTGACTGTAAATTGACCATAATTGACTTTTTCACCAAATATAGTTAATTTTAGGTCAACTGATCAATTGATTGAGCAAAAATGTGATCCAAGACTTGAAACTTGATATGAGAAATCTTGAGGGTCCAAAATGATCCATGAAAGTCATATGGAGAATTAAAAGTCCATTTGTCCTTGTGCAAACTCAAACCCTAATTTTCAGTCATCAGTGCTAGAGGAGATGTCTTGAGTTGATCAAACCCTGTGCAGTCTTGAATCCAAGGAGATCTTGTGGGGAATTATTTGAGAAATGAGAGGGAAAATTTTGGGGTAAAACAACTACCAATGTGTACTTATTCACCATGATTTAAACAAATCATATCTTTATGCTTGCATTCAGATACAACATGTCCAGCCTTACCACAACAGAAACACCTCTTCACCTCAACAATACACACATTGCTCTTATACCCAGGTTTTCCACATTTGAAATAAACCACAGCAGCATGAGCATCTGCCCCACTAGTTCTCTGACCATGAGCAACTTTCTATTTACCTTTACCAACTGGGGCATCATACGGCTTACCATGGTTCTTTTGGTGCTTACCCCTCTTCTCATTGATAATCTTATAGTGAGAATTATTATCCTCTTCATAAATCCTACAACTATCAATCAAATCAGCAAAGACACGAATCTTCTGGTATCCAATTTCCTTCTTGATCTCTGGGCGCAACCCGTTCTCAAACTTGATGCACTTTTAAAACTCAGCATTTTCCTCACTATAATGCGGATAAAACTTAGCCAACTCAGCAAACTTTGCAGCATACTCCACAATCGACATACTCCCTTTCTTCAGCTCAAGATAATCAATTTCCTTCTTACCACAAACATCTTTAGGGAAATACTTTCTCAAAAATTCCCTACGAAACACAGCCCAAATGACATTTTCCCCTGCAACTTCCAATCTCTGACAAGTCTCTAGCCACCAGTCATCAGCCTCAATTGCTAGCATATGAGTTCCATATCGAACCTTATGTGCTGGAGTGCAGTCCATCACACGGAATATTCTTTCAATCTCTTTTAACCAATCCAACGCTCCATCAGGATCATACTTACCCTTGAAGGTAGGCGGATTCTCCCTCTGGAAAGTTGCAAAACTACGAGATCCACCATTCTCTTCAGTGTTCTTTGATTCTCTATAGCATGCACCATTGCTTCTAAAGCAGCAGCAAGTGCAGCGTCATTCCTTCCAGCCATCTCAAACTTATGATCACAACACAAATAACTATTAGAATTAAAATTAACAATACTCGATTGTTAAACAAAACTATTACTCGATAACTTGGTCGGACATACCGACTTTACTCTGATACCACTAATGTAACACGCTATTTTGACCCAACGAATCATATAAAATAAGAGTTTCAAAATTTCTAACAACATATGGAATGTTACACTTTCAACTCAAACAACGACATTCAATCACTTATGTTTCAGATACATAACACATAAAATTCGGATGAACCGATAACAACTTGTTTAGTCTTTAAAAAAATAAAACAACTTTCATTAATACACAACGAATTCAAAAAATTCAACTGAAACATCATAACATCTTGTCCAACTCAAAACAACATTAAGACAACAAGTCTTTAATGAAAATAACTTAAAAATTCAAACATAAGAGGTGAGATATCTAACAATATAATCAGATGTACGATAAATAATATATTAGGATTAGATCATATAATTCACCACTTCACAACTTTTTATCGACATTTAACATGATTAATTCAACCATACGACAACTCAGGATACAACCTGAAATGTGACTCGTTTTTATGCATATGCATGTGGTACCAATGGAGAAAAACTCCCAACTTAAAAATCTTTCAATAAATAGAGGCATCAAGAAGGCATAAGCCTACAACTTTATATTTGCCAATCCATGCCAACATGACGAGTATCAGCTCCAACATGATATGCTATGTATGCATTAACAACATGAACGTAATAACAACAACAGTAATTCAACTTAATTCAATATTGACCATAAGCCTACAACTTAATATTTTTTTCCATAA
This sequence comes from Vicia faba, assembly GCA_948472305.1. Taxonomy (NCBI): domain Eukaryota; kingdom Viridiplantae; phylum Streptophyta; class Magnoliopsida; order Fabales; family Fabaceae; genus Vicia; species Vicia faba. The sequence continues at coordinate 776,357,577 of OX451736.1, read as the reverse complement.
ATAGAGGCAATAACATCAACTGCTATTTCACATTTTTCAATAAAAATACCACCCAACAAATCAACCAAAAATTACTACAAATAAACCGCGTAATTATTCGGACTATTTCGACTAAAACCGATTAATTAATTATCAGTCAAAAAGTTTTATTATTTCTACTTACAAAACTTCTACAATATTATTATACTAATAATACTAAATTATACTATTGACCTATTATATATTATAAACTTGAACATGATTCTTAGTTTAAAACATAATTACACTAATTGTAATAATAGAAACTTGAACTTGATTCATGCTCTCCGCTACATATTATTAACAATTACCATATCCAACATTGTTATTTGTTATATGATATATCTAACTAATTGCTATACTACATTGCTATACAATATAATCATCCATTGTATCTACCAAATTGCCAATATCTGATCAAACATGTGACTGCTACAGTATTGTACTTAATGGCCAGATCTTATCGAATTGCTGTAGTTTAGTTTGACTTCAAAACAGATGATACACTAACCTACCAAATGGTTATATCTACAAAAAAACTACTGCATATACATGGTATGCTACAGTGCTATCCTTTACTAATTAATTTGTTTGACACTATCATGTACAAAGATATTACATTTATTTTATTGAACCAATAGATATGAGATACTATTATAATAATTCTACAATGTATCAATTCATAAGTACTTGTACTAATTCAAAATTTCCTGCGACTAAATTTAACTAAAATTCCATAACTAAAATATCAATAATTTAGTAAGGATGTATTATTATTTGGTAGTCCCAACTTGCTATATTGACAACTTTAAACACGTCAGAATTACATAAAACGAATAAAAAGTGACTTTTAATAACTTAAAACAACTCTATTGATAACTTTAACAACACTATCGACAACTCTAACAATCCTATTGACAACTCAATAGACACTCTATTAGAATATAAATTAACTCAAATTAACTATTTATCCAAATACTTATTTCTAATCTATAACTTCAAAAAAAATGGTTTACTAATAATACTAACTTATTATTATATTATTAATTATTTATGCTAATGAAATCCATATATATATATATATATATATATATATATATATATATATATATATATATATATATATATATATATATATATATATATATATATATATATATATATATATATATATATATATATATATATATATATTGTTGATATTTGTATATATATAGTGTTAAAAATATTTGTATGTAGAATAGTCCCACATCGACTATATCATAGTATTAGTTATAATCTCTCTATATATAATAAAATCTCCTTAGTGCTTTTCAAGACACACGGTTTAACCTAAATATATCTTAGTTTCTCCTAATTCAATATGGTATCTAGAGCCTACTAACAGGAAATTCTTCGTCGTGTTTTACCCGGTTAACCCACTGTCTTCTGGTGACAATTTTTTTTTGCAAATCGTGTCATCACTCTGGTTTGCCTTCCACTTTCTAAAATTCTCCGGTAACCACCGAACTGCTGCCGCCATCCGCTGCTACTAATTTCGGTGACCTTCCGGCAAAAGCGTCTCCTTCGATCCAACCGATTCCAAAGCTTTTAACACCACCGCACTCGCCATCGTGCAACTTTTCCAAATCCGATACTCATGGCTAATCCTCAGAATTTTACGCCAAACTACGACGATTTCCTCAAGTGATATCAGAATTATCAGAACTCAGATTCTACTGCTTCGGTTGCACACACTGGTAATTTATCTGTTTACTTTTCTCAATCATCTTCTCTTGGACCTTGGGTCCTTGATTCTGGTGCGTCTGATCATGTTATTGGTAATAAAAATATTTTCTCTTCCCTCTCTACCTCTGGTTTCTTACCTACAATAACTTCTGCCAATGGTTCTCAAACCCAATCCGAAGGAATTGGTACTGTTCAAATTCTACCTTCTCTCTATGTTACTTCTGTTCTATATGTACCTAATTTTCCATTTAATTTACTTTCAGTCAGTCGTTTAAGTCGTTCTCTTGATTATATTGTCACCTTCACTAATAGTAATGTCACCCTGCAGGATCAGAGTTCGGAAAGGATAATTGGAGTCAGATGTGAGTCTCAAGGTCTTTATTACCTCTCAGTGTCATCTCAGACATGCTCAGTCAAAGATTCTCCACTCACAATCCATGCTCAGTTAAGTCATCCTATTCTTCCCAAATTACAGAAGTTGATGTCAAGTTTATCGAAAGTATCTACTTTACATTGTGAGTCGTGTCAGTTAGGGAAACACACTCGTAGTCAATTTCCCAATCGAGTCAATAAACGAGCTTTATCCCCTTTTTCTTTAGTTCACTCCAATGTTTGGGGTCCCTCACGTACTATCTCTACTCTTGAGTCTAGGTATTTTGTCACCTTTATTGATGATTTTTCATGTTGCACATGGTTATTTTTAATGAAAAATAGATCAGAATTATTTTCTATTTTTGAAATTTTTTATAAAGAAATAAAAACTCAGTTTGGTGTGTCTATTCGTACCTTAAGAAGTGATAATGCTCGTGAATATTTATCCCAACAATTTCAAAATTTTATGTCCAGTAATGGTATTCTCCACCAAACATCTTGTCCTCATACACCTCAACAAAACGGGGTAGCAGAACAAAAAAATCGGCATCTTGTAGAAACCACTCGGACCCTACTTCTCCATGGTAATGTTCCACTTTGGTTTTGGGGAGACGCTATGCTAACGGCATGTTACCTTATAAATCGCATGCCATCATCTTCCCTTAAAAATAAAATCCCTCATTCAATCCTTTTTCCCCATTCCCCCCTTCACCCAATTCCTCCCCGAGTCTTCGGGTCTACATGTTTTGTACGCAATCTCTATCATGGTCTTGATAAACTACCAGCTCGATCACTAAAGTGTGTTTTTCTTGGTTATCATCGATCCCAAAAAGGTTATCGTTTCTATTCACATACCCTACAATGATACCTCATGTCGGTCGATGTCACCTTCTTCGAGTCTGTTCCATATTTCGAGTCCAGCCAAGTAACTCCAGAACCCTTTCAGGAGAGTACTCCCACACCTCTTCCGGAAGTCCCATATGTCATTATCCCCCATCATTCTAGGGAACCTGGCCCACTAGATAACCCCAGGGTTAACCCTCCGACTTCTCATCCACTTCAAACATATCAGCATCGTCAACCAACGTCTGTCGTACCTATCCCTGAGGTCGTATCTGTCCCTGAGGTCGTACATGTCCCTAAGGTCATTGTAGAATCTCCTCCAACGCTCTCGCCATCACCGAATCTGATCCTGCAACCTAATTCCGATCTTCTGATTTCCCTTCGAAAAGGTATACGTCAAACACGAAATCCTTCTCCATATTATATTGATTTATGTTATCATCGTCTTTCTACTTTTCAATATACTTGTTTGTCTTGTTTGTCTTCTATTTCTATTCCTAACACTCCAGGTGAAGCATTATCTCACCCTGAGTGGAGGTGTTTACAGTGATTTTTAATAAACAACCGCTAGTCTTCCAATTTACTAATTATTATTGGTTACTTGCAGGATCGACTAGATTGATCCTAGAACACATGTGTCATAACTCATTTCCATGTTCATATCTATTATATTGATAGACTTATATTGTATGTTAAGTTCGAATACGAGATTCTTAGGAAAGATTTCTAAAATGGTCTATAGGAATAAACTAACTGAATGTAGGCAGGAAAGGCTTCGAATTAGACTTGGGCTTGAATGTAAAGATAAGTGTTTAACTAAAAGGATAAAGTAGAAGTAAAGTTTCTAACGAAGTGACTGTGTTTAAAGGCAAGTAAAACAAAGAAATGCAAGGAAATCGAAGGATTTAAGGGCAGAAATACTGTAATGGCGAACTAAATATAACAAGACTTGTATTGAAATTGTAAAAAAGTAATGATGTTCAATATGTACATTGTATCTTCTAACTCGTTTTCCTTAATTCACGGTAGTTTGAGTATTTTGAGATCTTTTAGTACATAAAAGTGAACACCCTAAATCTAACATAAGAACACCTATTTATAGTGTCTTGACCCTAACGACCCTATTCTAAAATCACGCCACGTTCGAAGCATGCAGGCTTCCTAGGTTTGCTGACTTCCACGCGTATTCTAGAATGGCACTCTTTATTTGAAATTCGAAAAACTGTACCAATCGAAGCATCTTGTTTCTTCGTCGCTTTCGAAATAAACCAATTACCTGGACCGTTTCCAATTTCTGGCACCCTTGCATAAAGGAGCTCTTTATAATTCAAACACTAAAAAAGTCCAAATCGAAATCTGCTGGAAATTGAATAATCCTTCAACATAATGACTCCTTATCTCCCACCAATATCCAATATTGATATTAATCTCCTTAGGTACTTTATTCGAAATATTATTTTGATAGTGGTTTCTTCCTTATTCGAAATAGCCAGCTAACAAATTGCCCCCCAAGAACATGTATTTCGACAGATATAAAGAAATACTTGTTTTTTGACTCATCCAGGCTATTTCGAGAGTATCAAAAACTCATGATGACCATACTGTACACGATGGAAGAGTAAGTGTCCTACTTTCTGCAAAAACGTCCAATAAACGAAACTCCCCTTTCTGATTGTTGAATGTATTTTGTTAATGCTTTTTATTGTAAATGATTGAACACAACCATTCTGGCACTTATATAATACCATTTTGGCTTCATGTTTATATATATTTTTTATTATCCTGCAGTGAATCTAACCTCTTGCAAGCATGGTTTATACCTTTTTAAGTATTTCCCATTTACCCTCAAGATTCTTCTATCTTCCGCTAATTCTTCTATTTCGTAAGCATTATTCGAAAATGTTTTCAATACTCGAAAGGGACCCTCCCAATGGGGTGACCATTTACCTAATAATCTGTTCTTTTTATCCATAGGTAATATAACCTTCCATACCAGGTCATTGGTTGAGAACAACTTACTTTTAACTCTTTTGTTGTATGCTCTGGCTACTCTTTCTTTTTGTCTTCTCATAACTTCTAAAGCATGTAGCCTATCTTCATCCACGTCCACTAATTCATTCATCATCATTTCCCAATATTGATCAGTTGGTATTTCATTTTGTCTTTGGATTCTTACTGATTGTAAGTGTATTTCGACTGGCAACACTGCATCATGTCCAAAGGTAAGTCGAAACGTAGTAGTATTTGTTGCTTCTTTAGGAGATGTTCGACATGCCCACAAAGCTTGGTCCAAAGTTTTGTGCCAATTTCTTGGCTTTCGTCCTACATGTTTCTTTATCAAACCTATTATGACTTTATTGGCTGCTTCTACTTGTCCATTAGCTTGAGCATAATAAGGAGTTGACGTGAGTAATTTAAATCCCATTTCTTTTGCAAACTCTTGCATTTTTCGCCCTGTGAAAACTGAACCTTGATCTGTTGTAATACTTTCTGGTATTCCGAACCTGTAAATTATTTTCCTCTGGATAAATTCCATAATGACCTCTTGATCAACGTTCACTAGAGGAATTGCTTTGACCCATTTTGTAAAATAATCTATACCCACAAGGATATATTTCTGTCCTTTGGATGATGCTGGTCGAATTTCACCAATTAGATCTAATGCCAATCCTCTAAAAGGCCAAGGCTTAACAATTGAATATAACTCACTTGCAGGAGCATGTTGAATACCTGCATGAACTTGGCATTGTTCGCAACCTTTAGCAAATTCTATGCAGTCTTTGAGCATAATGGGCCAATACATTCCATATAGAAACAACAACCATTTCATTTTGTGACCTGCTTGATGTGCCCCACATGCCCCACTGTGCACACTGGATACTGCTAAATATGATTCATTTTCTCCTAAACACTTGAGTAATATACCTTCTGGGGTTTTCTTAAAAAGTTCATTTCCTATTAGGACATAAGACAATGCCCTATATTTGGTCTTTTTCTCTGTACTTACTGAAGGTTCTTTCAGGTAATTTACTATGGGACTTCTCCAATCTGTATCTGCCAAAGTATCAATATTTAGAACTTCGAATTCTTTCTGATCTGCATAACCTAGTTTCGAAGTTTCCAAGTCTAATGGTGATAATTTGGTAGCCAATATTCTGCCTCTTGTTTCTATGAGATATTGGAGTTTTTCTCTAGATGTCTTATATCCTGAAGCTATTTGAGCCAAGTCATTTGCCTCCTGATTATCAATTCTGGGAATATGTTTTATATCCACATATTCAAATTTTTTGAGTAATCTATTAGCAATAACAAAGTACATGATCAAATTTTCCTTGATACATTTGTATTCTTTGGTTATCTGTTTGATGACCAGCTCTGAGTCTCCCCTAATTTCGACTCTGGTTGCCCCCAATTCTAACAAAGCTTCAAGTCTAGCAATTAATGCTTCATACTCAGCTTCGTTGTTCGAACAAGGAGGGCCTTCTAACTTGTACTTGAATTTTGTTGGAATTCCCTCAAGAGAAATTATAAGGACTCCAACACCACATCCATATTTATGTGTTGACCCATCGAAGGATAATTTCCAAGGCTGGATCTCAACATAATCTAACGTGAAGTCCTCACTCACAAAGTGATCCACTATGAAATCTGAAACTACTTGTCCTTTCATAGCTTTTAAAGGCTTGAAGGTCAAATTGTACTCAGTGAGCGCTAAGGCCCATTTGCCAATCCTGCTGTGCATGATTGGTTTTGAAAGCATATGTTTAATAACATCAAAGTGAGATGAAACATAAACATAAACTAGTTTAATGTAATATTTAAGTTTTGTACAAGAGAAATACAGACAGAGGCATAGTTTTTCAATGCTACTATACTTAGCCTCTGCTTTATTTAGGACCCTACTAAGATAATAGATGGCTCTTTCGACGCCATCATCATTTTCTTGGGCCAACATACTACCTATAGTTACATTGGAGGCAGAGATGTACAACCTCATTGGTTTATCTTTAGAAGGGGGTGCAAGTATATGAGGATGCATCAAATAAGCTTTGATTTTCTCGAATGCCTCCTGATGCTGCGCAGTCCATTCAAAATTCCCTTGGTTGAGACGGAGGAGTGGAGAGAAAGCTTGAGTTCTCCCACTCAAATTAGATATGAATCTCCTTAAAAAGTTAATTTTACCCAATAGAGATTGCAACTCTTTCTTTGTTGAAGGAGGTTTCGTCTCCATAATAGCCTTCGTCTTGTTCAAGTTAATTTCGACTCCCTTCTTGTGGACCACAAAGCCTAGGAAATCCCCAGCTTGAACAAAGAAAGCACATTTAAGAGGATTCATTTTTAAGCCATGTTTTCTCATTCTTTCGAATGACTGGCAAAGGTGAGTCAAATGATCCTCATCAGAAACAGATTTGACTACTATGTCATATATATAAATCTGCATAAATGACTCAATGAAATCATGAAAAATAGTGTTCATTGCCCTCTGATATGTTGCCCCAGCATTTTTTAGTCCAAAGGGCATAACTACCCATTCATAAGTGCCTAAAGCGTCTGGACATCTGAATGCAGTTTTGGGAACATCATCCTCAGTAATAAAAATCTGATTATACCCAGAGTATCCATCTAACATACTCAGGTATTCGAAACCCGCAGCAGAATCAATCAGCATTTCTGCTATAGGCATGGAATATTCATCTTTTGGGGTGGAAGTGTTTAAATCCCTAAAATCTATGCAAATTCGTAAAGAGCCATTTTTCTTAATAACAGGTACAATGTTAGCAAGCCATTTTACGTACCTTGTGGTCCTGATAAATTTGCATCGAAGGAGACGTTCCACCTCTGCCTTTATTTTTGAGAGGATTTCTGGAGCGAATCGTCTAGGCATATGATTGATGGGCTTCTTGCCATCCTTGATTGGAAGCCTATGTTCTACCAGTTCCCTCTTTAAACCAGGAATTTCATCGTAGTCCCAGGCGAAGCAATCCCTATTTTGTTTGAGCATTTTAACCACTTTGCCTTTTAAATTGGGACTAAGCTTCGCACTGATGTATGTAATCCTTTTTTCAACACCATCCCCGATATCAAATTCCTCCAAAGGATCTTGGTCCAGCATCTTAGCGCTTGATGACTCTGGATCCTTTTCGAACCCCAAGGGCTCTTGATCATAAATGGCATCTAGTCTTTGATCCATCAGTTCAGAAGCTTGTCCATCACAGGGTGAGGATGAATGGTTTCCTTCAGGATTTTCTATTTCTTTTTTGTCTATGGCTTCGACAGCCATGTTTTATATCTCAGCTTCGAGAGCCGTTCTTCATTTGTTCTCAGCCAAATAGGCCTAAATCTTTTGGTAGTAATTTGATTTAGTCATAATAACCTTCGCTTGCCCAGCCAGTTGTCCGTATCTTCGAAGTCTCTCCATCTTTTCCAGTCACCTGCCTGTTCCACATGATTTCCCTATCCCATTGGAATCCATTGGGACGCAAGGTTAGGGAATAATAAGCGTTCTGATTTGGCTCGAAATATTCCTCAGGTGGGTGACATGGCCCTATGTTGGCCATATTTCTGTCGAAATTTCTTTTGTCCACATTGTTGATTTCTGCCATATAGTAACTTTGGTCTGCTTCTATATTTTCAACAATCCCATCATCTCTCCACAACACCAGCCTTTGATGCATTGAAGAAGGTACAGCTCCAACTCCATGGATCCATTCCCTGCCAAGCAACAGATTGTAATTTGCTTTTGCAGCAATGACCATAAACATTGTTGGCCTTGTGAGGGAACCAACTGTCAGGTTAACTTGTATTACTCCCAAAGTCTGGCCAACCTTCCCTTCATAATTCGAAAGCACCATGTTGTGAGGTCTAACATCTGAATCCTGCATTCCTATTCTCTTTAGCATGAATTGAGGCATCAGATTGACAGCAGCTCCACCATCTACCAGAACCTTGTTCACACCATATTGTTCCACCTTTGCCCTGATGAATAAGGGTTTGAGATGGTTTTTCATTCCTTCGTATGGCTTTTTAAAGAAAGCATTCTGCTCTTCGACCGCTCCATTGTTCATCACATAATAGAATACTGGCCTATGTCTGGCCATTTCGTCCTCATCAGCATTAACCTCTATTTCCTGATTATACTCACAAGGCAGCACCGAAACTACATTGCAGTTTGCATTGAATAAGGATTCCCCCTCAGATTCGAAGGCATCAGTCATCAAGTCCTCTTCGTTCGCAGCTTCCTTCTGAGTCCTATTTTCTTTAGCGTCCTTCTGTGGAGAAAAAAGTTTCCTGGACACTGGGGGTTTGCCCCCAGTCTGGTTCAGTGATGTTGGGTTATTGGTACTGGATTCTCCTACTCCTATAGGTTTCGAATCCCTTGCTGCTTTTTGGTTTCTCTGGTGTCTGCGCCACTGAGAGCGAGACATTGGGTTTCTGCCTTTATAATTCTCCAATCTTATTTCTTCCCTCCTGTTTGAATTGAATTGCCTCTTGTAAGCCATTGCAGTCCTGCCTCCTCGATCGAAGCTGCACCACTTCCCTTTTCCCTTATCAGCATTCACTTGCAGCCATCTATCAGTGGGGATTTCTGCAGGTAGTTTAAAGGAAACTCTCTTTGCTCCCCTGGGATAAGGGATATCTGTCCTCTTTGGCATACTTCTGGCTGTGCTAACAAGATTCGAAGGCATTCCTCCTTGGTGCCCCCAGCCTGACACAAACGGAATTCTCTCGAATGCTTCAGCCATTTCCTTATCATACACTGCTGTACATCTGGGACATATCAAGCATTATGTTCCAATCTTGTGGCAACGAACCAGGAATTCGAGCAGACTTTCACCATCTTTTGGATAGACTTTGTATAGTTGGTTGTCTTGCCTCCAGTTGACTCCTGTTTGTTCACGCTGGGCCCTTTCGAATTCAGCAGCAATTCTGGGGTTGCAGATGATACTGCACCTTGGGCATAGCAACTTTTCCTGATTTTTCTTATGACAGTGGAAGAGGTATTCACGCAAACCTGCGTCCTTTCTAGGTAAGTTCTCTCTTCTCGGTTCTCTTTCCCTCTCTAAATAGCATTCCACTTCTTCTATTTCAGCGTTAGGTTGTTCGAAGTCCACCATATTCACTCCTAGCATTTGGTCATTAGAAATTTTGACTTCTTCAAATTTCATCTTAAGACCTTCAGTGACCTCAGCTAATTTTCTGTCACTTAATATCTTTGCTTTGAGCACCTTTGGGAGGCCATCAGTAGCTTCTGTTTCGTTTTTTATCAATGGGAGGCCATCAGTAGCCTCTTTTTTGTTTTTGATCAATGGGATACCATCAGTAGCCTCTTTTTCGTTTTTGATCAATGGGAGGCCATCAGTAGCCTCTTTTTCGTTTTTGATTAGGATGAAGTCCCCATCCTCTTCGAATTCCACTTTTGATTCAAATTTCCTCTCAGCAATTTCTACCACATTGATGTCTAGTGGTTCAACATAGTTAGTCTCTGCCATCAGCAACGGATCCATATCAACTTTCATTGGATTCTTTCCCTTGTCTGAGAACTTCAGCCTGCCATCCTTGATCGCATTCTGTATCAAATCCCTGAAAAGAAAACACTGTGAGGTTTTATGGCCTAAAAAGTTGTGATATTTACAAAAGCCCCTCTTTTTCCTTTGTTCCAACGGAGGAACCTTAAGGTTAGGAGGAACTATTAACTGGCCATCTTTAACAAGTAGATCAAATATCTCATCACATTTAGTTATATCGAAAGTATAGATTTTCTTGGGGAATTTATCATTCCTTTCACTTTCGAGAGAATCCTTTCCATTTGAAGGAAGTAGAACTTTGCAAGCATAAGGGGGTGCTTCTTTTAGTTCTGCAAGATCTATTTCGAACTGATCGAAATCATAAGGGTCTTGAGAATCATCTATGTTTTCCTCTTCAGCCTCTATGTAGGTTATTCTCTCTTTCTTATGATTTTTACTAGCCCTAGTTTTTTCAGCTTTTAATCTTTCGACCTGACGCACTCTGTCTGCTAGTTGGGCCATATCTCTAAGATACTGTGTATCCAATTTCTTTCAAATGGAATAATCTAGGCCCCCAGCAGCCATTTCGACCAATTCATGTTCAGGGACCACTGTGAAGCATCTGGATTTTAATAAACGGAATCTATTCAAATATTCATCTATTGGTTCCGTGAATTTTCTCTTAATGCTTGCTAGTTCCTTGAGACTAATTTTAGACTGACCCATATAAAATTGTTCATGGAAAAGCCTTTCTAAATAAGGCTAGGTGTCTACAGATCCAGGGGGCAAGGTGGTGAACCAAGTGAACGCGTTCTTTGTCAAAGAATTTGGGAAGTATTTTATCCTAAGATTTTCATTATTTGTTATATCTCCTGCTTCTGTTAAATATCTTGCTATATGTTCCACTATTGATTCACTTGTATCTCCAGCAAATTTCGTGAATTTAGGAACTTTAACGCCCCTGGGTAATTCTGTTTGCATAATATAATCTATAATAGGAGATGTGTAGTTTGGCCTCCTAAATCCTGAATTTAAACCATTCTGGGCCATTATTCTTTCAATCATGGTGGTGAGGTTATTTTCTGCCACTAAATTGTCATTTCTAATTCTATGAACAATTCCGTCTGCATTTTGGTCCCTATTCACCATCAGTATAGGTCTAGGTTGTTCATTCTGAACTTCCTGAATTCCCTGATCTCTTAATCTCACCCCTATATTTCTTTCTTCGACCACTTGCACAGGGGGTCGAATTTGTTCGATTATGGGTTCTTCATTTCGAATTTCCACTGGGTTTTGCCTACGCCTTGCAGGCGCATTAGGGGCACCAAAGAAATATGCTATTCTGGCCATCTGGGCTGCATTTTCTTGGTTTGTTCTATTTATATTATGGATTAGGGGATTGAAAATAGCATTCATTTCGCATGCTAGGATGCCTACCATATCATGATTGCTATAATCCATCTGTTGCCTAAGCGCTGCCTGACTATTAGTTGTAAGAGTAGGCATTTGGGCAAAGTTTCCTATATTCTGGAAATTTGTACCCAAATGGTTCATTTCTGAACCAGATCCTTGGAGTGGGGACGAAGTTGTTGTATTATGTAACGCTGCCATAAACGAAGTTGGCATCCCATACTGAGGATTTCTGGGTCTCAAAGGTTCAAAACCTGGAGGCCTAGGGCGGGTCGAATACTGTTGATTCCCTATGTGTGGCGCAGTTTGCACTGAAGACACGTTTGATGGCATGTCTAATGTACTTACTGGGATCGTATTCGAACTGCCAACAGGAATGGCATTGGAGGCATCAATCGAACTTGAAACGATTGTTGCAGCCCCCTGTGGGGGATTCTGTACCCCATCTTGGTTGGTTGTATTAACCATTATTTTGGTACGTTGTTTTTTGGGTATATGTGGATTGTTATTCTTTATTTTGCCGCTTCGAAGGTTCATGTACCGAAACGCGCTCCACACTCAGAAAATCCTAAAACTTCTCTAATATGTTTGTTTGATAAAACTTTTTGTTATGACACTGTCCCACTAGGTGTGCCAATTTGTTTACAGTGATTTCTAATAAACAACCGCTAGTCTTCCAATTTACTAATTATTATTGGTTACTTGCAGGATCGACTAGATTGATCCTAGAACACATGTGTCATAACTCATTTCCATGTTCATATCTATTATATTGATAGACTTATATTGTATGTTAAGTTCGAATACGAGATTCTTAGGAAAGATTTCTAAAATGGTCTATAGGAATAAACTAACTGAATGTAGGCAGGAAAGGCTTCGAATTAGACTTGGGCTTGAATGTAAAGATAAGTGTTTGACTAAAAGGATAAAGTAGAAGTAAAGTTTCTAACGAAGTGACTGTGTTTAAAGGCAAGTAAAACAAAGAAATGCAAGGAAATCGAAGGATTTAAGGGCAGAAATACTGTAATGGCGAACTAAATATAACAAGACTTGTATTGAAATTGTAAAAAAGTAATGATGTTCAATACGTACATTGTATCTTCTGACTCGTTTTCCTTAATTCACGGTAGTTTGAGTATTTTGAGATCTTTTAGTACATAAAAGTGAACACCCTAAATCTAACATAAGAACACCTATTTATAGTGTCTTGACCCTAACGGCCCTGTTCTAAAATCACGCCACGTTCGAAGCATGTAGGCTTCCTATGTTTGCTGACTTCCACGCGTCTCCTAGAATGGCGCTCTTTATTTGAAATTCGAAAAACTGTACCAATCGAAGCATCTTGTTTCTTCGTCGCTTTCGAAATAACCCAATTACCTGGACCGTTTCCAATTTCTGGCACCCTTGCATAAAGGAGCTCTTTATAATTCGAACACTAAAAAAGTCCAAATCGAAATCTGCTGGAAATTGAATAATCCTTCAACATAATGACTCCATATCTCCCACCAATATCCAATATTGATATTAATCTCCTTAGGTACTTTATTTGAAATATTATTTTGATAGTGGTTTCTTCCTTATTCGAAATAGCCGGCTAACAGGAGGCAAGCAATGATTGATGAAATGTGTGCTCTTCAAAGCAGTGGTACCTGGGAACTGGTTCCTCTACCCCCTGAGAAATCTTTAGTAGGTTGTCGTTGGCTTTATACAGTGAAAGTTGGTCCAGATGGTAAGATTGATCGATTTAAAGCTTGCTTGGTAGCCAAAGGATACACTCAGATTTTTGGATTGGATTATAGTGATACCTTCTCGCCTGTAGCCAAGATGACATCTGTTAGACTTCTTCTAGCCATTGCAGCCATTTGACATTGGCCTTTTCATCAACTTGACATAAAAAATGCATTTTTACATGGTGATCTTGAAGAGGAAGTATATATCGAGCAACCACCTGGGTTTGTTGCTCAGTGGGAGTCATCGAATATGGTTTGTAGGTTACACAAGTCTCTTTATGGTCTTAAACAATCTCCTAGAGCTTGGTTTGGCAGATTCAGCACTATAGTACTACAATTTGGTATGGTCCGTAGTGAAGCTGACCATTCTGTCTTTTATCGTCACTCAGCCCAAGGGTGTATTTATCTTATTTTGTATGTAGATGATATTGTCATAACTGGTAGTGATGAGAAGGGAATACTCCAGTTGAAATAACATCTCTCAAATAAATTTCAGACAAAAGATCTTGGTAAACTCTGGTATTTCTTGGGTATTGAGGTAGCCCAATCTAAAGATGGTTTGGTGATTTCTCAGCGGAAATATGCTATATATATTTTGGAAGAAACAGGTTTGTTGAACGCTAAACCAGCTGATACTCCTATGGATCCAAGTGTCATACTACTACCCAGTCAGGGGGAGCCTCTATCAGACTCGGGAAGGTATAGAAGATTGGTTGGAAAGTTGAATTATCTCACAGTCACTCTTCCATACATTTCTTTTACAGTCAGTGTGGTAAGTCAGTTCCTAAATTCCCCTTGTCAGAAACACATGGATGTTGTTATCCAGATTCAGAGATACATCAAATGTGCTCCAGGAAAAGGTTTTTTGTATGAATATAAAGGACATACTCAGATTGTTGGATACTCCGATGCTGATTGGGCAGGACCACCAATTGATAGACGATCCACCTCTGGGTATTATGTACTTGTTGGAGGAAACCTTATATCTTGGAAAAGTAAGAAACAGAATGTAGTTGAAAGATCAAGCGCCGAGGCAGAGTATAGAGCCATGGCGATGGCAACATGTGAACTTTTTTGGTTAAAATAGTTGCTCAAGGAACTTAAAATTGAAGAACCAATACCAATGACACTTATTTATGATAATCAAGCTGCATTGCACATTTCTTCAAATTCGGTTTTCCATGAGCGGACTAAACATATTGAGATTGATTGTCACTTTGTCAGAGAGAAGATCGAATCAGGAGACATCACCACAAGCTTTGTCAACTCGAATAATCAATTGGCAGATGTGTTTACAAAATCTTTGTGAAGTCCTAAAACTAATTATATATGTGGCAAGCTTGGTGCATTTGACTTATATGCTTAAGCTTGAGGGGGAGTGTTGATATATATATATATATATATATATATATATATATATATATATATATATATATATATATATATATATATATATATATATATATATATATATATATATATATATATATATATATCTATATATATATATATATATATATATATATATATATATTGTTAAGAATATTTGTATGTAGAATAGTCCCACATCGACTATATCATCGCATTAGTTATAATCTCTCTATAGATAATAAAGTCTCCGCAGTGCTTTTCAAGACACACGGTTTAACCTAAATGTCTCTTGGTCTCTCCTAATTCAATATATATAAACAGTGGGAAGTTACGCTACTTCCTGCAATGGTCAGAATCCCACTCTTACCTTGGATTGAAGGTTGTTCTAATTTGAGATCTACCCGTTAGAACCTCGTTTTTAGCTCTCTTCCTTCTCTGCAACTTTTCTTCATACACCACTTGTTCCCATTCTTACTGCTACATCCTTTCTAACCTAGATTTCTATATTTCCTATTTCCTTATATTATTATTATTATTATTATTATTGTATTTAGTCTTATTGGTCCTACTAGTCAACACCCCCACTTTTTACTATAACCAATACAACAACTAAGCCCACTAAATAAATAGTCTTATATAATTCTAATATTATTAATAATATTATTTCTACAACTTAAATCAATCAATTTATCAAATAACCATATAACAACCTAAATCGACATTTCATAACTTCGAAAATTTAATCGGAAAAATATTCGAAAATATTTAATTAAATAATTAATTAAATATTGAGTGTTACATTATCCATCATCTCAGTCTTCTGTACATGTGTAAGTCCTGTAGGCATCAATATTTCACCCTTCAAAACATCGATACACTTATCTTGAATTAAAATTGTCTGCATCATAATTTTCCATAACCCGAAGTCATTATTTTCAGAAAATTTCTCGATGTCCCATCTGCCCATGATGCTCAATACCTCTTTGCTCCACGCTGGCTACGCCACTTGTTGTGAATTACAAAAAAAAATCAATATCAATTTGTGAGGCAAATAATATTAGCAACCAAAATAAATGGTCTACAACAATAATAATCCATACACAGATAATATAACAGAATAAGGCGAGAAAAATACGAAGTTTTGTTTACCCAGTTCGATCAAACGATATACTCTGGGGGAGAGATAAACTCTTCAATTCAATATACTCATAAAGTTGTTACAAGAGATTACAGATGAGTTACAAGAAAATATCATTCGCCTTCAGGTTCCCAAGAACAACCCTGAAGGCGCCCAAGAATTACCCTATTTTCTACCCAAGTGTTTCCCATCCTCTTCAACCTTCAATATATGAATAACTCTAATCCAAGGTGTAAACAAGTGTTTCTCAATTCCCAATAACCTTAAATAACTCCAAAAATTTCCATAACTTTTACCTTTCTAAGGTTTCTCTTGAGAATAGCCAAAATCATATGCTATACCTTTAAACTCTTTCTCTTCTTTGTTGCAGTAAGCTCTAAGATTGTCACACTGTAATAACAGAAGGGATACATATTTATAATAGCCAAAATCCAACAAATCCATAACAAATCAAAAACATATCTCATTAATGGTTATAATAAAAGATATTATTAGAATCTTATAATATCTCTTTGAATATTTTATATATATATATATATATATATATATATATATATATATATATATATATATATATATATATATATATATATATATATATATATATATATATATATATATATATATATATATATATATATATATATATATATATATATATATATATATATATATATATATATATATATATATATATATATATATATGTCTTATAATATATTTTAGAATATTATAAATATATTATAACATCTTTTTATATTAACTTATATGATCTTCAAATTAATATAAAATATTCTAATTAATGAATGGATCAATGAATCGAATCGACCGAGTTTGATACCCGTGAACCGCTTAGACCAAATTACTTTTTGACTTTCTAGTTTTTTGTAATCTCTAAAAATGTTTTCTTTCTCTTCATCTACAAAGGTTTTAAGGCATATTACAACAATATGCTTACTTCTTCCGTGTAGAATTGGATTCTTCGCCAGGTTTATGACTGACTTGTTGTCGATTTGCAACACAAGAGGTTTCTTCACTTCGACCTCCATTTCTTCTACTACAGATATGATCCTAATTTCCTGACGTGCAACATATGATCCTTCTATATATTCAGCTTCACACGATGACAATGCCACCAGTGATTGCTTCTTCGAACACCATGAGATTGGGGCACTAAATACTTGAAAGAAATATCCAGTTGTGCGTATTCGATCTTCCTTATCTCCACACCAATCGGTATCTAAAAACAATTAATTGTTGCTTCGTTGCCTTCAGAATCTCGTTGAAATAGGATTCTATAGTCTATCAATCCTTTTAAGTATCTTAGAATTCTTCTTGCAACTTTCATGTGTGACACTCTTGGTTCACCCATGAATCTGCTCACTAATCCGACTGCGAAACCTATACCAGGTCGACTGTTGCACATATACCTCAGAGATCCCATGATTTGTTTGAACAAAGTTACATCAACTTTGTCTTCCTCTCCATTCTTCTCCAACTTCACATTTGGTTCGATAGGTGAGGATGCAGGATTCAAATCATCCATTCTGAATCTCTTGAGTATCTCTTTGATATATTTCCTTTGATGTAACACCATACCTTACTTCAACATTTGAAATTGCATGCCTAGGAAATAAGACAATTTTCCCAGATCCTACATTTCAAATTCTCTCATCATCATCTCTTTGAACTTCGACAAGTTCTCCAAGCTGTTTCCAGTTACCAGCAAGTCATCAACATACAAGCAGATGATTGTTATATCTTTTACTACAACTTGAACATAGACACCATACTTTGATTTGCATTTGAAAAATCCTAATTCGACTAAGTATGAGTCGATCTTCTTGTTCCATGCCCTAGGTGCCTACTTGAGGCCATAGAGCGCTTTGTGTAACTTATATACTTTAATCACTTCCTTCTGAATCAAAAACCCTGGCAGTTGTGTGAAATAGACCTCTTTGTCTAAAGGACTATTCAGAAATGTTAATTTCACATCTAAATGAAATGTCAACCAGACTTGGTTGCATGCCAATGCTACAACTAGTCGAACAGTCTCCAATCTTTCTATTGGAGCAAATACTTCAGAGTAATTGAGTCCTTCTCATTGAAGAAACCCTCGAGCTACTAATATTGCTTTATGTCTTGCTATCTACCCATCAAAATTGTGTTTCAACTTTAACACCCACTTTACTTTGATAACTTTTGTATGTGCTGGAAATTTGAATAACTCTCATATATTGTTTCTTTCGATTTCCTGTAACTCTTAAACCATAGGTAACTTCCACTATTTAAACTTCAAAGCTTTATTATGGTTGATTGGTTTAGCACCTGCAAGTAAAGTAAAATGAACCAATTCTCCATATGGCGTGACTTCATCATCACCCACCACTTCATAATCATGAAGTCTTGTTGGAAGAACTCTATTTCTTTGAGGTCTTTGGCTTGTTTTAGTCACGACCTCTTCGACTATGACTGTTTCTGGAATGTCAGCAACTGCTATGAATTCTACTATAATATTACCAATTTCTTCGACTTCGACTTTATCTGTTTCTTTATTGAAACCATAGATCATCAATGGCTTGTTAATTTCATCATTAGAATTCCAATCCCAGGCAGAATTTTCATCAATCACAATGTCTAGACCCAACAAAATCTTCTTATTAACTATATTGAATAGCCTGCATGCACTAGATTAATGATATCCTATTAGAATCATAGGTTCACTCTTATAATCAAGCTTCCTTCTTCTTGCATAAGGAACATGCTTGTAACACATAGAGTAAAACATTTTCAAATGAATCACTGATGGTCGTTTGCCACTCCATACTTATTCAAGAACCTTATTCTTCAATATCTTGGTAGGGAACTGTTGTACCCCAAAATTTGCCCTCGCATTTTTTCCACAAGAAATCTCAGCTTCAAGTCTTTCCTGATTTTTTTAGACTGGCTCAAGAATCGGACAAACAGACTTTTCTTGTCAGTCAAGCGAAATTAGGGTTTTTACTGATTTTCAGGACTCTGGATTGTTTCACAGTTGGCTTAGGGTTTTGGATGATTTTTGGTTCAATTTTGATCAGGCGAGCGTTATTTGGCATTTAATTGGGAATTAAGGTTTTATGGGCATGTTCTCAGAAGGATTTAAATTCCACAGCACTTTGCAGTTTATTCCGAGATTCGGGTTAAAATTCGCGTTGTTTTGATTTAATCAGTGAAAGAGACAGTGGTTTGAATTCATGTTGTTTGAGCCAGTCAAAGAATATGCAGTTTGGAATTACAGTGCTTGGCAAAGAATCAGTGAAAAAGAGGTTTGCGTCTGATCAGTTTTTGTGTTCGACTGTGCGTTGCTTTGAATGATGGAGACGTCGAATTCATTTATTTTGATCAACAAGGTTTAGTTGATTATTTATGGTTCTAAGAATTAAATACTTGAAATTTAACTTTCATTTTATTTAATTTAAGGGATTATAAATAACAAATAAATAATTAAAGAAAAGGAATTGAAAAGATTTAATCAATAGAATTTTTATTTCATATTTAATAGTTGTTACAATTATTATTTGGATACAAGTATTTATGACGAAGTATTTAAAATAATAATGGTTTACAAATAATTAAATTGAAAATAAAAATTATCCTATTTTTTCTAAACATTTTCTAAGTCCCTAATCTCTTCATTCTTCACTCCGCTCCGGTGTTCCATTATTCATCTGCAAAAGAAAAGAGAAAGTCAGAAAGCAGTTAAATTGGAAAAGACAGTTAAAATTAGACTCATCATTAAGGGCCACTGACTGGGATCAGTTAACCCTCTCTGCAAATCACGGGATTTTTCCCGGTTCACAGAGAGGGAAGAATTTTTATGCAAAGTTGAAAAAATGCAAATGTCAAAATGCATAGAATATCAAACTGCATAGTTTCAAAATCTCAAACTTCAAATTCAAACCAAACTGAAAAAGTCCAAGTTACAACTTTCTATCAAAAGCCAAAAGTGCAACTTACTGTCAAAAATGCAAAATCCACTCAAGGCTGTCAAAAAAGGATTTGACAAAGATATGGAAAATATCACAAAGTACCAAAGCTGTCAAAAGGAGATAAAGAATATGCAGAAGTAATGTGTTATGCAAGCTAACTCTAAATCATCATTTCCCATCAAGTGACCCTTTCAGAAAATAGTACAGAATAAATCATATAATAATACTCAAACTGTACTATAGAGAGAGAAAAAGAGGAGATAGAAGCAAGTTTTTCAGGCTTAGGCAGGATAGGCAGAAGATACAAGAAAAGATATACAAAAGAGAACAGAGTTCAGCAGGATAGAGAGGGAGAAAAATATACAAAACTCAAAAAACTGATAAGCTAAAGGGCAGAAGAGATGCACATGGCATAACTGGCCAAGGCCCCAATACATCAACCATATACTGAAGCTTAACCAGAACCACCATACTGTCCAACAACATAACCTACTGCAAGCTTACCTGCTGTCAAAACCTCACCATACCTGCTAAAACCATTCACCAACCAAGCATACTGGCCTGAGACCTCACAAATCCAAACCTGTGAAACCTCAAAACCCATACTGTCATACCACATAAACATACAAACTCAAAAAGACCATAACCTGAAACACCACAACCCTGCCTCAACATACAAGCTATACATATAAAAACCAAGCATAACCTGTATACACAAAACTCAAGCCATAAAACCTGTTGGAATAAAACCTGCAAAGGCCTCACAACAAACCAGACCTCATAACCATACAAAACAACCATTAACCTGTCAAAAAGCATTCAAAAACCAACTCCTAAGCCTCAGAAATTTTTCATCATAGGCGATAAGCATATTCAAAGGCAACACGAGAGAAGAAGAGAGAAATTTCGTTCAGGAGCAACAAACATCAAAGCATGCTAGTTCCCAACCCCACAAGTCCTTCAGAATCCTAGATTCATCATTAGGCAATAAAGAAAATACAGAAGTAAGTATATTCGGGCATACTCAGAAGCAAATGTTCGAGGCAACAAGCAGACAGTAAAGGTATCAATCTCAGAAACACATTTCAACAGGGCAACATAAACAAGCGTACAGTGGCAAAGAGGGACAGAAGAAGAAGAGGAAAGAAGGATATAACAGGTTTTCAGGCAAATACAAATCATCATAAAACCTAACCAGGGTCACCAAGAGGCAAAGATTCGTCACGCTCCTATCGTCGTCCCGGCCTCCTGAGCGCCACATCCCCTTTTCTCTCCTCCTTCTCCAAGGTCAGGTAGTACATCCTTCTCCCTCTCTTTTTCTCCTTTATCTCATAACAATAAAAGAATCAAGGTTTTAGTTCAAATCAAAAACGCACGCAAATTCGTAAAAAAGGGGAAACATAAACATTGAAAACGAACCTTGTATCAAGTACACTGAGCTCATGCTGTGGAGGGAAGAGAGACTTTGGGGGTGACACTGGTGGCCGGATGGAAGAAGCGCTCAGGAAGATGAAGATGAAGAAGAACGATGAACGAACACGAACGGCGCCGTCCCAAACCCTAATGCGTTACCAAACTGAATAACAATTCCCTAACCCTAAACGTTGTTTCAAGATCAATGGGCCTGACCCGTTTCTAATTCCCTCTGAAGCCCAACAAAATCACTAACATTTTTTATAACAAACACTTGATTAATATTAACCTTTTTCTTCTTACAAACCATATATTATTTTTAACCTATCATATTACAAATATCATATTAATACTAATACATAAAAAAAACATATTTTATCTAATTAAAACTTTCTTCCCTATACTTAATTCAATAAATATTAAAAACACTTTTCCTTTAATTTGTACATATCATACCTTTTTATCATATACTTAAAATTGAAAGTGACTTTCTATTCTTTTAATTAAAATATACTTCGTACATAAATTTTAAAACATTAATTTTGTATATACACATAAGATACATTTTATACAATATCATTTGAAAATATCTTCTTTTAGTTAAAATATACTTTGTACATAATTGATAAAATACATTTTTTTAACATTAAACTCTTAAACACTTAATTAAAACATTTTGTACATAACACATGAAAATATACTTTTTATACATAATATTTTCTTTTCCAAAACATCATTTTTACAATTTAATTAAAACTTGAGCATTTAAATTAAAAACATTTTCTTTTATACACATTAAAAATACACAAATCAAAGATTCATTAAAACGCATATTTAGGTCAAATACCCTAATCTCGCATTAACTTCATATTGTCCCACCTGTAAATATCCACATACACACATACTTGTACACTTACAATATATTTCACATTATACACTTACACAATGCAAATCCATTCACATTGCCCTATACACATTTGTTTATCTTATATTTGTATATTCGATATTTACATTTGATTGCGAATTCGATTTGGTTGTAATTTATTGGATACTATAAGTCTCATCCCCATTCATACACATGTACCCCCACTCCCGGATACTATTTTGTAATAGCGTAGATTTTACATTCCGCAATTTACAGTTTTCCAATTATACCATGGTTAGACCTAGGGTTTGCATGTACATAAAATCAAACGCTAGATAACCTAATACAAGACAAATACATGTAATCAATACACAATCACACTTGCACCCCCTAGGGTGATCCCACATGTTGCCTTCCAAAATGGGCCATGCTTGCACGTCAAGTTTCTTTGGCAAAACAAATCAAATGATCATAAGTCTCAAAGTGTTGCCTAAACGGAATGATCATAGTCCCTTCAAAGCAAATTGCCAAAGACACTTGGCACCATTGCATTCATGGTTCATACGATGACCCGCGCCCGTCCCGAATAAAATTCCTAAACGCAAGATTGTCCATCAATTTCAATGATGGAACAAAATTGTTAAAAGGGGTTAAAACATAACAAAAACCTTTGAGTACAATAGGGTAGATAAACTCTTAGTTACTTGAGATCGATTTGCAAAAACACTTGCCTTCTTTTCAAAAAATCACAATCCACAACACTTTCAGACAAACTCTCAAAAAACATTTGAAACATCTTTTCGAAAAGATCCACACTTTTGTAAAACACTCAATCACGAGTCAAATACATTAGTTGCCTAAGACAAGGCATCTTCTTCCAAAACATTTTCAAAAAGCACTCACACACACACCATTTTCAAGCAATCAAAAATCAAGGCAAGTGATCTAAAAAACCAAGTAACTAAGAGCCCATGGATAACCATGGATGAAAAGGGTGCTAATACCTTCCCTTTTCATAATCTACCCCCCGAACCCACGAAATATCTCAAAAGGTTTTTGCTGTGCTTTTTTAACCTTTCCTTTAGGATAAAGTAAAAAGTCGGTGGCGACTCTTGCTCAACCGCACAAGTGCGAATACGAACGCAAAACACTAGTCAGTTCTCCCACCGTATCACAGAACTGGCGACTCTGCTGGGGAGAAACTTAAAAGTGGGGTTACCTTAGGGTTTAGATCACCTTTGTTTTCAATTGATTGCTTTGTTTGCTTTTACATTTGTGGGCTTTGTATCGGAGTTTTATAGATCCTAACCCGGATCTGGGGATACCTTCTTAGAAAGTAGCAACAAGGCTATGAGGGAACTGTGCGGGGTATACCGACATGGTTGAAACAGTCTGCTACGTTGATGTGGCACTTTGGTGTGTACCGGTAACCCTTGAGTTCAGTCAAGGAGAGTACGGGGCCGCCGCATGGTGTCGTGAAGCATCAACTGACCTTAGGAACCTTAATTGAACCATCTTGGCCTTTTTACGGTAGTGAGATAACTGACTTTGGTGCAGTCCGAGGTTGGTTGATAATCGATACTACACTCAATTAAGGGTTGCTTTCCTGGAATATTTCGGTCGCCAGTTCAGTGGCTAAATCGAAACGATAAACAATGAAAGTAATCCAGTGATATTGGGACCCTTAGAACCCGGTTACTTCTAATAGGACAGGTTGAGCCCACCAACTGAAAGAGGGTAGTACCCAGACCCCATGCAAGCCTAAACCTAAGGACTTGTTTGCTTTGTGTGAATATTGTTTGCCTGTATATACACTCACTTGCTTGTGCATGCATGTACATAACATCATGACATCATACCATAGCATTTTCAATAACCATTTCGAGGATCTCGAGGGTTCTTTTGATGCAGGGTTACGTTGAACCAGACATCTATCCAGGGGCAAGAGGTTTCTCCTCTAACCAGTCCAATCAAAGATCAAGTGCAACAACTTGAATCAGTGGCTATGACCCACTCGACATGGTGAGCTTGATTCTCGTGGAAAGACGTCCACCGATACAAAGTTCTCCAAACGAAGATCAAGTGCAAATCAGTGGCTATGACCCACTCGACATGGTGAGCTTGATTCTCGTGGAGGGACGTCCACTAGTGCGGAGATCTCCAATCCAAGAGCAGAGTTCAACCTCTAACATTTTCTTGTGGTTACCCCAAGAGATCCTTGAAAGCATGCATCCACATATCATGCATTGCATTTTGACAGTCTTTCCTTTTTCAGGTTTCCTTACTCTCCTGCTGTTTATTTCAGCAAGAGATGGCTCTAGAAAGGT
Source organism: Vicia faba (assembly GCA_948472305.1). Classification (NCBI taxonomy): domain Eukaryota; kingdom Viridiplantae; phylum Streptophyta; class Magnoliopsida; order Fabales; family Fabaceae; genus Vicia; species Vicia faba. The sequence goes on along the minus strand of OX451736.1, from coordinate 776,332,889 downwards.
CTGTCAAAGACATCCAAGATCAGACTACTCAGCTGCAGGAGATGTTCCTGAACTTGTCTCTGGGGCAAGAAGAGATGAAAGCTTTCCTCACCAAGGGCTTGGGGAATTCCAACAATGCCAGGAGTGATCAGATTACGGAGCTGCAGTTTGATCTGACAACCTTAAGGACCCAAATGATGGGACAGTTGGTGGGCCAGATGGCTCTCATCCAAGACCTATCTCAAAGACAAGAGGAACTCAGAGTTCTTGTCCGCCAACTGCTTCCAAATAACCAACCGGGGCAAACATCTGAGGTCGAAGAGCAAGTCACCGCTCAACCTCCATCCATTCCAGAAGACAAAGGGAAAGCTCCCTTGCTTACTTCAGGGTCACAAACCCATCAACAACCTCGCCTGCGTCAACGGGGTAATCGGCGTAAGCAAGAAAAGTCGGGAAGACAGTTTACAGAGACTAAAATACCATCATTCTTCATACTGAAGCGCCTGTTGGAGGTCAATTTGCTTACTGTAAAGGACCCTCCTCAGAAGCTCAATATCTCCTCTCCTCACTATAATCCCGACGCATTCTGTGTTTACCACTCCTACAGTCCGGGACACGACACCAACGACTGTTGGGCCTTGAAGAATAAGATTCAAGATCTGATCGACATTAGGGTGCTGGAGTTCATGCCAGACGGCGAGATGAAAATCTTCCGTTAAAGGGTTCTCCACTTGAAGTGACGAAGCTCGAGCTGAAAGACTTTTGCTTCTTTTTGAATTTTCAAAGTTGTAATTTCTTTTGCTGTCAAACAATTATCTGTTGATGTTAAACTCGGTTTTCATTAATGCATTGCATATGTTTGTCTTGAATTCATCCATTCGTTTCACTACTCTTATGCTTTTCTTTATGATATTTGACTCTTGATAAAAAGCTGCAAGCCTTTAGAGGGAGGATGACGAAACAATACCATGATCTTATACAGTATGCTTTTGAACAGACCTTGCTGATGATGTACAGGCGTTTCTTTCAATTCCCAAACACTGGAGTTATAAGGAAGTTAATCCCTAGTCAACCCCTTTCGAGCCAAAGAAGTAGGAGTTTTCTGTTCTAAACAATCAAAACCTTTGATATAAACCCGGGGCAGGGTAGTATCTCAGTTAATTCAAGAGAAACGCGCATTGAAGTCGCAAACTCTCAGTTCGTAATACAACGAACGACGTCAAAAAAGAAAGCGTTCCTTTGTAATCAAAAGACAAGGTTGGTTCCCTATCACATAGGCAGTCAATCTCTCAAAAGAGAAAAGCCCGCCGAGCCAAAACCTATAAAGGAGGCTTAAGAAAGCTGGGGCATCCCGCTGACAGTAATCCCGAAAACGGTAACAGTCAGGCAAAAGTTAGGGATAACAAATCAAAATCAAAATAGTGAGGTCATTACAAAATCCTCAACAACATGAAAAAATGTTGAAAAAAGAAAAGGAGATGATGACTGTCTCCCAAAAATTCAAACTGGTGAACCATCGCCTGAAAGTCGTCCAAAACTCAGAACAGAGTATGACGCAATTAACTGAGCTTAGGTTGAAGAACATCACGAAGAGCGGGTGGGTACAAATATACTTTGAGCCTTTATCCTTTGTTTCTTAAACCGCGAACCAGGCCACGTTACAACCCTTTAAAAGTCCTAATTGAAGCATGGGTTAGTTCGAAAGCATACTGTTACAAAAGGTATCCTGACTCCTGTAGGGCTTACTCTAAATCTTGTGTTGACTTATCTTATGAAAAGTTTTCTGCTAAAAACGCATTTTTCAAAATTTTGAGACAAACATAAACTTTGCATTATTCGAATATCACTGTCTGCATTTGACCTTTTTGTTTGACAGCGAAGAAATTCATACAGCGAATGTTCGGAGGAACAAAAGCTCTCTCAGTAAGTCAAAATCACTTCAAGAGGATAACACTTCCATCAAATCTCCTATCAACAAGGGGCATGACATGTCACAATTCAATTAACCTGGGGCAGTCCAGTCAAGGTCCAACAGATCTTTCAAAGTTCAGTTAACCTGGGGAAGTCCAGTCAAGATTTCAAGAAATCTCTCAATATGCAGAGTAATCTGATTCAAGACTCCTTCTTCACCACTTGGGGCATTCGAATGTCAAAAGTGTTCAACAAATCAACTACCTTTCCAGACTCGATTCCTGTATCTAGCCAGGGCACGTCTGAAGAGTTTGAAGATTCGATTCCTGTATCCAGCCAGGGCATATCTATCAACTATTACATTTCCAGACTCGATTCCTGTATCTAGCCAGGGCACGTCTGAAGAGTTCCAGATTCGACTCCTGTATCCAGCCAGGGCATATCTGTTGACTACATTTCCAGACTCGATTCTTGTATCCAGCCAGGGCACGTCTGAAGAGCTTGAAGATTCAATTCCTGTATCCAGCCAGGGCATATCTGTTGACCACATTTCCAGATTCGACTCCTGTATCCAGCCAGGGCATATCTGTTGACTACATTTCCAGACTCGATTCCTGTATCCAGCCAGGGCACGTCTGAAGAGCTTGAAGATTCGATTCCTGTATCCAGCCAGGGCATATCTATCAACTATCACATTTCCAGATTCGACTCCTGTATCCAGCCAGGGCATATCTGTTGACCACATTTCCATATTCGACTCCTGTATCCAGCCAGGGCATGTCTGAAGAATTCCAAATCAACACCTGTAACAATCCAGGAAACATCTGTGAACGACCGATTGTAGACCAACACCTGTAATAAGCCAGGAATTTATCTACATCACCACTTGGGGCATTCGAATGTCAAAAGTGTTCAAAACCCGATGCAGTTTTACACAAGCTCATCATCAGAAAGCCCTACACCGGTTCCTCTTCAAGACTTCTGAAACAAGTTTACGGATTCTTCCCAACAACGGATGTTAATCTACCAACTTGTTCAGACTCTTCTCAACCGTTGAAAACAGTTTACGGACATGTCCCAACAACGGATGCTGCTCTATTGCTTATTCAACTTCAAGACTTCTGAAAACAGTTTATGGATTCTTCCCAAGTAACGGATGTTAATCTATCAGCTTGTTCAGATGCAACCTTTGAAATTAGTTTACGGACGCTTCCCAACAATGAATGCTGCTCTATTGCTTATTCAACTTCAAGACTTCTGAAACAAGTTTACAGATTCTTCCCAACAACGGATGTTAATCTACCAACTTGTTCAGACTCTTCTCAACCGTTGAAAACAGTTTACAGACGCTTCCCAACAACGGATGCTGCTCTATTGCTTATTCAACTTCAAGACTTCTGAAAACAGTTTATGGATTCTTCCCAAGTAACGGATGTTAATCTATCAGCTTGTTCAGATGCAACCTTTGAAATTAGTTTACGGACGCTTCCCAACAACGGATGCTGCTCTATTGCTTATTCAACTTCAAGACTTCTGAAACAAGTTTACGGATTCTTCCCAACAACGGATGTTAATCTACCAACTTGTTCAGACTCTTCTCAACCGTTGAAAACAATTTACGGACGCTTCCCAACAACGGATGCTGCTCTATTGCTTATTCAACTTCAAGACTTCTGAAAATAGTTTATGGATTCTTCCCAAGTAACGGATGTTAATCTATCAGCTTGTTCAGATGCAACCTTTGAAATTAGTTTACGGACGCTTCCCAACAACGGATGCGGCTCTATTGCTGATTCAATCTCGAGATTTCTGAAAACAGTTCACGGGTTCTCCAAGTAAACGGAGGTTAACCTATCACTTGTTCAGATTCTTCTCAAGTTAGCTCCACTCAGGGTCAAGCTTCATTATCCCCAGCAAGGCTAAAACTTCAATTACCATCCCCAGCGGAGCCAGACCATTGAACCTTCTCCCCACAGAGTTTTGGGAGGACAAATCTTGGGTTCCCCAGTGAAGTCGCCAGAGTTACTTCCCATCAAGCTGAAAGATTCTCAATCTGGCCTCCCCAGCATGAGTCTACTAGCTTGGAGCTCCCCAGTAGAGGTCATCAGGAATTCTCTTCCCCAGCAGCAGCCAAGGATTTATTTTCCCCGGCAGCAGTCAAGATGCTCTTATCTTCGGCCATCTCGGATTCATGTATCCTCGGCAAGATTAGCTCATCAGCTCACATGCGCATCCATCACATTCATAAATATTGATGTCACGTACATTGCATCATGCATCATAACATTGCATACAACTAACCTTTCACCTTTTCAGGTAAGATCAGTCGACAGACAAAGATCATCTCCCGAGATTCATCCAGAAATAGTTCAGATGTGACCCGGACACGGCAACATTCTGATACCTATTCCAGATTCATTCAGACGCATCAGTAGGAAACCCTACACCGGTTCCTCTTCAACTTCAAGACTTCTGAAAACAGTTTACGGATTCTTCCCAAGTAACAGATGTTAATCTACCAACTTGTTCAGACTCTTCTCATTTCCTGAAAACAGTTTACAGATTCTTCCCAACAACGGATGTCAATCTACCAACTTGTTCAGGTGCAACTTCTCAAAACAGTTTACAGATTCTTCCCTACAACGGATGTCAATCTACCAACTGGTTCAGACTTTTCTCGATTTTTTGAAAATAGTTTACGGACATGTCCCAACAACGGATACTGCTCTATTTCTTATTCAATCTCAGATAGTTTACAGATTCTCCAGATATGGACGTCAACATGTTGCTTGTTCAGACCCCAATTCAGAGATATTCCAAAACATGGGGGCCCTTCTGACACTTGTCCACTCACCATTGACATACAGTTCAATATATCCAGATGGCATCTGTAAGCCCATCCTCCTACCAACAGTCGCCGAATGGCATCCGTAAGCCCGTTCTCAGATGGCATCTCTAAGCCCATCCCCCGACAAAATTCTATCGCACCAGATGGCATCTTTAAGCCCATCACCAAATGGCATCTTTAAGCCCATTCACATCTACCATCATATCGCCGAGTGCAAATTTTCTGGGCACTTTAGTGTCCAATCTCCTTTTACCTTCGAGTCGCGAAAGGCAAACTTGCCAATCTAACTCTTCAGGTCCAAGAAGATTGAACAGGGGCAACTGTTGTACCCCAAAATTTTCCCTCGCATTTTTTCCACAAGAAATCTCAGCTTCAAGTCTTTCCTGATTTTTTTAGACTGGCTCAAGAATCGGACAAACAGACTTTTCTTGTCAGTCAAGCGAAATTAGGGTTTTTACTGATTTTCAGGACTCTGGATTGTTTCACAGTTGGCTTAGGGTTTTGGATGATTTTTGGTTCAATTTTGATCAGGCGAGCGTTATTTGGCATTTAATTGGGAATTAAGGTTTTATGGGCATGTTCTCAGAAGGATTTAAATTCCACAGCACTTTGCAGTTTATTCCGAGATTCGGGTTAAAATTCGCGTTGTTTTGATTTAATCAGTGAAAGAGACAGTGGTTTGAATTCATGTTGTTTGAGCCAGTCAAAGAATATGCAGTTTGGAATTACAGTGCTTGGCAAAGAATCAGTGAAAAAGAGGTTTGCGTCTGATCAGTTTTTGTGTTCGACTGTGCGTTGCTTTGAATGATGGAGACGTCGAATTCATTTATTTTGATCAACAAGGTTTAGTTGATTATTTATGGTTCTAAGAATTAAATACTTGAAATTTAACTTTCATTTTATTTAATTTAAGGGATTATAAATAACAAATAAATAATTAAAGAAAAGGAATTGAAAAGATTTAATCAATAGAATTTTTATTTCATATTTAATAGTTGTTACAATTATTATTTGGATACAAGTATTTATGACGAAGTATTTAAAATAATAATGGTTTACAAATAATTAAATTGAAAATAAAAATTATCCTATTTTTTCTAAACATTTTCTAAGTCCCTAATCTCTTCATTCTTCACTCCGCTCCGGTGTTCCATTATTCATCTGCAAAAGAAAAGAGAAAGTCAGAAAGCAGTTAAATTGGAAAAGACAGTTAAAATTAGACTCATCATTAAGGGCCACTAACTGGGATCAGTTAACCCTCTCTGCAAATCACGGGATTTTTCCCGGTTCACAGAGAGGGAAGAATTTTTATGCAAAGTTGAAAAAATGCAAATGTCAAAATGCATAGAATATCAAACTGCATAGTTTCAAAATCTCAAACTTCAAATTCAAACCAAACTGAAAAAGTCCAAGTTACAACTTTCTATCAAAAGCCAAAAGTGCAACTTACTGTCAAAAATGCAAAATCCACTCAAGGCTGTCAAAAAAGGATTTGACAAAGATATGGAAAATATCACAAAGTACCAAAGCTGTCAAAAGGAGATAAAGAATATGCAGAAGTAATGTGTTATGCAAGCTAACTCTAAATCATCATTTCCCATCAAGTGACCCTTTCAGAAAATAGTACAGAATAAATCATATAATAATACTCAAACTGTACTATAGAGAGAGAAAAAGAGGAGATAGAAGCAGGTTTTTCAGGCTTAGGCAGGATAGGCAGAAGATACAAGAAAAGATATACAAAAGAGAACAGAGTTCAGCAGGATAGAGAGGGAGAAAAATATACAAAACTCAAAAAACTGATAAGCTAAAGGGCAGAAGAGATGCACATGGCATAACTGGCCAAGGCCCCAATACATCAACCATATACTGAAGCTTAACCAGAACCACCATACTGTCCAACAACATAACCTACTGCAAGCTTACCTGCTGTCAAAACCTCACCATACCTGCTAAAACCATTCACCAACCAAGCATACTGGCCTGAGACCTCACAAATCCAAACCTGTGAAACCTCAAAACCCATACTGTCATACCACATAAACATACAAACTCAAAAAGACCATAACCTGAAACACCACAACCCTGCCTCAACATACAAGCTATACACATAAAAACCAAGCATAACCTGTATACACAAAACTCAAGCCATAAAACCTGTTGGAGTAAAACCTGCAAAGGCCTCACAACAAACCAGACCTCATAACCATACAAAACAACCATTAACCTATCAAAAAGCATTCAAAAACCAACTCCTAAGCCTCAGAAATTTTTCATCATAGGCGATAAGCATATTCAAAGGCAACACGAGAGAAGAAGAGAGAAATTTCGTTCAGGAGCAACAAACATCAAAGCATGCTAGTTCCCAACCCCACAAGTCCTTCAGAATCCTAGATTCATCATTAGGCAATAAAGAAAATACAGAAGCAAGTATATTCGGGCATACTCAGAAGCAAATGTTCGAGGCAACAAGCAGACAGTAAAGGTATCAATCTCAGAAACACATTTCAACAGGGCAACATAAACAAGCGTACAGTGGCAAAGAGGGACAGAAGAAGAAGAGGAAAGAAGGATATAACAGGTTTTCAGGCAAATACAAATCATCATAAAACCTAACCAGGGTCACCAAGAGGCAAAGATTCGTCACGCTCCTATCGCCGTCTCGGCCTCCTGAGTGCCACATCCCCTTTTCTCTCCTCCTTCTCCAAGGTCAGGTAGTACATCCTTCTCCCTCTCTTTTTCTCCTTTATCTCATAACAATAAAAGAATCAAGGTTTTAGTTCAAATCAAAAACGCACGCAAATTCGTAAAAAAGGGGAAACATAAACATTGAAAACGAACCTTGTATCAAGTACACTGAGCTCATGCTGTGGAGGGAAGAGAGACTTTGGGGGTGACACTGGTGGCCGGATGGAAGAAGCGCTCAGGAAGATGAAGATGAAGAAGAACGATGAACGAACACGAACGGCGCCGTCCCAAACCCTAATGCGTTACCAAACTGAATAACAATTCCCTAACCCTAAACGTTGTTTCAAGATCAATGGGCCTGACCCGTTTCTAATTCCCTCTGAAGCCCAACAAAATCACTAACATTTTTTATAACAAACACTTGATTAATATTAACCTTTTTCTTCTTACAAACCATATATTATTTTTAACCTATCATATTACAAATATCATATTAATACTAATACATAAAAAAAACATATTTTATCTAATTAAAACTTTCTTCCCTATACTTAATTCAATAAATATTAAAAACACTTTTCCTTTAATTTGTACATATCATACCTTTTTATCATATACTTAAAATTGAAAGTGACTTTCTATTCTTTTAATTAAAATATACTTCGTACATAAATTTTAAAACATTAATTTTGTATATACACATAAGATACATTTTATACAATATCATTTGAAAATATCTTCTTTTAGTTAAAATATACTTTGTACATAATTGATAAAATACATTTTTTTAACATTAAACTCTTAAACACTTAATTAAAACATTTTGTACATAACACATGAAAATATACTTTTTATACATAATATTTTCTTTTCCAAAACATCATTTTTACAATTTAATTAAAACTTGAGCATTTAAATTAAAAACATTTTCTTTTATACACATTAAAAATACACAAATCAAAGATTCATTAAAACGCATATTTAGGTCAAATACCCTAATCTCGCATTAACTTCATATTGTCCCACCTGTAAATATCCACATACACACATACTTGTACACTTACAATATATTTCACATTATACACTTACACAATGCAAATCCATTCACATTGCCCTATACACATTTGTTTATCTTATATTTGTATATTCGATATTTACATTTGATTGCGAATTCGATTTGGTTGTAATTTATTGGATACTATAAGTCTCATCCCCATTCATACACATGTACCCCCACTCCCGGATACTATTTTGTAATAGCGTAGATTTTACATTCCGCAATTTACAGTTTTCCAATTATACCATGGTTAGACCTAGGGTTTGCATGTACATAAAATCAAACGCTAGATAACCTAATACAAGACAAATACATGTAATCAATACACAATCACACTTGCACCCCCTAGGGTGATCCCACATGTTGCCTTCCAAAATGGGCCATGCTTGCACGTCAAGTTTCTTTGGCAAAACAAATCAAATGATCATAAGTCTCAAAGTGTTGCCTAAACGGAATGATCATAGTCCCTTCAAAGCAAATTGCCAAAGACACTTGGCACCATTGCATTCATGGTTCATACGATGACCCGCGCCCATCCCGAATAAAATTCCTAAACGCAAGATTGTCCATCAATTTCAATGATGGAACAAAATTGTTAAAAGGGGTTAAAACATAACAAAAACTTTTGAGTACAATAGGGTAGATAAACTCTTAGTTACTTGAGATCGATTTGCAAAAACACTTGCCTTCTTTTCAAAAAATCACAATCCACAACACTTTCAGACAAACTCTCAAAAAACATTTGAAACATCTTTTCGAAAAGATCCACACTTTTGTAAAACACTCAATCACGAGTCAAATACATTAGTTGCCTAAGACAAGGCATCTTCTTCCAAAACATTTTCAAAAAGCACTCACACACACACACCATTTTCAAGCAATCAAAAATCAAGGAAAGTGATCTAAAAAACCAAGTAACTAAGAGCCCATGGATAACCATGGATGAAAAGGGTGCTAATACCTTCCCTTTTCATAATCTACCCCCCGAACCCACGAAATATCTCAAAAGGTTTTTGCTGTGCTTTTTTAACCTTTCCTTTAGGATAAAGTAAAAAGTCGGTGGTGACTCTTGCTCAACCGCACAAGTGCGAATACGAACGCAAAACACTAGTCAGTTCTCCCACCGTATCACAGGAACCAATTCAAAATATAAATTGCAGTCGAAACAGCTTCACCCCATAAGGATTTTTGAAAATTATTTTGCTTCAGCATGCATCTCGCCATATCCAATATGGTTTTGTTTCTTCTTTCTTCAATTCCATTATGTTGAGGCTATTATAACAAAGTTTGGTTCTACTCATATCTTAGAGTTTTGATGATAACAATGAAATAAATTTTGTATAATATATTTTATACTCTGATGTGCATGCTTTTCTAATTCAGATGATGTTCAGACTCAAGCATTCTCAAAAGTGAAACATCATTCTACGCAAGTCTGAAGCAAGCTCTGGAGGAAGCACTCCAAGGAAAACTCTGATAAAAATTAATCTTAAGCAACCTCTGATAAAGCTAGCTGAAGAAAATATTTGAAAGAAGCACACTGAAAGCAATATCTGATAATCCAGGCTGAAGCAAACTCTGATGAAGAAAACTCTGACAGAAGAAGTGATATAGAAAACTCTGGTAGAAGAAAAGTTAAAGCAAACTCTGATAGAAGGAAAGTTAAAGAAAACTCTGATAGAAGAAAAGTTAAAGCAAACTCTGATAGAAGAAAAGTTAAAGCAAAATCTGATGTTGCAACCCTGCAAGCAAACTCTTAAACTTCCAGAGACAAGCTCTGACAGTACCGTTGATCATTTAATGTTAAGATGGCTAACGCACTCAAATGGTACTACACACGAGAGCATTGGAAACATAAAGGCCAAGTTGACACGCATCATTAATGCATGCTCTCTCTTCAAGGCAGTAACAGTCAAAAAGTTGAAGTTATATATAGAAGACCATTTATTTCAAAGCAAGGTTACTGATCCACGCAAAAAGATACTGAAGCTCACTATTTTCATACTTGTAAACTCCTTGTATATACAGTGGGTAATTCTTAAGTACCGAGCCAAAATCTTAGTGATAAATCACAGTTTGTGATATAGCTTATTAGAAGCATTCTGATTCACTACTGTTAAGAGATAATCTTTGTAATTGTTCCTTGAGGGACCAGTTGGGTCAGATTTCTCGAGAGGGCTAAGACTAGTTGAGTCTTAGAGGTGTTAGTCACAACAGTTTGGTTGTGCATTTTAATTGTTCCTTGAGATACCAGTTGGGTCAGATTTCTCAAGAGGACTAGGACTAGTTGAGTATTAGAGGTGTTAGTCACTTGCAGTTGGCTTGTGCATTATATTGTTAGTCACAACAGTTTGGTTGTGCATTTGTAATCAGTTTGATTATAGTGGATTAAGTCCTCGTTGAGAGAGGCGAAATCATCTTGGCGAGTGGACTGGAGTAGTTTGAGTTTCAAACGAACCAGGATAAAAATACTTGTGACCTTCCATTATTATTGCGCGAGAAAAAGGAAAAACTTATTCAACCCCCCTCCATTCTAAGTGTTTTCCCACCCTTCAATTGGAATCAGAGCTCTAGTTCTGGGTGCAAACACCTAACAATGTCAGAAAGAGATTCAGAAGGAAAACACTATGGCAACTGAACAAAACAACAACAACTGCACCAAACCTCTTGTGTTTAATGGAGAAGACTTTGAATACTGGAAGGATAGACTAGAAAGTTTCTTTCTAGGTCATGATGTTGATTTATGGGATATGTCCTAGATGGTTACACACATCCAGAAGACAAAACGGAAACAAGATTGACAAAAAGAACATGGATAAAAAAACAGAAATTATATTTCAAAAATCACCATAGAGCCAGAAATATCTTTCTGAACGCTATCTCTAAAACAAAATATGAGAAATTCATCAATAGAGATACATCACATGACATGTTTGAGTCTCTCTAAATGACTCATGAAGGCAATGCTCAAGTAAAAGAGAGAAAAGCCCTGGCTCTCATCCAGAAGTATGAAGCCTTCAAAATGGAAGAAAATGAGTCCATTGAAGTTATGTTCTCAAGATTCCAAACTCTGACCGCTGGACTGAGAGTTCTGAACAAAGGATACACCAAGGCAGAACATGTTAAGAAAATTATTAGAAGTTTACCCAGAAGATGGGCACCTATGGTTACTGCATTCAAAGTGTCAAAATATTTGAATGATGTATCTCTTGAAGAACTTATCAGTGCATTAAGAAGTCATGAGATAGAACTTGATGAACATGAGCCTTAGAAGAAAGGTAAGTCTGTCGCCCTTAAATCTATTAAAAAAATGTGAAAATAACGCTTTTCAGGCAGAAGAAGGAAACTCTGAAGACTCTGCATCAGAAGAAGATGAGTTATCTCTGCTCTCTAGAAGGATCAACCAGATGTTGAAGCACAGACAAAAAAAGTTCATAAACTACAAGAGGTCAGAAGATAAACCAGAATCTTCTGGACATAAGAAGTCAAGCAGAAGAGATTTAGTTTTCTATGAATGTAAAGAACCAGGACACTATAGAAGTGATTGTCCTAAGCTACAAAGAGAAAGACCAAAGAAAAGGTTTGGAAGAAAGAAAGGCATGATGGCCACCTGGGATGATTTAGAATTTTCTTAAGCTGAATCTGACTCAGAAGATTAGCACGCTAACCTAGCGTTTATGGCTACCACAGCAGATGACGATGACTCAGACTCTGATTCAGAACTGAAAGAGGTATTCTCTGAATTCTCTAGAGCCGAACTTGCAGAAAGCTTATTAAAACTTCTTGAAAATTACAGTCAACTCAAAATCAAATACAAGAAATTCAAAAAGAATCTTGCATCTGATTTTGAGAAACTTGAAACAGAAAACTCTGAACTTAAAGAAAACATTTTAAACTAAAAAAGGAAGTTCAAAAATTTCAAATGATTTCTATTTCAGATTCTACTTGAAGTTCAAGAGATAATCTTAAAGAATATGACTATAGTTTTCAAACATTTCTTGCTAAAAGCATAGATAGAACCAGAATGGCTTCAATGATCTATGGTGTTAGTGGAAATAACAAAAGAGGAATTGGATATGAAACTCCCAAAGGGAAAGAAACATATAACTTGTTGAGGAAATGGTTATCACATGTAAACCACTACACAAACAATTTAGTTTTGGGCACACACATGATATCAAATACATATCTCACTCTGAAATTTTTTATGCTAAATCAAAGTTCAAAAAGAACTTTAGAAACTCTAACCAAAAAGGACCCAAAAAGATATGGGTACCTAAGGAGAAAATAATATATGTTGCAGATGTCCTTAACAGCACAGTTGAAACACCATTCATGGTACCTGGACTCTAGATGCTCACGACATATAACGGGAAGAAAGTCTATGTTCCAAAGTCTGGAACTTAAATCTGGAGGAGATGTCAAATTTGGAGGAAATCAGAAAGGAAAGATTATTGGTTCTAGAACCATTGGAAACAGTAACCTTCCTTCTATAACTAATGTTCTGTTGGTAGAAGGATTATCGTATAACTTATTATCCATAAGCCAATTAAGTGACAACGGTTATGACGTAATCCTTAATCAAAAATCTTGTAAAGTTGTTAGTCAAAAAGATGGAACAATCCTTTTTTACTGGAAAGAGAAAGAACAACATCTATAAAATTGATTTTTCTGACCTTATAACTCAGAATGTAAAATGCCTTATGTCTGTTAGCGATGAGCAATGGGTCTGACACAGAAGATTGGGACATGTTAGCATGAGAAGAATATCTCAAATTAATAAACTCAATCTGGCCAGGGGACTTCCCAATATGAAGTTCAACTCAATAGCTCTGTGTGAAGCATGTCAGAAAGGAAAATTTTCAAAACCTTCTTTTAAGTCAAAAAATGTTGTTTCTTCCTCTAGGCCGTTGAAACTTCTTCACGTTGATCTATTTAGACCAGTTAAAACTGCATCCATTAGAGGCAAGAAGTATGGATTGGTCATTATTGATGACTACAACAGATGGACATGGGTTAAGTTTTTAAAACACAAGGATGAGTCACATTCTGTCTTCTTCGACTTCTGCAACCAAGTGCAAAATGAAAAAGATTTTAGAATCATAAAAGTTAGAAGTGATCATGAAGGAGAATTTGAAAAACATTATTTTGAAAATATTTTTAAAGAAAATGGAATTTTTGATGATTTCTCTTGTCCTAGAACTCCCCAACAAAATGGAGTTGTAGAACAAAAGAATAGAACTTTGCAAGAAATAGCAAGAACCATGATTAGTGAAACCAATATGGCTAAACACTTCTGGGCTGAAGCAGTGAACACAACATGTTATATTCAAAATAGAGTCTCTATAAGACCTATTCTTGAAAAGACTCCTTATGAATTGTGGAAAAACAGAAAACCCAACATTTCATATTTCATCCTTTTGGATGTACTTGCTATATTCTAAATACTAAAGATAATTTGAACAAGTTTGATTCTAAGGCACAAAAGTGTTTTCTAATTTGATATCCTGAACGCTCAAAAGGCTATAGGGTATACAACACAGAAACTTTGATTGTTGAAGAATCAATCAAAGTCAAATTTAATGATAAGCTTGGCCAGCAAAAGCCAAATCAGAATGAAAATTCTGCAGGTACAGAAGATCATCTTATAAACTCTAAAGAGTCAGAAGCAAAGGACAACTCAGAAGATCCTTCTATTGCAAATGCTCTGGACAATCTAAGAATTTATGAACAAACCTCACAGAATAGATTCCCCAGAATCACGTCAGCACATCTAGAAAATGTGATTATTGGAAAGAAAGAAGATCCCATCAGAACAAGATCCTCCTTCAGAAACAATGAAGAATCACTGTTTGGATTGGTCTCTCTGATTGAGCCAACCTCAATAGAGGAAGCTCTGCAAGACAATGATTGGATCCTAGCTATGCAAGAAGAACTAAATCAATTTTCTAGAAATGATGTGTGGGATCTAGTTCCAAAACCTAAAGGATTCAATATCATAGGAACAAAATGGGTATTCAGAAACAAGTTAAATGAACAAGGAGAGGTTGTCAGAAACAAGGCACGATTGGTTGCACAAGGTTATAGTCAACAAGAAGGAATTGATTATAACGAAACTTTTTCCCCAATCGCCAGGTTAGAATCAATTAGATTATTAATTTCTTTTGTTTTTCAACATAACATCTCATTATATCAAATGGACGTTAAAAGTGAATTTTTAAATGGTTACATAGAAGAAGAAGTTTATGTCCATCAACCTCTGGGTTTTGATGACTCAAAATATCCAGAACATGTTTTTAAATTGAAAAAGTCTCTGTATGGTCTGAAACAAGCTCCCAGAGCTTGGTATGAATGTCTAAGTAACTGTCTTTTAGAAAATAATTTTACCAGAGGGAAAGTGGACACTACCTTATTCAGACAAACATTTAAAAATGACATTTTAATTTGTCAAATATATGTAGATGATATTATTTTTGGAACTTCTAATGTCTCTCTTGGAAAAGAATTTGCTGAGTCTATGCAGGCTGAATTTGAGATGAGCATGATGGGAGAACTAAAATTCTTTATGGGAATTCAAATAAATCAGACTCCATAAGGTACTTACATACATCAAACAAAGTATGTTAAAGAACTCCTGAAGAAATTCCAGCTATCAGAAAGTAAAGAAGCAAAGACACCAATGCATCCTACATGCATTTTGGGAAAAGATGAGGTAAGTAAGAAGGTAGATCAGAAACTCTACAGAGGTATGATTGGATCTCTTCTCTATCTGACTGCATCTAGACCAGATATATTATTCAGTGTATGTTTATGTGCAAGATTCCAATCAGATCCTAGAGAATCTCACTTAACCGCCGTTAAGGGAATTCTGAGGTATCTGAAAGGTACTACTAACCTTGGACTGTGTTACAGAAGATCCAAAGAGTTTAAACTAGTAGGTTATTGTGATGCTAACTTTTCTGGAGATAGAATAGAACGAAAAAGCACATCTGGAAGCCGACAATTTCTGGGTGATAACATTATCTCATGGTACAACAAGAAGCAAGCCACTATTGCACTATCAACAACTGAAGTAGAATATATATCTGTTGCTGGATGTAGCACTCAGATGATCTAGATGAAGAGCCAGCTGGAAGATTATCATCTCTATGAAAGTAAGATTCATATCTTTTGTGATAATACCTCTGTTATTTATCTTTCAAAAAATCCTATCTTACATTCTAAGGCAAAACATATATAAATTAAACATCATTTCATAAGGGACTATATTCAGAAAGGAATTTTAATTTTAAACTTCATAGACATAGACCATCAATGGGCAGATATTTTTACTAAACCTCTTTCTGAAGATAAATTTAAATTCATTCTGAAAAACACCAGTATGGAATTTTGTCCTAAATGAAATTATTTTTCTCTATATATGTTTTCAGAATGTTCTAAAATGAATGTTCTGATTAACAACTCTTCAGAAGTTAGAAAATAAGTTACTTCAGAAACCATCTATAATGTTCTGAAATGTGTCTAATGTTTCATTACAAAAATGGTTCAGAAGTTCATTACATTAAAACAGCTGTCACACGCTATCCTCAGAAGTTGAACGCGTGTTTCAACTCTGAAAGGTCACGCATGCGTGCACTGCTATTGATACGCCGTTCCTAGGTAATTGTTCAGATTTGATCAAATGTCACGCATCCCCTCAAATGTCAAATCTCATTAATTGCTTGTAATGATTAATTTTTTTAAAATTCTCTTACTGTTTTTATTACTTCGAAATTCTTTTTCATAAGCTATAAATACTTTGAAAAATTCCTTTATTTTTTATTTTTTTTACTCTCTCTCTCAAAGAAATCAGAACTTGGATGATGAAACAAGAGGAATCCTCAACAAAAATCAAGAATCTTCTTCTTTCTCTTGTCTCTCGTCAATCTTAGTTTTATTTTTTCCAATTTTCTATTTTTTTTTGTTTTGTACTTCTGTCTTTTGACATCTTCTATAATTATAAAAATCTTTTGAATCTCTTCAATTTTTTTTTGCTTTTTGATTATGACAAAAAGGGGGAGAAAATGTGATTTTGATCTGATCCATGATAGCAGTTATGGGACTAAATCTCAAACATTCCTAACAAAATACAATTTTTTTCCTGTTTAAGAGATATTGAGGTACCTCAAGACTCTGAAAGACTAAGCTCTAAACATCATCTGGTAGAGATCTGCCAAAGAAACTCTGAAGAAAAGATCAGGAGCTCTTAAAGAAACTCTGAAAGAAAAATGTCCCAAAAGCTCTGAAGAACAATCTCAGGAAGTTTCCCTTATGCATTTAAATTCTTTTACTATTTATTTCAGAAGAAGAAATATTTATCTCATGGGGAGATTCTCACTCTTGTACAATTTATTTTTAATCAAAATCAGAATTGTTTTGTTATCATCAAAAAGGGGGAGGTTGTTAGAATAAAGTTTGGTTATAATCATATCTTAGAGTTTTGATGATAACAATGAAATAAATTTTGTATAATATATTTTATACTCGGATGTGCATGCTTTTCTAATTCAGATGATGTTCTGACTCAAGCATTCTCAAAAGTGAAACATCATTCTACGCAAGTCTGAAGCAAACTCTGAAGGAAGCACTCCAAGGAAAACTCTGATAAAAAGTAATCTTAAGAAACCTCTGATAAAGCTAGCTGAAGCAAAGATTTAAAAGAAGCACGCTGAAAGCAATATCTGATAATACAAGCTGAAGCAAAATATGATGAAGAAAACTCTGATAGAAGAAGTGATATAGCAAACACTGATAGAAGAAAAGTCAAAGCAAACTCTGATAGAAGGAAAGTTAAAGCAAACTCTGATAGAAGAAAAGTTAAAGCAAACTCTGATAGAAGAAAAGTTAAAGCAAACTCTGATGTTGCAATGCTGCAAGAAAACTCTTAAACTTCCAGAGACAAGCTCTGATAGTACCGTTGATCATTTAATGCTAAGACGGCTAACACACTCAAGTGGTACTACACACGAGAGCATTGGAAACATAAAGGCCAAGTTGACACGCATCATTAATGCATGCCCTCTATTCAAGGCAGTAACGGTCAAAAAGTTGAAGCTATATATAGAAGACCATTTGTTTCAAAGCAAGGTTACTGATCCACGCAAAAAGATACTGAAGCTCACTATTTTCATACTTGTAAACTCCTTGTATATACAGTGGGTAATTCTTAAGTACTGGGCCAAAATCTTAGTGATAAATCACAGTTTGTGATATAGCTTATTAGAAGCATTCTGATTCACTACTGTTAAGAGATAATCTTTGTAATTATTCCTTGAGAGACCAGTTGGGTCAGATTTCTCGAGAGGGCTAAGACTAGTTGAGTCTTAGAGGTGTTAGTCACAACAGTTTGGTTGTGCATTGTAATTGTTCCTTGAGAGACCAGTTGGGTCAGATTTCTCAAGAGGGCTAGGACTAGTTGAGTCTTAGAGGTATTAGTCACTTGAAGTTGGCTTGTGCATTGTATTGTTAGTCACAACAGTTTGGTTGTGCATTTGTAATCAGTTTGATTATAGTGGATTAAGTCCTCGTTGAGAGAGGCGAAATCACCTTGGTGGGTGGACTGGAGTAGTTTGAGTTTCAAACGAACCAGGATAAAAATACCCGTGTCCTTCCATTATTATTGCGCGAGAAAAAGGAAAAACTTATTCACCAGCCTCTAAGTGTTTTCTCACCCTTCAGAGGCATATAAGGAGCAGTTACCTTATGATCGACACCATGTTCTGCATAAAAATCTCAAAATATCTTGGATGTGTATTTGCCATCTCCATCTGTTCGTAGGACTTTAATCCTCTTATCACTATGGTTTTTGACAAGTATCTTGAATCTCTTAAAGATTTCGAATAATTCATCCTTTCTCTTGATCCCATAGATCCACAGCTTTCGACTGAACTTATCGACAAGCGAAGCAAAATATATGTTTCCACCAATGGTATGTTCTTCGAATGGACCACATACATTTGAATGTACCACTTAGAGTATGCATGATGATATCATTGGCATAGTCAAAACAAAAGCGTTTCTGGATTGCTTTCTGAATAAACAACCTTCACAGAGTTTGTCGGACATCTCAAGACTTGGGATACCAGATACCATATCTTGAGTAATCAACTGATTGAGTGATCAAAATTTCAAATGTCCAAACCTCAAATGCCACAACCAACTATCCTTGTGGTCAAAAATAATTTCTAGAAATTATACTTCAGTCGAACTGATCATAGTCTTAAACGTCCTTGTGATACGGTGGGAAGAACTGACTGTTTTTTGGAATGCTGGTTTGCGTTTTGCGTTTATTTTTCGCAAGATGTCGCGGTAAGCAAGAGTCGCCACCGACTTTTATTTTATCCAATAAGGAAAGGAAAAAAGCACAGAAAAATTCCTTTTTCAAGGTATTTCTCGGGTTCGGGGGGTAGATTATAGAAAGGGAAGGTATTAGCACCCTTTCTATCCGTGGTTTTCCACGGGCTCTTAGGTAATCGCTCAATTGTTTTCAAAATTGCTTTCTTTGTGCTTGTGGGTTTGAAAAAAAAGTTTTTGTTTGAAAACTTCGATTTAACTCTTGCTTATGTCCTCGAGAGTGTATGAAGTGTTTTTGAAAACTTTGTTCGAAAAGTGTAAGTGTGAAAAGTTTTTGTTTTTATTTTTTATCTTTGTACATGTTAAAGGTGATCTAATTTGATTTTGAGATTAACATTCAGTCTTGTCATGCAACCCTATTATCAAACATCTAACAATTATAATTTGCGGAATTAAAAGTGTGAAAATTAAATTACAAGGCGTCGGGTATTTACATCGCCAAAGACAAACCCTTTGAAAAATAAAATAAAGCGATAAAAATAATTAAATGTCCTATTAACTATTACAATCTGGAAGCAGGTACATTATTGGATAAAAAAAAGTAAATCACGGTGCAAAATTAAATCGGACGCATGATTAGGGTTTTGACCCATTTGGTTAAAGAAGATATCTTTTTTAGGTTTTTGTTATTTTTTATTTGAGGAAATAAATTAATTCCTAAATTAATTACTAAATTAAATTAATAAATTAATTAAATGAAAAAATAAATTATTTTTGGAGTTTTGATTAATTTAAGAAAGAAAATAAAATTAATTTAATTAGTAATTAACCTAATTAAATCTAATTAATTTTAATTATTTGCAAAATAGGTTAAAGTTATTCTAGAATTAAAAACCTAAATTAATTAATTATTATTTATTAATAAAAAATAAAAAGTTAAAATTTGATTGAATAAAATATTTTTTTTGGTGATTTTATTTTAGTAAAACAGAATTTTGATTGGTTAGTAATTAAACAAAAATAATAAAACAATGAATAAGAAAAAATAAATAAATAAAAGGGAGAGGTATTGGGCCTGAATTTGTGGTGCTGGTAGTAATTTCGTGGCCCAATATGTGTTGGCCTTTTTTGACTTCTCTGATCCAATATGCATGCGTTGACCAGTGCCTTGGTGGTCCTTCAATCCCTAGCCATCAGATCTGGCCATTGGCCATCTGGCATTTGGATGGATGAAGGCGCATGGTAAGTTGCACGCTTGAGCAAGCATATGAGTATCTGAAAAACAATGAGAAAATGCAAAGTGCTGGAGGCAGGGATCGAACCCCTGACCTCCAGCGTTGGAAACCTTAGAAGCTGACATGGAAACCGCTGGGGCATGTTTGCTATTTGTTAATAATAACGCAAATAATATATTATATAGAAAAATCAAATCAGATGCCAGAAAAACAAAAAAAAACGCGCGCGATTTTGAATGGACTTATGGGAGAACGACAACTCATCGTCTCCTTCCTCCAAAACATGCAAATATTACCTGCGATTTTTGTCCGCAGCTAAAAGCGCAGCATCATTAAAAAATCCTCCTCAGGATTTGAAAATAAACTCTAAGGCTAGGGTTGAGTTCGTCTCAACCCCCTGGATACAACCATGTCCACCTTGTAGCTTAATTTCTCCTGAAAAGAAAACGCCCAAAAACGTCCAAGAAACCCTAACTATGGTGGTTTGCAAAACAGGTTAGATAAACGAAATTAAATGATGCCAAAAGTTCAAAAATGATGTGAGGATTACAAATATGCAGTTATCTCATTCAAATGATGCCATAATGAGCCAAATCGAATTCAAGAATAGGGAGGAGTTGCGTGACACTTACAACGCATTATAGAGTCTGAGGATGCTTGGTTTTGATCCAGGTAGCTTGAGTGAATGCCCAGGAAGCGATTGGGACAAGTCTTGGCCTCTGAAAATGCCTCTAACCTGGATTTTGACTTCTCACTTTTTTGTGATTTTTACACTTTTTGTTCTGCCTCTCTCTACAGCTTTTCCAATCCTAATTTCATATCCCTTTTCTTGCTTATGTAATATGCTTTGTATTAGGGTAAAAATTATGGACCAAATCCCTCCATATCAATGCATATGAATGTGATTTGATCTCCATTAAAAACCTTCCAAATTTAATTTGATTTGGATCTTTTTGCACATGATTTGGCTTGATACTAATTTGATGGTGATGCTAGTTGTGAACAAATCCTAAAGCAATCAAAAAATCAAGAGTTATTAATTATTTGGATTTTCAATGATTTTATTTGATTTAAAATGAATAAATTCAATAAAAAATCAAATTAAATAATAAAAATGAAATATGGGCTCATGGCTGAAGCTAGGGTACGTGGACAATGATGAAAACTCAAATCAAGTAGAAAAGAATGGGCCCATTTGACAAAATTTGAAGTTTTGGGGATAGTTGACTTTTTGCAATTTTGCAAAAATGTCCAACTTCAACAATATATAACTTCTTCAATTTTAAACTTTTGGAGGTGTTCTTGGACTTTTTAGAAAGCTTGAGATGTCCTCTAATCAAGACTTTTGGTCTAATCTCATTTTGATATTCCATTCTCAAGTTATAAGCTTTGGCAAAAAAGGTGTTTTTGTTGACTTTCAAAAATGACCTATAATGTCCAAATTTATAACTTCTTGTGAGTGCATTTTTTTATCTTGGGGTATGAAGATGTATTGTAGGAAATTTCATCCTATTAAAAATGATATTTGGATGGGTCATTTCTCATAAAGTATAAGAAAGTTATGCTTGGTCAAAGTTGAGTTGACTTTTCCTAAAAAACCCTAATTTAGCAACTTTTGAATCTTGATGAATTTTGAGCAATCCTTGATGAATCATGATCAACCATTGATCAAATGATGAAATATCCTCCAAAATGAGAATGTTGGCAAAAAATCTTGAAGTTTGACTGTATTTGGGTCACAATTGACTTTTGCCCTAGCATAATCGATTTTTTGGACCTTTGAGCAATTGACTGAGCAAACTTTCCCTGCAAGGCTTGAAATTTGACATGGATGATTTTGAGAACATATTAGGACATTGGGGAGAACTTGAGGTCATTTGTACTCAAGTATCTTGATGCAACACAAAACCCTAATTTGGGGTAGACTGCCTTAGGAGAGAGCTTATCTGACCAATTCTTGAGCAACCTTGAGCAATCTTGGAGATTTTCTTGCAATGTCATGAGAAATATGGGAGGGAAAATTTTGGGGTACAACAGCTGCCCCTGTTCAATCTTCTTAAACCTGAGGATGTATATTGGCTTTCATGCCTTTCGTGATCCGAAGGTGGAAGATGATTGAACACTAGAGTGCCCAAAATTTGCACTCGTATGAAGTGGTATCGGCCTTGTGATGTCGGGAATGGGCTTGCAGATGCCATTTGGAGGTTGCTGGCAGGAGGATGGGCTTAAAGATGCCATCTGCAGGAGTGTCGATCGCATAAGAGATTCCTTAGCGAGAGCTCGCGTACCTGTTGTTGTGGAAGATTCCGCTTGGGGAAGTCTGATCTTTGTTGAGATTTAGGAACTTGCCTGTACTTCAACTGAGAGAACATCTCTGCTGTGTTTTAAGAACTCGTCCTTAATTTAACTGGGGGGAAACATCTTCATCGAGATTTAGGACTGTCTGTAATTCAATGAAGGATAATTATGTTGAGATTTAAGAACTGTCAGTACTTCGACGGAGGAGAATTGCCGAGATTTAGAACCTTATCTGTAATTCAACCGAGGATAATTCAGTTGAGATTTAAGAATCGGTCAGTATTTCGACTGAGGGAAACATCTTCATCGAGATTTAGGACTGTCTGTAATTCAATGGAGGATAATTCTGTTGAGATTTAAGAACTGTCAGTAATTCGACGGAGGAACTTTGCCGAGATTTAAAACCTTATCTTTAATTCAACCGATGATGATTCAGTTGAGATTTAAGAACTGGTCAGTACTTCGACTGGGTGAAACATCTTCATCGAGATCTAGGACTTGTCTTTAATTCAACCGAGGATAATTTTGTTGAGATTTAAGAACTCGTCCATACTTCGATGGAGGAAAATTGTCGAGATTTAGAACCATATCTGTAATTCAACCGAGGATAATTCAGTTGAGATTTAAGAATCGGTCAATACTTCGACTGGGTGAAACATCTTCATCGAGATCTAGGACTTGTCTGTAATTCAATCGAGGATAATTCTGTTGAGATTTAAGAACTCGTTCACACTTCGACGGAGGAAAATTGTCGAGATTTAGAACCTTATCTATAATTCAGCCGAGGATAATTCAGTTGAGATTTAAGAACCAGTCAATATTTCGACTGAGGGAAACATCTTCATCGAGATCTAGGATTGTCTGTACTTCAACGGAGGATAATTCTGTTGAGATTTAAGAACTCGTACACACTTCAACGGAGGAAAATTGTCGAGATTTAGAACCTTATCTGTAATTCAACCGAGAATAATTCAGTTGAGATTTAAGAACCGGTCAGTAGTTCGACATAGCTGAGAACTTAATTGCATCCTTCCTGAAAGGTAAAGGTCAGTCGTATGCAATGCATGATATATATCAAGCAATGATGTTCTCAAAATAAATGAGATTGTGTTGTATGATGCGTATATGCATGTATCATGATGTATGGAAATGTAATGTTTTAGCTGGGGAAAATAAATCCCGGATAGCTGCTGGAGAAAAGAGTTGACTTCTTTATTTCCGTTGGGGACAGCGAAAGATGATTGCAAGAATAAACTTGCAGGAGAGGATAACTCCGTTGGGGAATAAACTGATGAGGAGATTACTCTGTGGAGAAGAGATGCTCTGTTGAGGATTCCACCGATAAATTCCGTTGGGGATGAATTACTGTTGCTGGTGATATTGAATCCTGCTGGGGATTTGAATTTCTGTTTGCGAAAGGGAAGAACTCCGCTGGGGATGATCTTCAGTTGCGACTTTATTGGGAATAACCTTTTAGACTCTAATGGGGATAATCCTTTGAGTTTACTGGGGATGATCTTCCAAAGTCTACTGGGGATGATTCTCCAAATTCCACTGGGGAAGCTTTTTCAGACTGCACTGGGAAAAATTTCAAACTCTAATGGGGATATTTTGTATTCTGCCAGGGAATATTCTTATACTCTGCTGGGGAATATTAAGACCTTTCAGTGCTGATGGTAGATAAACTCTGCTTGGGGAGAATATTACCGATTCATTTACAATTGCAAGTCTCAGCTGGGGAGAGCTATCATTACTGTCTTTTCTTACTCTGCAGAGAGTGAAAGCACCTTAACCATATTCTTCAGCTGAATCTACCTTTGTACCTGGTGGATAAAGCATCCGTACAGCTTGGACAATTCTTATTGCCCCTGTTTCTTGATATCACCAGTAATTGTCTTTTGTTTCACATGTAAATATTTATGAGCAGCAATTAGTGTCAAATGCATATATCAAAAATGAACATTGGACGTTCTTTGCAAAACAAAACAGAAAAAGGAAAAACAGTTTGCAATTTTTCTGAAAATAAATTGTATTGATTTTGAAGTTTGGCCTGTAAATAGGCGTTTTTGTACAAGAGGCTGACGTCCTAGTAAGAGAACGCCGCCGACCAAATAGATTTTACACAATTTGTGAAAAACTAAACAAAATAGCTATGTGAATAATCCCACTGGGTTCTAACTCTGCTATTGCCTTTATGTCCTCGAGCATCTTATCACTTTACTACTTGGTTGAAGGTAGATCGGATTGATTAGTGTCGTTCGAGCTTGATAGTCGATACCGAAGTCTGATTGCAAGGTGATCCAATGAGACATAGCGTTACGCTTTAATCCCTAGTTTTTGCCTGAACCGCCCTTTCGGGTTTTCAGTCCACCGGGATACCCTTTTTTGCCCAAGCCGCCTTTTCAGGTTTTCAACTTGCCGGGTGTACAGATTTTTCATTTTCATCCCTTATTTTTGCCCGAACCCTTTTGGTTCGCCGGGAAGCCCTTATTTTTGCCTAGGCCACTCGACCTAGCAGGTCTTTGATTATGCGTAGTATTTTTTCACTATGTCTGCATTGACGGGGTGAGGAAGGTCGTCACCATCCATGGTGGTTAGAATCATAGCTCCTCCTGAGAAAATGTTCTTAACCACATATGGCCCTTCATAAGTAGGAGTCCATTTGCCCCTGGGATCACCTTGAGGTAAGATAATGCGCTTGATAACCAGGTCCCCAACTTGATACTCTTGTCGTCTAACTTTCTTGTTAAATGCTTTGATCATCCGTTTTTGGTACGTCTGACCATAACAAATAGCAGTGAGTCTCTTTTTGTCGATTAAGTTCAGTTGATCAAGCCGGGTCTGGATCCAGTCATCTTCTATCAAACCTGCATACTTCATAATCCAAAGAGAGGGTATCTGAACTTCAATGGGTAATACAGCCTCCATGCCATATACCAAGGAATATGGGGTTTCCCCTGTTGACGTCCGTGCTGAAGTGCGGTACCCATGAAGAGCAAATGGTAACATCTCGTGCCAGTCTTTGTATGTCACCGTCATCTTCTGCACAATCTTATTAATGTTCTTATTAGCCGCTTCTACAGCCCCATTCATTTTCGGCCGGTAGGGAGAAGAGTTGTGATGCTCTATCTTGAACTGCTTGCAGAGTTCAATGATCATTTTATTGTTGAGATTTGTACCATTGTCTGTAATGATCCTCTCTGGTACACTGT
This sequence comes from Vicia faba, assembly GCA_948472305.1. Classification (NCBI taxonomy): domain Eukaryota; kingdom Viridiplantae; phylum Streptophyta; class Magnoliopsida; order Fabales; family Fabaceae; genus Vicia; species Vicia faba. Next base: position 776,307,329 of record OX451736.1, on the reverse strand, counting down.
ATCGACAAATCAGGTTGTGCCGAATGAACCGTGCCACGATGTTCTTGGTTACGGTAGCAAAGGAAGCTGCTTCAACCCACTTTGTAAAGTAATCAATTGCTACTAGGATGAAACGATGCCCGTTGGATGTTGTAGGTCTGATCTCGTCGATCATATCAATGCCCCACATTGCAAAAGGCCAAGGTACCATCAAGATGTTCAGAGGAACTGGAGGTATGTGCACCTTATCAGCATAGACTTGGCTCTTGTGACAGGTCCGAGAATGCTGATAACAGTCGGCTTCCATTGTGGACCAGAAATATCCTGCCCGAAGGATTTTCTTTGCCATGGTGTGTCCACTGGAATGAGTTCCGAAAGTACCTTCATGTAAATCTGCCATGATCTTTTCTTCTTCATTCTTATCCACACAATGCAATAAGGTTGGATCATGGTTACGCTTGTAAAGAATACCATTGCCGATGAAGAACTTCGCCGCGAACCTCCTCAAAAACTTCTTATCATTAACAGATGCACCCTCGGGGTATTCCTGAGCCTCAAGGTATCTCTTCACCTCATGAAACCAGGGTTTATCTGCTACCTCTTCAGTCTCTATGTCACAACAATGTGCAGGTTCGTCCAACCTCTCAATAGTAATCCGGGGAGCTTCGTTGTCCCAGTTGACTTTGAACATAGAATACATCATAGCCAGCGCGTCTGCCAACTGATTCTCCTCTCTAGGGAAGTGTTTAAAGGTTATCTCTTCGAAGTGCGGAAGCAACGCCAATACATACTCCTTGTAAGGAATAAGATTTGGGTGTTTCATATCCCACTCGCCTTTGATCTGACTGATCACGAGAGTGGAATCTCCGAAAACACTTAGAAACTTAATCCTTAGGTCAATAGCTGCTCGAAGACCCATGATGCACGCTTCATACTCCGCTATATTGTTGGTACAGTTGAAACATAGTCGGGCAGTGAACGGAGTATGAGAGCCTTTAGGATATATGATCACGACGCCAATGCCATTACCCAAAGCGTTTGAAGCTCCATCAAAGTACATAGACCATCGAGATCCTTCCTCAGGTCCTTCATCTGGTCCAGGTTCCTCGCAGTCGGTCACTATCATGATATTCTCATCCGGAAATTCAAAATTCATAGACTGGTAATCATCCACTTCCTGATGTGCCAAATGGTCTGCCAATACACTTCCCTTGATTTCCTTTTGGGTTGTGTATTGGATGTCATACTCAGTCGAGATCATCTGCCATCTTGCTATTCTTCCGGATAAGGCAGGCTTCTCGAAGATATACTTGATTGGATCCATCTTTGATATCAATATAGTAGTGTGAGTCAGCATATACTGTCTCAGCCGGCGAGAAGCCAATGCCAAAGCGCAACAATTTTTCTTGACCAACAAGTACCGGATCTCGCAGTCGGTAAACTTTTTGCTAAGGTAATAAATAGCATGCGCTTTTCGGTCAGACTCGTCATGCTGACCCAGCACACACCCCATTGAATTGTTGAGTACTGTCAAGTATAAGATCAAAGGTCTCCCTTCAACTGGCGGCATCAGAATATGAGGTTCTTGGAGATACTCTTTGATTCTTTCGAAAGCAGTCTGACATTCATCGTTCCATCTTACCACTTGATCTTTCTTCAGTAACTTGAAGATTGGCTCACAAGTAGCAGTCAGGTGTGAGATGAATCGGGCAATATAGTTCAAACGTCCCAGAAAGCCTCTGACTTCTTTTTCTGTTCGGGGAGCTGGAATCTCCTGTATAGCTTTCACCTTTGCAGGGCCCACTTGAATACCTTTATCACTTACGACGAAACTCAGCAGCTTACCGAACCTCACCCCGAAGGTGCACTTGTTTGGGTTTAACCTCAACTTGTACAACTTCAACCTGTCAAATAGCTTATGAAGGTGGTCAAGATTCTCTTCTTCAGTCTGAGATCTTGTAATCATGTCATCGACGTATACCTCAATCTCATGATGGATCATGTCATGGAACAAGGCGACCATGGCACGCTGATACGTTTCCCCAACATTCTTCAATCCAAAAGGCATGACTTTGTAGCAAAAGGTCCCCCATTGAGTAACAAAGGTTGTCTTCTCCATGTCTTCGGGAGCCATTTTAATCTGATTATAACCGGAGAAACCATCCATAAAGGAGAATACCTTATGCTGTGCGGTGTTATCAACCAGAATGTCGATATGAGGTAGAGGGAAATCATCCTTGGGGCTCTCCCTATTCAGATCTCTATAGTCAACACACATTTGAACCTTTCCATCCTTCTTCGGCACTGGAACCACATTGGCCACCCATTGTGGGTAAGAAGTAACTGCTAGAAAACTGACATCAAACTACTTTATCACTTCAGCCTTGATTTTCTCAGACATCTCTGGGCGTATTCGGTGGACTTTCTGTTTTACTGGAGGACAGTCTTCCTTGGTAGGCAGGCGGTGAACCACAATATCAGTATCCAAACCAGGCATATCTTTATAAGACCAGGCAAAGATCTCAACGTAGTCACGCAACATTTGAATCAACCGTTGCTTAACACTAGCTTCCAGATTTGCACCGATCTTGACCTCTTTCTTGTCTACCTCTGTACCCAGATTCACTGATTCCACAGGCTCTTAATGCGGCTGTATGGCCCTCTCTTCTTGAAGTAGCAGTCTAGCAAGTTCACCAGGCACTTCGCAATCATCTTCACCTTCGTCTTCGTCTAAGTTGATCGGTCTTTCGAAGTCATAATTGGCAGTAGCAGAGTCGTTACCAGTGAGATCCAGAGTGGATGTAGACCTATATACGTGAGTGTGTGTAAAATAGCTGTTTTGCAATATATAATAAAAAAAAACAAGGAGCTCAAAATTTGAAATGCAAGAAACGTCCAATGCTTTTATTAATGATATATGGAGATGACAAACATAAAGCCCTCACAAATGAAGCCACAGTGCCCTGGGTAAGACACCGGGCCGTAAAGTTTAAAACATTGTCTGTTACAAATTCAAAACAAAAAGTCTCATTACTGGTTAATAAAAGAAACTAGCATAGAATCCTTTGTTGTCCAATTTCTCAGGCCACCATTGGTAGTTGGGTAAATCCAGCTATCAATATCAAACTCTTCATCATCATCGTCCCCAATAGCATTCACTCCCGTGTCATGTTTTGGCATAGGAGCCGTTATGACATTAGGCTTTTCCGGTGCTGCAAATTCAATCTCCTTAGCATTGATCAAATCCTGTACCTTATTCTTCAGGACCCGGCAATCATTTGTATCATGCCCCGGGCTATCGGAGTGAAAAGCACAACGGGCGTTCGGATTTTACATCAGTGATGTTGTATTGGGAGTCTTCGGGGCCTCCTTTGGAATCACCAAGTTGGTCTTCAATAACTGCGGAAGAATTTGAGATAATGTCATATTGAGCTGAGTGAATTGTCTTCACGGTCTCTCGGCCCTTGGTTGATTGTTGCGCTGAGGAGAAACAATAGGTCTTGATATAACCACTGCATTAACAGCTTGGCGGTGTTCAGGTCTATTCTGACTTTTTAAACTGTAAACAACACTGGACTCCTTCTTAAAAGGCTTCTTCTCGGTGCTTGACGAAGCACCCTTCTGTATTTTACCGGATTTGATACCGGTCTCAATCCTTTCCCCGGTCATAATCAGCTCTGTAAACCCGGACGAAGAACTCCCAATCATATGGTTGAAATATGGACCAGACAAGGTCCCCAGAAACATATCCACTAGCTCCCTATCAGCCAAGGGTGGTTGCACTCTTCCAGCGAGGTCCCTCCACTTCTGAGCATAATCTTTGAAACCTTCTCCTGCACCCATAGACATACCCTGGAGTTGGGTACGCGTGAGAGCGAGGTCGGAATTGTATTGGTACTGCTTGTAGAAAGCAGCAACCAAGTCCTCCCAATTACGGATACTAGCTCCTTCCAGCTGGTAAAACCACTGAAGTTGAGTCCCTGAAAGACTGTCTAGAAAGAAGTGGATCCAGAGGTTCTTGTCAGCGGTGTATGGCTGAATCTTCCTAACATACGAACGAAGGTGCAGTTTTGGACAAGAAACCCCGTCGTACTTAGCAAAGGCTGATGCTTTAAACTTGTGGGGAATTACCACCCCAGATGAAAGACCCAAATCACCAAAGTCCAGACCAGGCACTTTCTGAACTTCCATCGCGCTCAACCGGTCTTCCAGTTGCTTATATCTATCCTCAGCTGGAGGATACTGGTCTTGGTCGAAGTCAGTCTCGTTGTCTGAAACCACAGGGCTAGGAGCCCTCCTTTCTTCCTGATTATCTCCCCCTCTAGATGAGTGGGTCAAATCAACCTCTTCCTGCAAATTGTTTCCGAATCTGCGACCCATATTAAATAGGACCGTCTTCTTCTTCTTCTTCTTCTTCTTCTTCTTCTCTTTCAAGATAAGGGCCTTCAGATCTTGTTGACCCTTAGCTAAACTCATGAACAATTCCTGGAACTGGGCGTTTTGAGCCTGCAGAGCCTTGATTGCTTGTTCAGTTGATGGTTCAGAAGATATGATGCTGAAATAAACAACGAAGAAGATAATAGACCTGTAATGGGTACCTGTTATGAGGTGCATGGAATGAAATGCGTATGATATGATTTCAAAGACGTCGAGAGATTCAAATTCGTAAACCAAAATGAAACACACTTTTATTAGATAAACTTTTGAATTCAATTGTCCAATAGATGCCTTTAAGGCGTTACAAGAAAGAAAAACTGAAAAGTAATTCAAAACTAGAAATAATAAAAAAAAATCAGTGCTCCCATGGTCGTTTCTTGTCGGTGCGGATATAGTCATTGAGGATCCGCTCGTTCTCCAGCTGCCTTGTCAACTTCTGAATCTTCTGCTCTTGCTCTTAATACTTTTCTCGGTAAGTATCCCGCTCTTCTCTCAGCTGCATCCACGATCTCTTTAATGCCCCAATGTCAGTACGCATGTATGGATGGAGGATGGTAGGAGGAACCCCTTCTTCATCATCAACTTCAATCAGTTATAGGCAAGACGGCTTCGTACGACATTCCCAGCTTTTGGGCACGGATTCGAACCCATCGGAGATATGGCTCCATTAGAAGAGAAGTCTTCGCACCTAACTCGTGCGGATCAAACCTGTGCACTCTATCCCAGGCTCTTATGAATCTGCAGCGTTGCTCGTCACTATCCCCTTGGAAATCAAAGACAATAATTGGCATTAGCAACTCATGAGGTCCTTCCCTTCTAGCTCGCCCAAACTGACGTAAGGCCAAGCACGGATTATAAGTGATCCCTCCATTGGTTCCTATCAGTGGAACATTGGGGTATTCCCCACAGCAATTAATAATAGCCACATCTTCCATGCCCTTAATATTCCAAATGATGTCATTATGAGAGAGATACATAATCCTATAGGCCCAGCCCATGCCTTCCTTGTTCTTCAAAACTGATTTGGGGAACCACCTCGCCAGCAATGGCGCACAGCACATAAGGGTTCCCCGCTTCTAAGCAGTACAGGCATAAAGAGAGTGCAGAATGTCACCCAAGAGAGTGGGTACATGATTACCGGATATGAAAATCTTTACTGCATTCACGTCGACAAAGGAATCCGAATTAGGAAACAACACCAAACCATATATGAGATGAGCCAGAATGTCTTCAAATGCCTGGAAGTCTAGACTATCCTAGAACTGATTAGCTTTACCAACCAAGAATTTAGTCAAGAAGCCCTTTGCTCCACTACGAGTTTCCCAATTAGACATTACCTCAGCCTTTGTCAGATGGAGGGCTGAAGCAATCTCTTCTGGCCTAAGGATCTTCTCCCAACCTGTGAATGGGGTTTGCTCCAGAATAGAGATACCAAGCAGATCAGAGAACTCTTCCAAGGTAGGGACCAACTGGTAGTCCGGAAAAGTAAAGCAATGGTACAGAGGATCAAAGAACTAGACTAAGACACTCATCATCTGTTCATCCATCTTGGAGGTGACTAAACCAAGAAGGTGCCCATGTCTTCTGATAAAAGAGGTAGTATCTGAAATCTTTGCAACCAATTCCTTAAGCTGAGTGGGAATCTGGACAAAGTTGATCCGAATAGTGTTTCTACGCATGGGTGCCATGACCTACAAAACGGAACAAAGATGAATCCCATTTGTCTTTGAAATGGGTTAGTCCAATGCAAGATGCATGCAATGTCATGATGCCATGATGTCATGATAGAAAACACACCACAAGTATACACAAATAGCAAACATGGTAAAGGCACACAAGTCACACAGATAGCCCTTAGATTTTAGACTGGCAAGGAGTTTAGGTATTACCCTCTTTCAGTTTAGTTGGTTCAAACCTGTCCTAGAAATAGTAACCGGGTTCTAGAGGATCTCAATATCACTGACCACCCTCGATCGGTCATAATTCCAGTTTAGCAACCTTTTCTTGCAGCTAGAATCATCACGAGAGTTTGGTCTCAATGAGTGTAGCATACTGCTACTAATCTATGGCCAAGTTGGTCAATTTAAAGGTTCTAAGGTTAGTTGGTGCTTAATGACCCCATAGAAGACCCATATTCTCCTCGTTGCGCCACAAGGCATATCGGTACAAACTAAAGTACCACACCAACGTAGCTACTACTTCAACCGTATCGGTCTATGCCGTACAGTTTCCTCACAGTTTATTTCTACTTACCTAAAAAGATATCCCCTAGATTTGGGTTAGAATCTATAGTAACTCCGATACAAGCCCACAAACATAAAGAATACAAGTCAAGCAATTTAAAACAATATGAACTATTCCTAAGGTACACCCCACTTATAAAATGTCCCTAGCAAAGTCGCCAGTTATGTGATACGGTGGGAAGAACTGACTGTTTTTTGGAATGCTGGTTTGCGTTTTGCGTTTGTTTTTCGCAAAATGTCGCGGTAAGCAAGAGTCACCACCGACCTTTATTTTATCCAATAAGGAAAGGAAAAAAGCACAGAAAAATTCCTTTTTCGAGATATTTCTCAGGTTTGGGGGGTAGATTATAGAAAGGGAAGGTATTAGCACCCTTTCTATCCGTGGTTTTCCACGGGCTCTTAGGTACTCGCTCAATTGTTTTCAAAACTGCTTTCTTTGTGCTTGTGGGTTTGAAAAAAAGTTTTTGTTTGAAAACTTCGATTTAACTCTTGCTTATGTCCTCAAGAGTGTATGAAGTGTTTTTGAAAACTTTGTTCGAAAAGTGTAAGTGTGAAAAGTTTTTGTTTTTATTTTTTATCTTTGTACATGTTAAAGGTGATCTAATTTGATTTTAAGATTAGCATTCAGTCTTGTCATGCAACCCTATTATCAAACATCTAACAATTATAATTTACGGAATTAAAAGTGCGGAAATTAAATTACAAGGCGTCGGGTATTTACATCGCCAAAGACAAACCCTTTGAAAAATAAAATAAAGCGATAAAAATAATTAAATGTCCTATTAACTATTACAATCCGGAAGCAGGTACATTATTGGATAAAAAAAAGTAAATCACGGTGCAAAATTAAATCGGACGCATGATTAGGGTTTTGACCCTTTTGGTTAAAGAAGATATCTTTTTTAGGTTTTTGTTGTTTTTTATTTGAGGAAAGAAATTAATTCCTAAATTAATTACTAAATTAAATTAATAAATTAATTAAATGAAAAAATAAATTATTTTTGGAGTTTTGATTATTTTAAGAAAGAAAATAAAATTAATTGAATTAGTAATTAACCTAATTAAATCTAATTAATTTTAATTATTTGCAAAATAGGTTAAAGTTATTCTAGAATTAAAAATCTAAATTAATTAATTAGTATTTATTAATAAAAAATAAAAAGTTAAAATTTGATTGAATAAAATATTTTTTTTGGTGATTTTATTTTAATAAAACAGAATTTTGGTTGGTTAGTAATTAAACAAAAATAATAAAACAATTAATAAGACAAAATAAATAAATAAAAGGGAGAGGGATTGGGCCTGAATTTGTGGTGCTGGTAGTAATTTCGTGGCCCAATATGTGTTGGCCTTTTTTGACTTCTCTGATCCAATATGCATGCGTTGACCAATGCCTTGGTGGTCCTTCAATCCCTAGCCATCAGATCTGGCCATTGGCCATTTGTCATTTGGATGGATGAAGGCGCATGGTAAGCTGTACGCTCGAGCAAGCATATGAATATCTGAAAAACAATGAGAAAATGCAAAGTGCTGGAGGCAGGGATCGAACCCCTGACCTCCAGCGTTAGAAACCTTTGAAGCTGACATGGCAACCGCTGGGGCATGTTTGTTGTTTGTTAATAATAACGCAAATAATATATTATATAGAAAAATCAAATCAGATGCCAGAAAAACTAAAAAAAAAACGCGCGTTATTTTGAATGGACTTATGGGAGAACGACAGCTCATCGTCTCCTTCCTCCAAAACCTGCAAATATTACCTGCGGATTTTTGTCCGCAACTAAAAGCGCAGCATCATTCAAAAATCCTCCCCAGGCTTTGAAAATAAACTCTAAGGCTAGGGTTGAGTTCGTCTCAACCCCCTGGATACAACCATGTCCATCCTGTAGCTTAATTTCTCCTGAAAAGAAAACCCCCAAAAACGTCAAAGAAACCCTAACTATGGTGGTTTGCAAAACAGGTTAGATAAACGAAATTAAATGATGCCAAAAGTTCACAAATGATGTGAGGATTACAAATATGCAGTTATCTCATTCAAATGATACAAGAATGAGCCAAATCGAATTCAAGAACAGGGAGGAGTTGCGTGACACTTACAGCGTGTTATGGAGTCTGAGGATGCTTGGTTTTGATCCAGGTAGTTTGAGTGAATGCCCAGGAAGCGATTGGGACAAGTCTTGGCCTCTAAAAATGCCTATAACCTGGATTTCGACTTCTCACTTTTTTGTGATTTTTTCACTTTTTGTTCTGCCTCTCTCTACAGCTTTTCCAATCCTGATTTCGTATCCCTTTTCTTGCTTATGTAATATGCTTTGTATTAGGGTAAAAATTATAGACCAAATCCCTCCATATCAATGCATATGAATGTGATTTGATCTCCATTGAAAACCTTCCAAATTTGATTTGATTTGGATCTTTTTGCACATGATTTGGCTTGATACGAATTTGATGGTGATGCTAACTGTGAACAAAGCCTAAAGCAATAAAAAATCAAGAGTTATTAATTATTTGGATTTTCTCTGATTTTATTTGATTTAAAATGAATAAATTCAATAAAAAATCAAATTAAATAATAAAAATGAAATATGGGCTCATGGAAGAAGCTAGGGCACGTGGACAATGATGCAAATTCAAATCAAGTGGAAAAGAATGGGCCTATTTGACAAAATTTGAAGTTTTGGGGATAGTTGACTTTTGACAATTTTGCAAAAATGTCCAACTTCAACAATGTATAACTTCTTCAATTTTGAACTTTTGGAGGTGTTCTTGGACTTTTTAGAAAGATTGCGATGTACTCTAATCAAAACTTTTGGTATCATGTCATTTTGATATTCCATGCTCAAGTTATAAGCTTTGGCAAAAAAGGTGTTTTTGTTGACTTTCAAAAATGACCTATAATGTCCAAATTTATAACTTCTTGTGAGTGCATTTTTTGATCTTGGGGTATGAAGATGGATTGTAGGAAATTGCGTCCTCTTCAAAATGAGCTTTGGATGGGTCATTTCTCATAAAGTATGAGAAAGTTATGCTTGGTCAAAGTTGACTTGACTTTTCCTACAAAACCCTAATTTAGCAACTTTTGAATCTTGATGAATTTTGAGCAATCCTTGATGAATCATGAGCAACCCTTGATCAAATGATGAAATATCCTTCAAAATGAGAATTTTGGCAAAAAATCTTGAAGTTTGACTATATTTGAGTCACAGTTGAATTTTGCCCTAGCACAGTCGATTTTTTAAACCTTTGAGCAATTAACTGAGCAAACTTTCTCTGCAAGGCTTGAAACTTGACATGGATGATTTTGAGAACATATTAGGACATTGGGGAGCACTTTAGGTCATTTGAACTCAAGGATCTTGATGCAACACAAAACCCTAATTTGGGGTAGACTGCCTTAGGAGAGAGCTTCTCTGACCAATTCTTGAGCAACCTTGAGCAATCTTGGAGATTTTCTTGCAATGTCATGAGAAATATGGGAGGGAAAATTTTGGGGTACAACAGTCCTGTTATTCAATAGAGGAGATTTTAAGACCAGTTTGTTCTTGGTGTCGAACAATTTTAAAAATCCATCTTTCATGACAACTAAGAAACCTTTTTTGACTAGATGTCTAACACTTAGCAAGTTGCACTTCATTCCAGGTACATAGATCACATCTTTGATCATAGATTTCCCTCCATTACTCATTTGAAAGACTATGTTTTCAATACCTTCTTCTTGCGACAAACTATTATCCCCAAGTTTTACCTTGCTCTTCTTCAACTCATCTAAATATGCCAACCAATCCTTTCGACCAGTCATGTGATTCAAGTACCCCGAGTCGATGAACCAGATCTTTGATTCAACATGGTTATCTGCAATTGCAGCCATAACCATTATACCACCTTTAGAATCATCTGAATCTTTGCGTACAAGGTTCACTCTTTCGTCCTTGCTTGTCGATCTCTTGTCTTTTCTGTACCAATAATAATTGGATATGTGACCCCCCTTTTCACAGTTATAGCACTGCACACTTTTTTATCTTCTTTGTCCCTTTTATAATTCCTCCTCCTCTTTTCGAGGATTCAGAGCTCTGTTTTCGACCATATGTTTGTAAGGGTTCGATCAAGACTTATTTCCCTGAGCCTTGTCGAAATTTCCTTTAAAGTTGTTGGAACCACCATTCCTTTTTCCATGACTGAGCTTGCAGTTCCTGTATCGAGTCCTGAACTCCTTTCATTTCAACAATCCTCATCTCATGTGCCTCCAACAAACCAACCAAGTCTTCCACTTTTAGGGTTTCAAGATTGTCGCATTCTTGAATAGCTACGATAATGTGATCAAAGTGAGAGGTCAACATTCTCATTACCTTCTCAATTATCATCTTAGCAGTTATGGTTTCACCACAACCCTTCATGATATGGACGAGTTTCTGAACCTTCGACACATATTCTACAACTTTTTCGTCTTCTTCCATCAACAACAACTCATATTGTCACCACAAGGTTTGCAACTTGACAACCTTGACTTTCTAACTTCCTTCATAATACTTGACCAGAATATCCCAGGTCTCCTTTGTTGTTTCAGCATGAGAGATTATGTCAAAGTTAGAAGCATCGACCTCCATTTGAATCCAATAAGAAGCCTTGAAATGTTTCTTCTTGAATTCGTTGTAGGAAATTTTCTGTACTTCAGTTGCATTTGCAGCTAGCACAGGAATGCCTTCGGTAACCACTTCTAGGGTTTCATGGAAGCCAAACAAGGATTGCATGTGTTTTTTTCCATTATATCTGATTTTTCTCGTCAAGCATTGGAAGAGAATTCGAAATGCCATTATCACTAGCCATCTTTGCAATGGTTGATTCACTTGCCCTAGAAACACGATCTCTGACGTGAAGTTATTGAAAACTCGATAAAGAATAATAACTGAAAGCTCTGGATGTCAATTTGTTAGTGCATGATGGACTTTTAGTGAGAAGATAAAGAGAGAATAATAAATAAAATAAGGATTATATTATTCACTTTAATTTTACTATACAAAATAAGGATATACACTATGACTATTTATATACAACCCTAATTCGGCTTGGGCTTAGACATCTTGGATTATACTTAAATATTATATCTAATCAAATCTAATCTAATATTTCAACAGAAATAAACTTGCCAAGATTCAAAGAAGGTTCCTATAGAGGTGTGAAATGTGCTTAAAAGATATCTTGAACTAAGTGGGAAGTTATTTGCAACACTACTTCGTAAAAGACATTTAATAACAGTTGGAAAAGATATATAATTACGCAGGTTCAGACATTGTTATGTAGAGTGTTGTTGTAAATGTGTTACTTACAATCACGGTCTTGGGATTGTTGTAGTATACTGGAAAGCATGCACAATATCATAGCAGTTAGTTAACTCAATCATTGCGATAGACCTAAAGGTTCCAGGTTCGATTCTTAGCATCGACATTTTAGAACATAAGTTACAATTCATCACGGTTTCTATAGATTACAATTCATCACAGTTAATATAGATAATGTTATGGAAAGTACTCATAGTTTATTATATAATATGTAGAATGTTTGTTTTTCCATACACCTCATTAAAGAAATACAACCGTTCAAATTGATGAATAAGTATATGGAGAAAATTAAACTATTCTTGAAAACCAACTTAAATAAGTCATTATTTTCCGAATTACATGTCTCTCATCATTCATTTCCTGCTCTTCAACACATAAAATATGGTTCAATGGTATGATTCCTTCACTGCATCGATTCCTTCATTTCTAGTTTAATTTGAATAACAACAATTTATTGGCCAAGTCTACCTCATCATCTCCGCTTATCATTGTGATTGTTATGATGACTTATCATCATAACAATCGTGATCATAACAATCACGATGATAAGCAACAATAATGAGGTAGGTTGGCCAATAAATTGATGTTATTAAAATTAAACTAGAATAGAAGATATCGGTGTAATGAAGAAATCAGGTCATTGAACCATATTCTATATATTAAAAAGCATGAACTTAACGATGACATGCATACAATTTGGAAAATATTGATTGATATAGGTTGGTTTTCAAATACATCTTAATTTTCAGATTATAAGTTTCTATGTCAATTTAAATGAATGTATTTTCATTAAAAGGTTAGTGATACAAACAATCTACATAACATATAATAAACTAAACTTCATCTATTGTCAACCTATATAAAAATTTAAAGAACAAAACATTGCTAACTCACAGAAGCCTATTTCGTGTGACTTAGAAATGTTTTGTTCTTGTTTTGAGAATATTTGTCAACCACAACAACACAATAAATACATGCAACAAAATAAAAAACATACATTTTAAGAACAAAACACTAACAACATACAATATCACAAGATATATTAAATTGTTTCAAGAACGCACCTTTTATTGAAAATAATCGTGGAAGTGTAACTAATTATGAAGTTCATCTAGTTTGTGATGCTATGAAAAAGAAATACAAGGTGGATGAAGTTTTCAAAATAACTTCACACTTCTTGTATTTTTTTTCCATATCAACACAAACCATATGTACCATAGCCAAAGTATGCATTTTGTTAAGGTGGTGAAGATGAATCTGAAAGAATGAAAACATTCAACACCTTATCAACTCAAATTATACGCTTGCTACCACCATCATCACCATGTATCATTCCCTTAACCACCCAACACCATAATCTACAAGGAAACATAACAATCTTCAACCATAAGCATCATCATAATACAACTAACAACCATAACATCACATTGTTACACACCCACATATATACATGGTCAAACGTATTTAAAAAAAATCATATTGCAAAACAAAATAAAAAAAATTCAATAAAAATAGATAACAATTATTTTTATTGCAATCCACACCACACATATAATTTAATCAAAGGCCAAATATACACAAAATGTTTTCCAGGAATTCATCAAATAATTTCAACAAAATTTCACCAAAACCCTGAAGTTTTCCCTATCTTTTCTAACAAATTCTCACACGCTTAAACTTTCCTCACGTACAAACAAACTCTATAAAGCAACCTACAGACTCATTGTAATGGATCTACCATTTTCATAATGTTATGCTGTTGAAGTTGAAACCAAACCCTAAAACCATAATCTTAACTTCTAAGCATTAACAACATCCAGTAGAAGAGTAGAATGAAGAGAGAAAGTGAAGAGTAAAGAGAGATAGAAAGAGAAAGCAGGAGAACATACCATCTTCGCTGCTGTCAGAGTTTGTGCTGTACGTTGCTCTGATCAGGTATCCTTTAATCTTCCTTTAATAGTTTTATGTTTAGGGGTAGTGGTCACCGGATAAAATTGATCCGCAAACCTTGGTGATATTTTAGGGTTTTCTTTAGAAAGAAACAGATGTTAAGAACTGGGCGATGGATACTTTCATTTATATATAAAAAAATATCACTTTTCATCACGGTTGACAAGACAAACCGTGATGATATATTATTTTAAATGAAAAAACAAAAATATATCACAATGGTTGAACAAAACAACCGTAGTGATATCTATTTTATTTTTTATTTAAAAATAAATAAAAAATAAAAGGTGCACCTTAACGTTAAAGAAATAAAATATTTGAGGGTGATAAGGTTTGAACCCATGAAAGCTTGATTGTATCACCACGGTGAGGTCACCAACCGTTATTATATCCTAACAATTTTTAATTAAAAAATAAAAAAATGTTAACACCCGAGTTTAGAGATATCACCATGGTGTTTGGAAGAACCGTGGTGACTTGGGCGTTGTTGTATGCGAGTTTTGTAGTAGTGTAATCCTAAAAATAAAGGGGAATTAGGGGTGAGAGAGCTCTGGTTAATTAATCTTGTCCTCTTGGTAAATGGAGATGGCGATTACTTACAAGAGATTTTGCATTGTGGAGGGTTATTATTGTTTCTAGATATGGAGCTCTAGTGGTTTCCTCTCTTAGAGGAGGCCAAACTAAGGGTTTTCACTCTACCTCTTGTTGGGGGGAAAGGGTTTTAATTCTTGGTTCTAAAGAGAATGATGGTTTGTAGATGGTATCATTAGGAAATTAAGGTCAGGTACCCGAACTTCCTTTTAAAAGGATCTAAGGTTAGGATTCACCCCCTAAAGACTAAGTTCCCTAACTTGTTCTTGAACTCTCTTCAGGCTAATGAATCAGTGGGAGAGATTGGCTTGGTAACCAATGGAGAAACCTGGGATCTTAGGTGGCATAGAGCCTTCTTTCTTAGAGAGCTTACCCTTTTTAAGGAGCTTTGATCTCTACATAAAAAGGCAACCTTCTTTAAGGTCAGAGACAAGTGGATTTGGAAGCATTCTAGAGAGGGTAGTTTTTCAGTGACCTTCATTTATAGCGTTTAGTGTGTTAACTTGGTCTCATCTCTAGCTTCTCTTTGGATTGAGAGTTGGATCCTTCTTCTTATCTAGATTAGTTGAGCTCCATCTAAGATCCTGATTTTCTCTTGGCAACTTTTGGAAGACAAAATCCTGACTAGAGAGAACTTATCTAAGAGATAGGTGGTTTTCGATCCTAGTTTGACTGTATGCCCCTTGTGTGGGTATTTTGTTGAGATGTTTAGCCATCTCTTTGTTACTTCTGAGTTTCTCTTATTTGTATGGTATATTATGTTTAAAGGGTTGGGGTGGTAGGTTGTTATTCCTAATGGTCCAAGACTCTTTTTGAGTTATTTTTTTTCATTCTTTAAGGCGCATGGCTAAGTATATGGGTGGTTATCTTCTGATTTAGCACGCAATTGTCTGGTCCATATGGAAAGACCGAAATGATGTCATATTTAAGAAAGTCAAAATTCAGCGAAATAGGTGGAACAGAAGAGTATCTTTTATCCTGAAAATGATTTCTTGGTAGATCAGATGCTAACTCTTGCACCTTTCACTAATGACTTCAAAACTATGTCCTCTTCTTACACCTATAGTAGATCGGAGGTTTTGGCTTTATATTATTTTGGTTCCCTTTGAAGAAAGGAAAAACACAAGAAGGGGGGTTTGAATTGGGGTTTTTTAAACATAAAATAAAAGGCATGTCGGTTATCCTAGTTCATTTGAACTAAAACTAATCAAGTCCACCCGCCAAGGTGATTTCACCTCTCTCAAACAAGGTCTTGATCCACTAATCAAAACTTGATTACACAAACACAATGACAACTGTCAATGTCTTCTTGAGTCTAAACCACAACTCAGTTTTCTCAAGGAATTTCAAAGTAATAATTGAAAGGCGTGTACAAATATGTTTTCTAACAAAAACAATATCACAAAAGTGATGTATTACACAATTGAAGAGCACAAGGTAGAGTTGGGTAAATATTTCTCTTTTTCATGCGTAGTGGTTGTGCCTATGTTTCTTCTTCATGTCTTCTTTATATAAGCAATGCATGAGAGACATAAGAAGATGCTTTTGGAAGGTTGATAAATAGAGTTAATGTACTTTCCAAACATAGAGACTCTTGTCTTCTTATATCCGTTACTTTTTATTTGCCATGAATAAACTGTAACACTTCAGAACATGCTCACACTAGAATATGAATGTTACCGTTGAGACTCCTTTACTTTCCAAAACTTTACATATCAGAATATCAGAGTTCTTGTTTCACAGTGTTGGTGCATTCATACGTTGTAACGTCAAAACTTCTTTATATAAACGTGTTACACAAATTTGCTTTTAATAACGATCTTTCTCATCTTCTTACATCAGAACTTCCAGGGGTGTAGAACCAAACCATGTTCTAACAGATATTTCTTATCAGAACTTCCCTGCATATTAAAATACTTTACTAGAGAGCATGTTTGTTCTTTATATATATCATGTGTTTGTTATCATTAAAACTCTTACAGGGATGTAGAACCAAACTATGTTCTAACAATCTCCCCCTTTTTTATGATGACAAAAACTTGTATATTTTGAAAGAATACTTAAAGAACAAAAAATAATTAAAGACTCCCCCTGAGTTGAATACTCAGGTTGAAGAAAAAATACTTCCCTGAAGATTGTTCTGATCAGAGTTTTGAGAAGGAGTCAAAATATAAAAATATCTTACATTCTTCCCCTTTTTGTCAAGAATCAAAAAGTAGTAAAACACAATTTGACTCGAGCCTCAAAGCATTAGTTCAACCGTTTCAGTATCTTCAGAATTTGAACACATATTCATCCTTAGAAGAAAACCTTTCCTATAGAGTTGAGAGATGTTGATATTGAACTTCATGCTTATATCTTTGAAATGAATCGTTTTTGAAGAACGTTCAAATCTTCTGAATAAATCCTCTGTAGATATTTTGTTCTACTGTCTTATTTACCTCTACCTTTTCCAGAATCGTGTTTTCCAGATGAGTTAATCTGCTTCTGGATTTTCCTTTCTGTTTGGATCTTCAGATTTTTCTGTGAGATCCTCTTTTGAGATTCTTTATAGATAACTTCTGGTGTTGTGCCCCCAATACCGTTACCAATAGTTCCAGAGCCAATAATCTTTCCTTTCTGATTGCCTCTGAAACCTGTGTATCCTCCATATTTAAATCACAGGCTTTGGAACATATGATTTCTTTCTGTCATGTGTAGAGATCATCTAGAGTCTAGGTCTTAAAATTGGTGTTTCAACCTTGATGTTAAAAAGATCCGAAACATAGATGATTTTATCCTTTGGTACCCATATCTTTTTGGGTCCTTGATTGTTATAGTTTCCAAAATTCTGTTTGAATTTTGGTTTAGCAGAAAATTCATTACTTGTATATTTTATATCATGTGTATGTCCATAGGTGAAGTGAGAATAAATGGGGTGTGTGTTTTATTACTATATCCTTAACTTTCTTTGGTTGAGATACTTTACCCTTATATCCTATCCCTTTTTCTATGATTTCTGCTAACTCCATAGATCATTGAAGCCATCTTGCTCATATCTATGTTTTTAGCTAGAAATTTTTGAAAGTTATGATCATATTCTTTTATGATTCTATCAGAGTTACTAGAAACTTCTAAAACAATTTCTTTCTGAACTTTTTGTAATTTATTTTTAATAACATAATTTTCATTTTTGAGTTTAAAAATGGTTTCTTTTAGCTCAGAGTTTTCTGTTTTAAGTTTCTTAGTTTCTTCAGAGTCAGATACTAGATCCTTTTTCAGGTTCTTGTTTTTGACTTGAAGTTACTGATATCTTTCAAGAATTTATGGCATACTTTCTTCTAATTGAGATCTAAAAAAGTTAGAGAATACCTCTTCTGTCTCTGAGTCTGATTCAGATTCAGATGATCCAGAGTCATCTGATAAGTTAGCCATTAAGGCTATATTGGCTCGTTCATCTTCTGATTCTGTTTCAGCTTCAGAAGATTCTGAGTCATCCCATGTTGCCATAAGACGTTTCTTCTTATCTTTGGAGAACTTCTTTTTAGGCATTTATTTCTGTATATTTAGATAATTGCTTTTATAATGGCATGCTTCGTTGCATTCGTAGCAAACAATGTCTCTGTTACTAGATTTTCTGTATCCAGAAGATGATTCAAAATGATTCCCTGTTCTTCTAGGAGTTCTGAACTTCCTCCGCATGTGCTTCCACAACTGATTGAATCTTCTAGAGAGACGAGATAGTTCGTCTTCTTCTGACGAGGATACATCAGAGTTTTCTTCTTTTGTCTGTAAAACTTTAAGTTCAGATTTTTATTAGATTTAAGAGCGAGAGACTTACCTTGCTTCTGGGGCTCATCTTCTTCTAGTTCTATCTCATGACGTCTCAGTGAGCTGATAAGTTCTTCAAGAGATATTTGGTTCATATTTTTGGCCATTTTTAGGGCTGTGACCATGGGTCTCCATTTCTTGGGTAAACTTATTATGATCTTATTTACATGATCTGTTGTGGAGTACCCTTTGTCCAGAACTTTCAATCCTGCAACCAGAGTTTGAAATCTTGAAAACATTGTCTCGATAGTTTCTTCTTCTTCCATTTTGAAAGCTTCGTACTTATGGATGAGTGCAAGAGCTTTGATCTCTTTGACTTGAGTGTTCTAGAGAGACGAGATAGTTCGTCTTCTTCTGACGAGGATACATCAGAGTTTTCTTCTTTTGTCTGTAAAACATTAAGTTCAGATTTTTTATTAGATTTAAAAGCGAGAGACTTACCTTTCTTCTGGGGCTCATCTTCCTCTAGTTCTATCTCATGACGTCTCAGTGAGCTGATAAGTTCTTTAAGAGATATTTGGTTCATATTTTTGGCCATTTTTAGGGCTGTGACCATGGGTCTCCATTTCTTGGGTAAACTTATTATGATCTTATTTACATGATCTGTTGTGGAGTACCCTTTGTACAGAACTTTCAATCCCGCAACCAGAGTTTGAAATCTTGAGAACATTGTCTCGATAGTTTCTTCTTCTTCTTCCATTTTGAAAGCTTCGTACTTATGGATGATTGCAAGAGCTTTGATCTCTTTGACTTGAGTGTTACCTTTGTGCATCATTCTCAGAGAGTCAAACATGTTTTTAGTAGAATCTCTGTTTGTGATCTTCTCATACTCAGTATATGAGATAGCACTTAACAAGATTGTTCTGGCTTTACGATGGTTTCTGAATTATTTCTTTTGTTGATCTGACATTTTCTTTCTGTCAATCTTCTGACCATTTTCATCACTAGGATGAATATAGCCACCAGTCACCATATCTTAGAGGTCAGCATCATGAGCTAGAAAGAAACTTTTGATTATGTATTTCTAGTAATCAAACTTTTCACCATCAAATATTGAGGGCCTTCTGTTGATTCTGTCTTTCTCATCATGATAATCCCCGTTGATGATCTGACTTGGTCCCCACCATAGTGTTTTTCTTGCTTGGATCTTTTTCTGACACGGTTAAGTGTTTGCATCCAGAACCAGGCGCTCTGATACCAATTGAAGAAAGGAAAAACACAAGAAGGGGGTTTGAATTGGGTTTTTAAAACTTAAAATAAAAGACATGTTGGTTATCCTGGTTCTTTTAAACTCAAACTACTCTAGTCCACCCGCCAAGGTGATTTCGCCTCTCTCAAACAAGGTCTTAATCCACTAATCAAAACTTTATTACACAAACACAATGGCAACTGTCAATGTCTTCTTTAGTCTAAACCACAACCCGGTTTTCTCAAGGAATTTCAAAGTAATAATTGAAAGGCGTGTACAAATATGTTTTCTAACAAAAACAATATCATAAAAGTGATGTATTACACAATTGAAGAGTACAAGGTAGAGCTGGGTAAATATTTCTCTTTTTCGTGCGTAGTGGTTGTGCCTATGTTTCTTCTTCACGTCTTCTTTATATAAGCAATCCATAAGAGACATAAGAAGATGCTTTTGGAAGGTTGATAAATAGAGTTAATGTACTTTCCAAACATAAAGACTCTTGTCTTCTTATAGCCGTTACTTTTGATTTTCCATGAATAAACTGTGACGCTTCAGAATATGCTCACATCAGAAGATGAATGTTACCGTTAAAACTCCTTTACTTTCCAGAACTTTATATATCAGAATATCAGAGTTTTTGTTTCACAATGTTGGTGCATTCATAAGTTGTAACGTTAGAACTTCTTTATATAAATGTGTTACACATATTTGTTTTTAACAACGATATTTCTTATCTTCTTACATCAGAACTTCCAGGGGTGTAGAAGCAAACCATGTTCTAACAGATCTTTCTTATCATAACTTCCATGGATATTAAAATACTTTATAAGAGAGCATGTTTGTTCTTTATATATATATCATGTGTTTGTTATCATCAAAACTCTTACAGGGATGTAGAACTAAACTATGTTCTAACACCCTTTTGATGTGATTTAATTTCTTGATGGTGGATCTAGCCGCTTGATATCTAACCTGGTTTTTGTGAGGTAGCCTTTGTTAGTTACTTAAATAGAAAATACCTAAGTTTTCCTATTTTTCTTTTTGTTGGAGTTGTACTTTGTCGAGCCACACAATGAATTCTTTGTTGTTAGATGGAAAGGCTGATTGAAAAACACGTTCAGAAGGATCTAAAATTTTTAAGTCCAAAGCATGTTGTTCCAACGCAAAGGGCATTGTTGGAAGATAACAAGGGGAAAAATCCTTCACCTTCGCAGGGCGCGATTTTGGGGTATGATATAGACCCTTAAATGCTAGAAGTTTATTAGAAATAGAGAAAGATATGAGTACATGAGACTTCAAGATAGAAGTTTTGTCTTTGTCTTGTGGTGGTTCTTGGGTGAAACTTTGTATTGTTTCTTCTTCTGATACCGGAATGGATAATATTATTGGATTCTTGTCGGTGTCTACCTTTGAAGATGAAGTAGAATCTTCCATAATTAAGTTGTAGAGGAAGCTTGAATAAGAGCGAGGGTTTGGTATGTTTTGAGTTAGAAACGATTGCAATTATAGAGAAAAGTTGGAAGAAGTTTGAAGAAGGTCTGGAAATAAGTATTTATAAAGTTGATTGACCTTAGCGTGGTAGATAGGTGGCGAACGTGTGACAGTTGAAACAATTCGTGATTTGGGAAGTGAAGGAGTTGTTGGAGTATTCACTAGTGAAGGCCAAAAATATGTTTTGGACTTAACAAAATTTGGAGGATTCAACAATATTAACTGCTCAGTCGAACAGAGTCAAAATGAATAAGATCAGACAATTATTCAAGAACACGTGTAAGACTTGTGAGGACGAAAGTTGCATGATGTTAGGAACGTGGCATATTTTGTTGCGTCGACCGTTATCGACGATTTTATTAGGACTAGTATATAAACAATGTTTGTTTGTCGTTTTAGCGTCTGCAGTTTTACACACAAATTCTATAAACTCAAAGTATCAGTGTTGAGAGAAACGAGTGATCAGAAAATATATATTTTATATTCCATTTCATAAATTAAGTTCTTTACAAATTATTTATTGCATTCAAGTTACTTTAACACATATAAAATTCTTTTTACATGTTTTTCATTGTTTCGACTTTAAGGTCTAGCATGTTCAAACTTACAAATTTTTGCATAATATATTTGGAATCTTTTCGAATTTAATCCCTTAAGTAAATTTAAACTTCTTTTTGTTTACTAAATTTTCAAATAAACACTACCTTGTCACAACTTTGTTTCTACCCTCTCACTTTGTTCCATCACACGAATACCTCTACTTCTTGTTCCAGAAGCAACATAGGAGACGATTTGTTTCTTCAATATGTTCAAGACTATAATGCTTCTAGAAACGTCTGGATTAACCTTGGATTCTCTCATATAATTTTTCTTGAACCAAGATACTAATATTTGGCTTAGAAGATCTAAATCAATGTGCTAGTATATCAAGGGACCATCCAACTATGATATAGATACATTCTCAAATTTGTCCTAATCAAGTAATAGCTTCAAAATCCATTTTACAGCTTGCTACTTTGAAGAATCTGATTCATTTCAAACAAAATCACACAACCTTACTCCTTTTTGGTCTCTATATATAGTCCAACCATCATCATAATAAATTCATAAACCTCATATTTACTCTTGCAACTTATTTCTGATTCATACACATAAATTTTTTTTTTTGGGGTTTATCATTGATATACCAAACATGATTTGCAACTTGTTTAATATTGTGTATGTTGATAGATCATCAGAGTCATTCCATGTTCAAACATTTCAGGTGTATTCATTGCCAACTTTCTTGCTTGTTAAGAAAGGAAAAGTTATTGATAAAGTGGTAGGAGTAAGAAAGAAGGAGCTACAAAAGATGATTGAAAAACATATAAACTAAGTGTATGATAACAAAAACAAACAGATTGTCTGCAGCACATTCTTCTTTGATTACAAAGGAACAAGCTATTACTATTAGCTCATAATGCAATAAGTTGGTGTCATCATTTTCACCCAAAGAATGGAAAAATAAGTTTCATTCGTCTATCATTTATAGAGGATTTAATGTAGTATATCATATATGTTATGTTTTGGTTACATATAAGTCTATTGATGAACTACTATCATAATCAAAATGTTCCACAACTTGCAACAAATATATGACATTTTAAAGTTGTGATTACTTTTTGGAAGTTTGTGTAAAGGTAGATTATTGGCTACCATTTACAAATTTAGAGTGAATTTATTCTTTATGATGTGTATCAATTAAATTTTATCATATAAGTAAAATTTTAAAGTTAGATATTAATCTAAAACCTGAAATAATTAAAATGTAATAAAAAAATAATATATAATTTGAATTTTGAGTAATGTGATGTTGATATGTCAAGTATGAATAATGATTCTCACATTGGATGTAAAAGAGGATATTGAACTTTTTTTAAGAGAGAAATGATACAGACCATATATTTTAAAATTTTAGATTGATATGGGATTTTAAAAATTAACTTTATATAATAAAATTTCATTAGTATACGTCATTAAGAATAAATTACTTTAAATTTTATAAGGGATAGCTTAGACTTCACCTTATATAAAATAATTGATTAATATTCAATGCCTAACCGTACACAATCAAATAATTGATTAATATCAACAAAAGAGTATTATAAATATATTTTACTTTAATAATTAATAAAAGTCCATGTTAAAATTTTAGACCCCTATTTTGTTTTAAAATTGTTTTTCCACCTTTAGAAATTCTCCTACGCCACCATAAAAACTTAAAATGTCCTCCATGTCTAGAGATGCATCTTCCGACGCTACTTTTTCACACACAACTGAAATAAAAATTGTGAGAAATCCTTATTCTCTATAAAATTAATTTGGAGATGCATCTCCGAAATACTCCTTAATTCATTAGTCAGTGAGAATTCCAGAGATGCATCTCCGGAGTATGCTCTGTTAGATCAAAGTAAAAATAGCTGAAACAACAATGGCATAATAAAATTGAACCAACTTAAATTAATTCCGAAATAAACATTACATAGATAAACATTACATAAATTTAATATTACATGTTATTAAAAATAAGTGGTTTGAGATGGTGCAACATTTTTATAATATCGTTGATTGATCTTTGAATCATCACATCCACTTCAATCAGACTCTTTGTTGAGTAACGATAAAAGGTACTCCACATCACCTTAAAATCATCATTCGTCTTCTGTTCAAGTATTGCAGACTGTATATTCTCTTTGTTGTTTATCGAGGGTGAACGATACACGAGCTTGACAACTCCAATTTTTTAGATATTGTAGGAGAGTATTCAGTTTGGTTATCAAATTAATGAGAAGTATGTCCTCGTAGATCCGAAATTAAAGTAGGGAATTGTGTGTCATTGAAATACACAAAAGCAAAATGGATATATGTAGACATTCTAGTTTGTGTAATGAAAATGGATTGAGAGACCTTATTTAAAGAAGTTGTAGAACTATAAGGACCTTACATCTCCAGATCCGCCTTATTTTTTTCAAAAATAAGGGTTTCTCCAAAGATGTTTCTCTAAATGATCTCATTTTTTTAAAATTAATAAATAGGTATCTGGAGATGCATCTTCGGATCCACCTAAAAATTATGCAGAACAGAACCATGCTAACTATGCAAAGCAGATTTTGAGAAACAAGAAATGTCCAAAAAACACCACTCAATTTTATAACATTATGCAGCACTTTACTTACAAAAAAGCATATTGAATTGTTAGATTACAAATAAAACACATCAAAAGTTGAGTCACTATCTAAATATATTGGTGGTTCAATCTTCGACCATTGTTATTTGTTTCTTGCTCAATGTCACTCAACTTGGTGAACTCTTCCATCCTTTTAAGAAAATGATCCGGCCATGTTTCAACATCTTATGTGAAATGTATTGTCCACTCTGGTGATGCATTTGGTATATGACATCCCAATTTCAAATAAAAATGAAGAAAATGTTGTTTTTTTGGATAACCAACCAATACACATGATGTGTTCGGAAGGATTATAAGGTGGCTTGCTCCAAAGATGAAAGAATATTTCTGAGAAACCATATTGTGTTAAATCAATGCATATCCTATCATAAGCATTTTCTTTAAGATGTCTCATTTTCAAAGAGCACACCAATTTGTCAAACGGAGCCGGGCCACTAAAACAAGGAATAAAAGCATTGAGAATTGTATCATAATTTTCTTTGTTTCCATATAGCTTTGTGTATGATTCCATATTGTTAGACGATGACGCGTATCTTAGGGGAGGGGTGAATAGAGGCGCAAATATAATTCTAGACACAAATCTAGAATTTTAATTGATTTCAAAACTTTTTAATGCGGAAGCAAATCACTGGATAAGTCATCTAAAATTTAACTTATTAGAAACTTGGATATACAAATTGTTAACATTAAATCTATGAAAAAAATTGAATAATCAATTAACACAAACTCAATTCAATAATCCACTTATTTATTGTTTGAACACAATCATTTTGCAATGTTATCTCCAAGACCAAATAATCAAAAAACTAACTTGATCGTTTTATCAAACACTTGGCGTACAAGTGAATTTTCATTATTTTTCCTTGAGTGGTGTTGATATACAAAACTGCTTATAATCAGAAGTGATTATAAGCTATATCCACACCTAATTCAAAAAATAGATTTTGAGAGAAAATTATTAGCACAATGCTATTTGTTAAAACGATTGATGAAATTGAAAGCAAGTAAAAGCGGAAAAGTAAAAACACACAAGGAATTTGTCTACACAGTTCCCCATGGTCGTCCCCGCGTGCAGGTACGTGTGCGTCTAATTCCAATGGAATTAGGATAATTCTTATATGCAAAATTGTCTAATACAAAAGAAAAATATAGAACAATAATACAAAATTCTTTAATTTGGTGTTGATGCTCATTCTTCCAACCTTTGATCTTAAGCAAGATAAAATTAACCGATAGATGCAACCTATTCGCCGCTTAAGCTACTTCCTTAAAAATATTTCAAATACTCCAAGGTTCTTTGCAAAGATTTCAAACACTCCAAGAGATTTTTAACTCGAGTAAATCTGATTGCACAAGATCACTGATTCTATCATTAAATTCTTGCTACTTCCTTAAAAAGATTTCAAACACTCTAAGGTTTCTTGAAAAGATTTCAAACACTCCAAGGGAAGTTTTCACATGGACGATTCCTTCTCGCACAATCTTGCCCGAAAATCCCCAATTCAACAAATTATTTTGGAAGAGAAACCCGATGGTTTTTCCCCAGATCAAGACCCCTACAATTCTCAATCCAAACCAATTAGAAATCCATAATTCTTCGTCTAGATGGCACCCCGGTGGAACATCATCATAATGTAATGTTGGTGTGTATGTATAGATTGGAAGGTTGAAGAAGAAGAATAAATGTAGGCTAATCTTATGGTATCATCGAATTTAGAATGATGCATGAATGGGTATTTATAGTTTGGAAATGTTTAGGGCAAAAAGGACAAATTTGGAATAAAAGAAATTGAAAAAATGACCAAAACAAATTTTATGTGTCGACCTCAAATTCGTATGTGTCGACACATATGTTATTAAAAGAATGCATGTGTCGACCTGAATGACTTTATGTGTCGACATGAACAAGTCAGAAGCAACAGGCTTTAAAACGTGAGTAAATGTGTCAACCTGAAATATGGATGTGTCGACACATGAAATAAGAATTTCTGCAATTTCAGAAATCTTTCAGTATGTGTCAACATTTATGATGCATGTGTCGACCTGTATGATGCACGTGTTGACCTGTGACTTATAGAAGCTCATAGGATTTAAAATCGAGTTATATGTGTTGACCTGAAACTCGGATGTGTCGACACATACAACAAAAATTGACTCAAAAACTTAGTTTTAATGACTCAAATGATTCAACACACCATTTTGATAACTTCCTAACCATTCTCAAATGGACTAATACACCAAACTATCCAAGAGGCCATGCAATGCTTAGAGAGACACTTGTACACTTGTATTTTTGACATCATTCAAAAGGCCTTACAAAGAGAAATTTGACTCACAAACTCCCCCTTTTTTTATGATGGAAAAAATGCAATGAATCATGTGCCTTGTACTTTTACTCATTTTTCAATGCTTCCCCTGAATATGTGCTTTCACCCTTGATCATAGCATGTCTTTTCTCCCTCATTGACAACATAAAAAATAAATAAGGAGTACTATGAGAAATATCATATTCTTCAACCCAAATGGCAAGCAAAAACTAATATATCAATGAGAGGCCATTTTTCATATTAGCTACATAAAATAGGATAACTCCAAAGAATTCAACAAAGCATAACATTGTTTAAAGACATAATTCAAAATAAAAGAACATGAAACAAAACATAACATTGTTCATGATATGAAAATGCATAAGATGATGACTAATGAGAAAATATACATTTGAATGCCATGCCCTAACGATCTCGTGGACCACCTCCTTGTCTTTGATAAGTCCTTCCCCTTCTAAGGATTTCATCATAAAATGTAGTAGCTTCATCACCTTGTTACACGCACACTGAATAGAGATTGTTGACTTTTCCTTGCAGAATTTTGTCTGACTTTAGAATGTCTTCATGAGGAAATTGGAATTGTGCATCAGATCTAGAAGAGAAAACTCCAAGTTTTATTCATGATTGTCCATTCCGGCATTCAACATCCTGAATGGATTATCATGTGAGGTTTTGATTCATTACGCCACTCCACTTGAGCATTGCGCCATGCCACAGTTTCTTCACAACGAAGATCTTTCTGAATTTGCATGTTTCGAAGCATTGTAAGAACTTCAGATTTGTTATCCATATTTCTATTAGAACCATAGTCATAGGAATTTCCTCCATCTCTTGTGTATGCATTTCCTTGTGTCCAACAATTTTGTTCCCAATTCTCAGTCCAAGGCTGCTCATAGTTATGCTATTAAGAAGCAGTTGCATCCAGTCAGATTTCATCTTCTTCATGGTTTGCATCAGCCATTGGAATTTCACTTTGTGGGACTCCACTGATGTCTTCAGGACCATTATTTCATTGATCATCCCCAAACTCATATTCAGCAGGATCGTCATAATTGTAGATTATTCTCCTTGATTGGACATCTTGATAGTAGTACACCTCTCTAGTAGCATCCCAATGATACCTCATGTTATGCATTATTCTCTTGGTGAATTCTAATATAGAACTTGGATAAGTCATTAAAATATTGGAAAAGCCAATATTGAAGAAATTTAGAATTTTGGCGATCAATGGTGGATAGAAAAAAGTAGTCCCTTTGTTGCACTCCTTGATGGTAAACATTCTAGTAACGAAGTAGTTGGGCCAGATTATTTTGATCTGGTTGAGCAGAACATACACAAGGTGTATTCATAGTTGTATACTCGTGAGAAACCACCACTCTTGGGATGTAAAATATGAGAAATAAACCAATGTAAAATGTGAGGCAACCGTTTGATACACCCCGTAGTAATTGGCTCATTATTGGTGTCATTACGCAATTCCTTTAATTGTTCATATGAGTTCATCCTCCACTTGAAATCTGGATGAAAACTTGAATCTCTAACCCACTGCTCTTTTCCTATTGTAATGCCAAAAAGATATTTCCACATTTCTTTAGTGAAGGTATAGACCTTACCTCCAATTTCAAAGGTGAATGCAACATCGTCCCTTTTGAGAAGTCTCGCATAAAAGATGTGAATCAAGTCCTCATTATATTTTTGAGTTAATTGAAGAAAGTAGTTGAACCCTTGATGATCATGCCTGCTATGAACCTCAAGAGTGTGAAATTTATCTGCAGTCCTCACCTTGTAGTAATGTTGTTTGGTGACAAGTCTTCCACGACATTTTTTTTGTCAAAGAATTCATAATTTTCTTCACAAACCAGACTAAAAACATTTTTATCAACATTTGATGAGGTCCCAACCTTTCCTTTACCACTGCCTGCACCTTTCACTCTTCCAATCTTAGGACCCATTGACAATATCACAATTTCAAGCTTTCCTGTAAGGTGTTTTATGAAATTCCCAAACCAAAATAGTTTGAGTTTTAGAATGGAATGCTACTAGAACTTATGAATATGATAACATGTGAATGATAGATGCATAAAATCTGTAAGTAACATTCAATTTATACTATTATGAGTTAAAAGGGAATGAAATGTCATGAATGAATCTACCTTGAAAGTGGACACTTTTGAATGAAGGATGAATTTGGGGTTTTGACCATAATGAACACAAGATTAATTTCTAGAATAGATTTGATGAATTTGTTTGGATAAAGGAGAGGAATTTTGACCTATTTTTCAAGAAGTGAGAGTGATTTGTTTGGATTTAGAGTTTTTTTCACAATAAAGGAAATGAGAGAGAAACAGAGAGACAAGAAGATGAAGAGATTAGATTTTCTCCTTCCCATCGTACATGTGTCGACACGAAACAATTGTGCATCGACTCATCTGAATAGTGAGTCGGCCTATACTGAACAATGTGAGAGAGAACTGAAACAATTAATTTATGTGTCGACCTATGCGAATTTTGTGTCGACACATACTGAAGAGTTTGACCAGATTTCGAAGAAAATAAGAAAGGCTTAACTCATGACACTTATGAACCGACCTTAAAGCCAAGTCTCATTTCTTGTTTATGAAATGTGATGCGTGTATATGCCATGATGTATTGAATCATAGTGAATAATGTGATTTGTAGTTATGTTTAATAAGTAAGGATAACACTATGGTGCAAAAACAAATACACATAATAGACATACTTGTCATTAAATTCACTATAAATATGTAAATTGAAATAATCACATATTCAATTAGAAATGTTTGGAAATGAAATTTAATTAAAGAACACACATTATATAATGAACAAAAGATCAAATATTCTATTACAAAATTTTAAAGTGAAACGATACAACCTCAACGATCAAGCGGAGCTAAGCACACACATTTTTATGATACTCCAGAACATGAGAATCAACTACATTTAGGTGTGCAATGAAAAAGCAAGAGTTTCAACTTCTTATCTCTTTAGATTTTATGTAGAGTTAAGATCAATTTATCACTGAGTTACCTGATGATGTTTCTATGAAACACATTTGATCACTTTGCCACAAATTCAATATGACATACATGTGTTATCTCATAATTGTCTTGATTGTTCATCTTCCTTGATCCTATATGAGTCCTTTGTCTAATCAAGACAATTTTCTTGCAAACTTTTAACAAGATGAACTAGGTACCCAATTTTCATTGGGTCCTTGAGGGTGAGTAAAACAATCATCACACTTAGGTATCAATTGAGGGTAGCCATTTGATCTTAAGATTTTCTTAAGTCTGTACTCCGCAATTTTATGTCTCTTCATGCGACAATGGTAACAAGTTATATTTCGAAAGATGTTCACTTTATTCTTAATTTTATTTTTAACAAAACTATATTTATAATATGGAGGACTCAAGGATTTATCAAACTTAGTTAAGTTTACGACAATAGTGATTTTTGGTTGTAGAGCTTTTGACATTTTAGTCTTAAAAATTTTCACTTCTTTTTTCCAAATATGACATGTATCACAACCAAAATTAAAGGGATTATCATCCATCCTATCCCTAACATTTTGAATACCTATAAGGGATTTATTTAGAGCTTTAATTTTATTTTCATTTTCTAAAATCTTTATTTCCAAATGAGAAAAAACCTTTCTATTTGAAGCTAATATTTTAAAAGCTTCAATAGCTCCCTTATGCAGTTTTTCAAAGGCGTCAAGTAGATCAACATGAGATTTTTCATTTGATATGTTATTTTGAAATAATTTTATCTCATGATTCTTACCCTTTTGATTACAATGATGATAAACAGGGTTGCTTGCAGAAGCTATTGTTCTTTTCTTGTAATCTTCATGATAATGACCTGAGAGGCATACCTCATTATAATTGGATGGTTTATGTCTCCTATTTCCTTTATCATTTGAATTATTTGAGAGACACACATTTTCAAAATAAAAAATATCACTAGATTCCTCGTCAGTTGAGGATTCACCATCACTTCCCCAAGCTACATAAATTTTTCTAGATTTACCATGATTCTTTGTTTTGTCTTTCTTTTTCTTATTATCAAGAATTGGATCTTTATTTTTTATTATTTCTTCCTTTGAAGTTGAACTCTTTTTTTTTCCTCAATATTTCTCTTGTTGAGATTCTTCTCCTTTTTCTTTTCCATATACTTGTGATATTTTTTGATAAATAAGCTCATCTCTTCGTCTTCCAAAGCATAAGAATTATTACCATCTCTTTTATAATTGTAGTGCTCTTCTTTTAAGGATTTAGAGTTAGAAGCTTTAAGAGCTTTAGACTTCATAACTTCCTCCTTGTGACTTTCCTTATTTTTATTTTTCTTCTCAAGCATCTTTTCATATTTATCCAAGCAATTAAGTTCTTGCTCGTGTTCTTCAAGCTTACCAAAAAGTATGGTAAGATCAAGTGTCTTAAGATTGTTAACTTCCTTGATTGCGGTGACCTAGGTTGCCAATTCCTAGTAATACATCTCAAAACTTTATTAGCAGCAATAACATAAAAAATAGGATTACCTCGTAAGTTCAAACGATAATATGATGAGAGAATCTCTTTTGCATTTCTGCAATAGTTTCACCATTTTTCATGCGAAAAAGTTCAAACTCTTGAGTGAGTGTATTAATTCTAGCTTGTTTAACCTCATTAGTTCCCTCATGGGAAACTTGTAGAGTGTCCCACATAGCCTTAGCGGTTTGACAATGAAAAATGTGATAGAACTTATAAACACTAAGTGCGGATACAGTGATGTTCTTAGCTTTCCAATTGTAAGACCATTTTTTATTATCATTTTTATCCCATAGTTTTTCCGACTTAGGCATAGTAATGCCATCAACATCATATATCACCGGTGTTGGACCATTTTGAACGGCTTCCTACACACCTTTGTCATATCATTGGATATGAATTTGCATACAAGTTTTCCAATGACTATAATTTTCTCCCATGAAAATTGGAGCTCTCTTATGGCCCCCCTTTGGTTCGTACGCCATTTTCTAAGTAGTGTTTAAAGCCTGAATGAACCGAGCTCTTGATGCCACTTGTTAGACGAAATATAATATCTAGAGGAGGGGTGAATAGAGGCGTAAAAATAATTCTAGACACAAATCAAGAATCTTAATTATTTTCAAAACTTTTTAATGTGGAAGCAAATCACTAGATAATTCGTCTAAAATTTAACTTATTGGAAACTCATATATACAAATTGTTAATGTTAAATTTATGAAATTAAATTAAATAATCGATTAACACAAAGTCAATAAATAATCCACTTATTTATTGAACACAATCACTTTGCAATGTTATTTCAAAGGCTAAATAATCAAAGAACTAACTTGATCATTTTATCAAACACTTGGCGTGCAAGTGAATTTTCAGAATTTTTCCTGTGTTGATATATAATACCACTTATAATTAAAAGTGATTATAAGCTATATCCACACCTAATTCAAAAAATATTTTTTGAAAGGAAAATACTTACAATTCAATTACTAGCACAATGGTATTTGTTAAAATGATTGATGAAATTGAAAGAAATTAAAATCAGAAAAGTAAAAATACACAAGGAATTTATCTACATAGTTCCCCACTGTCGTCCTCACGTGTGGGCGCGTAATTCTGATGGAATTAGGATAATTCTTATATACAAAATTGTTTAATATAAAATAAAGAGATAGAACAACAATACAAAATTCTCTAATTTGGTGTTGATGCTCATTCTTCCAACCTTTGATCTTAAGCAAGATCAAATCAATCGATAGGTGTAACTTATTCGCTGCTTAAGCTACTTCCTTGAAGAGATTTCAAACACTCCAAGGTTCTTTGCAAAGATTTCAAAAACTCCAAGAGATTTTTCACTCGAGTAAATTCGATTGCACACTATCAACACAAGATCACCGATTCTATCGTCCAATTCTTGCTACTTCTTTAAAAAGATTTCAAACACTCTAAGGTTCCTTGAAAATTTTCAAACACTCCAAGCAAAGTTTTCACGTGGACGATTCGTTCTCGCACGATCTTGCACGAAAAGCCCCAATTCAACAAATGATTTTGGAGGAGAAACCCTATGGTTTTTCCCCAGATCAAGACCCTACAATTCTCAACCCAAACCAATTGGAAATCCATAATTCTTCGTCTAGATGGCACCCCGGTGGAACATCATCATAATGTAATGTTGGTGTGTATGCATAGATTGGAATGTTGAAGAAGAAGAAGAAGAAGAAATGTAGGATAATTTTATGGTATCATCGAATTTGGAATGATGCATGAATGGGTATTTATAGTTTGGAAATGTTTAGGGAAAAAAGGACAAATTCAGAATAAAAGAAATTGAAAATATGACCAAAACTGATTTTATGTGTCGACCTCAAATTTGTATGTGTCTACACATACGTTATAAAAAGAATGCATGTGTTGACCTGAAGGACTCTATGTGTCGACCTGAACAAGTCAGAAGCTAGAGGTTTTAAAACGTGAGTAAATGTGTCAACTTGAAATATGGATGTATCGACACATAAAATAAGAATTTCTGCAATTTCAGAAATCTTTCAGTATGTGTCGACCTGTATGAGGCATGTGTCGACCTGTGACTTATAGAAGCTCACAGGCTTTAAAATCGAGTTACATGTGTTGACCTGAAACTCGGATGTGTCGACACATGTGTTATACGCCAATTTTTTCCCCTAAGATTCCTCTATCATCTCATATCAACCCAATCATATCAAGATCACACTAGGGTTTGGTTCTTATCCCTATCTTTAGGTTTTCTCATGAGGTATCACCAAGCACTTTTATTTGTATATTGTGGTCATATATGTCTTGTGGTTATGGACTTTTAACTAACAAATATAATGAATTTTTGCTCTATAAATGTTGATACTATATGTGATGGCACAACACACTTTATCAGGTTGATTCATATGTTTATGAAATTATTTACATGCCTTCTTCAACAAGGCTTTATTGATATTTAAGCTTCATCATTGAGAGTGATTTAAAATAATGTCATGACAAGGTTTACTATGATTCGTCATACTTCAATTTGCCAAAGAAAGCCAAGAGATGCACCAATTGATTAAAGAAGTTTGACCTAATTGGAAAAGTTCTTGATTCCTTGATCTCAAGTGCATAACTCCCTCCATTCTCAACATTGGGAAGTGGTTATTGTTACTATAGGTTCTTATCATCATCCACAACAACTTCTCTTCGCATAGAAAAAGTATTTGTACAAGAAAGATTGTCAAAATTGAAAGGGGTTCCCAAACCATTTTGATGCTCTAGGAGTTAGGGTTTTGGAATTCTAAGAGCTATATATTGTCCATCTTTTGAGATTTTTTAGTGATTCCAAAGATATTCTTCTCTATAAAGGGTTATCAACCATTCACTTCAAAAGTTTCAAGCAAATTTTGTGTGAAAGACCACTAATGGTTGAGAAAGATTACAAGTCCTCTAGATAGGCCATCAAATTCCCTTATGTGACTTCAAAAAGTCATAACTTGATCAATTTTTATCCCCTTGAACCCATTATTTTTCCATAATGATTTTAAGGGTGTGAACTTCAACTTTTCTTTTATGTGCAAAACTTGAAAATGGTTAGAAGATACCTTAAGAGCTCAAAAGATTATAGGTCATGTTGTGGATTTTCATCAAATTCAAAGGATCACAACTTATCCAATATTTGTAATTTTTGTGTGATGCAAGTTTCAAAATAATCTTTAAGGAGTCCAATTCAATCTAGCATCATTGATCAAAGAAAAATTTTGTAAGAAGACTTTGTTTGGAATCAAAACATTATAGGTTATTTTTTAAGAAAAACTTAGAATTTTTTCTATGTATAAAAGTCATCACATTTTTCCAGATGTTGACCAAGCATAACTTCTATCTCAAGCATCCAAATGATCTCTTACTTGGCACATTATAAAGAATGTTACCTCATCTTTCCAATGCATCAAGAATCAGGTCCTAAGATTTCCTAAATCGTTCACACCATGAGTTCAAAGTCAGCTACTTGAAATTGAATTTTCCTTCCAAGTCAGAATTTGAAATCTATAATCCAACTTCTAAACACCAAATTAGCACGCCTTTTTGATTTAAAAATGTTTAACCAAGTTACCAAAGTTGACTTAAGGATCATAATGCAAGAGTTAGCTGAGTTTCGAGCAAACTCAAGTCACACTTTTCTCACTCTCGGGCTTCCCTCGTTTTCCCTCCAAACTTCGCTATTGCTTCCAATTCTTTTCACCATTCACTCTTCTATAAATAGAGGGACATATTGAATTTATTTCCTCAAGCTTGGACAACCAAAATCACTCTGACAAACTCTCTGCATAATCCACTTTTCTGAGTTTTTGAGTTCATCTTTTCTCCACTTTACAATCCAATTTCTTTGTTGGTTCTTTATCCTTGAACTTCACTGAAAGCTAACAGAAGAAGAACCAAGCCTTGAAGTTTCCTAAATCGTGCTAGCCAAGTCCAGTTTCAGAGAAATTTTATGCTACTTCGTTCAGGTATAATTATCAACCAAATTGAACTAAATAAATCCCTATTCTACTCTATTCATCCTTCTGATTCTCACACTTCTTACGGTTTTTATTTTCATTGAGAATTGAGAGAGACACTTGGAATTTTCGTGCTCGCTATTTTTTCTGGTTTTCTCCAAATAAATCCTTGCACAACTTATATAAATTTTGTGCAAGGGTACTATTAGAATCGTCTTGAAGAGACAAATCTAATGGTATCGGTTTAGTCCTCTAATTTTACAGTTTGTGAAACCCCAATTTAGGGCATCTGGAGGTTGAAGCGACCTATGTGTCGTGCTTCAGCCAATGATAGCGTGACATGTGATTTTTTTAATCTTATCCAATGCATTTGTCTTACTATACGCGCGATTTGAGGACCATTGAATCTGATTACTTTCATTAGTCAGACTCCATCCAACGCGCCAGAATTTTTGTTGTTTTTAAATTATTAAAAATGAATTGGTGTGATTTCCAAAAAAGACCATGATATGCACAACACGCCAGATCCATTGGATCTGTTTACTAATGCGCTTTGACTCTCATCTAATGGTCCATACTTTTCTGACTTTATTTTTATTTCTAATTTTTTTATATTTAATTTTTTTAAACGTTCAAAAAATTATAAAAAATTCATTTCTGACCCAAAAATTATAAAAAAATTCACAAAAATATTTTTAAAGTTTCTCTTTATGATTTTTAATTTTTCATGATTTTTAATTTTTCATGATTTTTAATTTTTCATGATTTTTAATTTTTCATGATTTTATTTTCAGATTTGATATGTTTTATGATTTTTCTTTGTTTTGACTTGTTTTTAATTGTTTAAAAATACTTCTTGGTAGTTTTAAATTCTAAAAAAATTCATCAAGATCATTTTCTTTATTTCTGACTTTCTAAAATTTTTTCTAGAATTTTATTTTGATTTTTACTATTTTTTTAATCTTTTTCACTTGAGTGATTTTTAAATAATTTAAAAATACTTTTCTATTTTAAAAAATTACTAAAACTTTTGTAAAAATACTTGAGATCATCTCTGACTTTTCTATGTTTTCTTTAAATTTTTATTTGATACTTTGAATATAGTTTGTTGTTTTTCCTTTTATTTTCACTTAAAAAACAATTTAGAAATTATTTTCTTTTTTTATTTTGCTTATTAAATGCAATTTTATTTTTTAATATATTCTGGCTGAGCTTGAACTATATGATTTTTGATCATGAGCTTCATTAACATTATTGGATCTTGGGTGTTGAGTTTAAATCCACCAAAATGGATGAATGCTATTAATGATAGTTTGATTAAAATCTTTGGTTCAAATATTTATCCTCCCTTTTCATCTTATCCCTTTCTCACTTGTGCTACATGTTGTTAGGGGATGATCTAGATATTATTTCTCCAAATGTATGGTACATAGATTGCTATTGACTGGCTTCAAAATAGGTGTGACTTCTATATAAGTCCACTTATGATTGCTTAACATAGCACTAAATTTTGTTCCGGTTGGAGAAATGATCATTCGTGGCCCAAACTTATGTTTGCAAGCCCAAGTTCATTTGATTTGAAACCTTTGATCCAACAACCTTGAGGTTCATTGTTAGAAGGTTTGATGCGGTGGGAGAACTGACTTGAGGGTTTTGCGTTTGTGTTTGCAAATATTATGGTTTAGCAAGAGTCGCCACCGACTTTTCTTTTATCCAAAAGGAAAGGTGAAATAGCACAGGAAAGACCTTTGAGATTGTTTCTTGAGTTCGGGGGTAGATTATGAAAAGGGAAGGTATTAGCACCCTTTTCATCCATGGTTTTCCATGGGCTCTTAGTTTCTTGCTAGATCACTTGCTTTTGTTTGAATGTGTGCTTTGTGTGGTTTTTGAAAGTATTTTGAAAAGGCGTCATCATTTAGGCAAACTTTTGTAATGATTCTCGTTCGTAAGAATGTATACAAAGGTGTTGAGCTTTTGAAAATATTTCACATTTGGAAAGTGTTTTGAAAGTGTTTTTGGAAGTGTTTTTAAAGTGTATGTGATTGTTTTTGAAAATAGCAAGGATGTTTATTTTGAAATTGAGCAAGCGACTAGGAGCAATCTACCTACTCAAAAGGTTTTAGGTGTTCTTTTTCCTCCTCCTTTAGACGTTGCTATCTTACCATTATTTTGGTAAGAAGCCCCATCGTTGGATGTGAAGGGACGGGCATGGGTCATTGTATAACCATGATAGCAATGTTGCGAGATGACTTAGCATTTTTTTCTTTAGGGACTAAGATCATTTCGAAAGGCAACTTTGATAGCGTCATTGAGGGACTATGATCTTTGTATTTTTTATTTTGTTTGTGCTAAGACATCCCACATGCATAACATGACCATTTTTGTAAGGCAACAAGTGGAATCACCCTAGGGGTGCTAGTGTGCAAGTGTATTTGATTGCATGCATAATTTTGGTCTTGAATTAGGGTTTTCTAACATTGGTTTTAGTCTTGCCATTCACACCCTAGTTACTAACAATATATGAAAGAAATAAAAGTGCAGAAATGTAAAGTCCTACGCTATTACAATATTTAGGGGGATGGGGTGTACCAAGTTATGAATGGGGATTGCAAATTAAAATTCTAGGTTATTATTACAACCATATTGAAATAGATAAGAATGTACAGGAAATGTAAAATGCTTATTTATTTATGAAAAGAAATAAGTTTTGTTTAAGAAAATATTTTTTGTATTTTTAAGTTAAAAGAAATAAAATATGATATATGAATATGAAATATTTTTGGTGTTTTTTGATTAATGAAAGATAAAAGTGATGAAAAGAAATAATAAAGGAAATAAGACAAAATCAGTGTAAATGCTGAAACAGAAGAGGTCAGAAGTTTTGACTCTGACGTGTTGCACCAACAGAAGCAATGTTAGTAAAATATGAAAGTTCAGAAGTTCTGGATCTTCTGAGAATTCAGAAGTTTTCAGAAGTTCTGATGCAACTGAAAGAACTTCATCTCCCTTCTCCAAGCTAGTCATAACATCTGCAGCTTAGTCATTTCTTAACAGAACAGAAGTTGCATACATGACAGTTATGACAAGTTTCAAGAAATATCATAAACACAAATCAGAAGCAACATGAATTTGCTAATCCTAATTCTGAGTCCTAATTTCTTTATGAAACTCTGAACTGAAATTCCCTCTATTTAGGCAGGCAGATGCATGAAATCTCAAAATATGTACATCATCAAAATCAGAATACCTACACTGTGTTAAATATGAAAGATCTGACAATGCCTAAATAATATGATGAGAGTCAGCAGAAACTTACCTTGCAGCTGGAAAATACTCCAGGAGATGGAATCTGGTTCTGACCACTTATGGTGTTCTGAACAGCTTCCTCACGTTTTCAGCAGGTTGGAAACTTTCAACTTGGGATGTAAATGATTTAGAAAATTCTGGAATAACCAAGGGATAAAGTTCTGATCCTTTGAAGTGGATATTGGTGAAGAATGTGTTACTGTTTGATTACATAATTTTGGATGGCTTTTGAATGTATATTAGGAATTGTATGGGTGGTTTTGGTCAGGAAACAACTTGAGAAAAAATGGAGTTTTAATGCAAGAATCAAATGCCAAGGTTTTGTATTTTTGTTTGTAATCTTTTTGGCCTCTTGGAATTTTAAAGGGGTTCAAGGTTTTTCTTTCTCAAATTCCACACCTCTTTCTCAAATTTTTCCCACCTCTTTTCAATGGCCAAAGGTTTTCTATTTATAGGCAAAGGTTTTGTAGTTTGGAGAGGTCAAGTGGCACCAACACCATATGCTAGATGCTGACTTACTCTTAAAGTAAGCTTAAATAAGTGTGGTTCAATGCATCAAGTAGGATGGTTAACAGCGCCTAAGCTGGATTTATCAGCATGAATTAAGGAAAAGTAGAAACAGCACATGGGCCTAGTATACTTTTGCACAACAGTTTGTCTTCCCAAGATAGTAGGGGTACACGTGGGGGAAATCCTTTGGATAACAACTCATAAGTGGTTGTGAGCATTAAATGATGATGAGATTTATCAAATCAGAAATCCTGCCATGTGAAACTATGTATCCTTGCTTGACTCTGGATTAGAAGTTCCGCTTCAGCGTAGCATCTAATCTTCTGATCCTCTTATCTTCTGGCTCCAGCATGTTTTGAAGGAACTTTCTGACTTTCTAGAAAGCTTGCAGCACGCTTCTTAACCTTCTTTGAATTACCCTGGCAAACTCTAACTGAAGCTTTTGTGAAAATTTGCCCAGAAGTTCTGACCAAAATCTGCCTTGGAAGTGTCCAGAATTTGCTAAATGTTATGGTGATAATCTGGTCAGAAGTTCTGAAATTGTCATAATTCTTAAACACTTAGAATAATTCTAAGTATTTAGAAATTTGACTTTTCCAAAGTAAAATTTGACTTTTTGAATTTCTTGATGAAACAAACTTCATGTTCTAAC
The DNA here is from genome assembly GCA_948472305.1 of Vicia faba. Classification (NCBI taxonomy): domain Eukaryota; kingdom Viridiplantae; phylum Streptophyta; class Magnoliopsida; order Fabales; family Fabaceae; genus Vicia; species Vicia faba. Next base: position 776,267,746 of record OX451736.1, on the reverse strand, counting down.
ATGTCTTGATGAAATATGATCTTTGAGATTTGATTTTGATCCAAAAGTCAAAGTTAGACTTCTCAGTGTGCAAATGACCATTTTGCCCTTGTGAATAACTTGCTTGGAAAAATTGATAATTCAAGGCCTGGAAACTTGATAGAAGCAAACCTGGGATCCAGGGTGATCCCTTGTGAAATGAGAGGACAACTTTTGGGGTACAACAGTTGCCCCTGTTCAAACTTCTTGAACCTGAAGAGTTAGATTGGCGGATCCGCCATTCGTGGCTTGAAGGTGAAAGATGATTTGAACACTAAAGTGCCTAGAAATTTTCACTCAAAGATGGATGGTGAATGGGCTTATAGATTCCATTTGGAGGAGTGTTGGTAAACGCTGGAAAAAGTATCAGCACAAATCTCTTGTTGATTTATACTAAAACTTGATTTTTTACATGTGAGAAAAGGGTTAGTAAAATGAAGATGTTTGTATGATGTTCACTAGATGTCATATCATGCCAAATGCGTATGGTATGTACATTCTATGATGTATGAATGCGAAGTATATGTTTTTGTTCGGGAAAATAAATCCCTGACTATTGCTGAGGAAATTCTGGGAGATTGAATCCCTGATTGCCTGTTGGAGATGAAGAATATGCATATCTTCAAATTTTGTTGAAAGGATGCTTTTGCTGGGGAAGATCGCTCCAATGTCAGTTGTTATCTGGTCGGATCCAGGCTTCACAATTGCTGAGGATGAAGTAGTTGACTGCTATCTGGTCGGGTCCATGCTTCACAACCACTTACTGGAGGATGAAACGAATTAACTGTTATCTGTTCGGATCCCAGGCTTTACATAAAATTACTTGAAATTGAATAGTTATCTAGTCGGATCCAGGCTTCACAACAACTTGCTGGGGATACAGAACTTAACTGTTATCTGGTCGGATCCAGGCTTCGCAGTAACTTGGAATGGAAACAGCTATCTAGTCGGACCCAGGCTTTATGGTTTTTGGAAAGCTGTACTATTATCTGGTCGAGTCCAGGCTTCATAGTGTCTTTCTGGGGATCATAGTTAATTGTTATCTGGTCAGGCCAGGTTTCACAATAAACTGCTGGAAAACTATTATCTGGTCGGGTCCAGGCTTCGCAGATTTCTGAGGTCGATGCAGTCGATTGTTATCTGGTCGGGTCCAGGTTTCACAATAAACTTCCTGAAAACTGTTATCTAGTCGGGTCCAGGCTTTGCAGACTTCTGAGGTCGACGCGGTCGATTGTTATCTGGTCGGGTCCAGGTTTCACAATAAACTGCTTGAAAACTATTATCTAGTCGGTTTCAGGCTTTGCAAATTTTTGAGGTCGATGCGATCGATTGTTATCTGGTCGGGTCCAGGTTTCATAATAAACTGCTTGAAAACTGTTATCTGGTCGGGTCCAGGCTTTGCAGATTTCTGAGGTTGATGCGGTCAATTGTTATTTGGTCGGGTCCAGGTTTCACAATAAACTGCTTGGGTATTTAGTTGTTATCTGGTCAGTTTTCAGATTTCACAACAAATCTCTGAGGATGATTGCTATCTGGTCGGATCCAGGTTTCACAACAACTTGCCTAAAAATATGGAAATGAAAACTGATATCTGGTCGGGCCGAGGTTTCTCAGCAATTTGTTGAGGATATGGAGGCAACTCTACCGGGTAAAAGAGGTTAAACCTTGGTCGGATTGAGTTCAGGTTCTTCTATATATTGGAAGAGTTACACTATTATCTAGTTGGGTCCAGGCTTCATAGCATCTTGGAATTGAGATCAGCTGTTATCTGGTCGGATCCAGGTTTCAGGTACTCAAACTGTTATCTAGTCGAGTCCAGGTTTCAGTAATTGAAGAAGTTGAACTGTTATCTGGTCGGATCTAGGTTTCAGTAATTGACTTGAAAATTGTGCTAATATCTGGTCGGATCCAGGCTTCATAGCATCATGAAATAATGAAGGCTTTGCTGACGGCTTTACTGGGGATTAGGGGTTGTGGCCCTGTGGCTTGCAGTAATTTGAAAGGGAAATTCAAACTGGAGAGTATAGACTCAGTCGGGTAAGGCAGACTCAGCTTGGGGAGGATACACCCAACTGGGGATGACAGACTCTGTTTGGAGATAAAAGCCTTGGTTGGGGATGATATGCTCAGTTGGGGATAATAGGCTCAGTTGGGGAACTTCGTGGTGTCTTGATTATTGTAATTTGAACTCGGCTGGGGAAATAACTCTGTTGGGGAAATAAACCCTGTTGACGAAGTGGATTTCCTTTAGGAAGAGATTCCTGAGGCCTCAATCTTGTAAAAATTGACTTAGTTGGGGAATAAACTCCCAAGAGGTTGAGACTTTGGTCAGGGATTTCCCTATGCAAAGAGACTTTGTGGGCAACTCCGTTGGGGAAAGGTTTATTGTCGTTGTCCTGGTGGGGATAATGATGATGAGATAACTTTGTGGGGATATTTCATATACATTAAAGAGATGCTTACTGTTGTTGTGTGTTCATGCTCTGTTGTTGATGTTGCTGCTTAGCAGGACACATGTGCCAAATAGTTTTAATTATGTTCATATACATATGTTCATTCAATTTTAGTTATTGGACAAATTTGCATTCAAAACAAAGACAAAAAAATTTGCACTTCAAAATGTATTTGTATTGATATTTTTCCCATGAATAGGCGTTTTTTGTACATAGAGACGGGGATCCTAATAAGAGGAAATCGTCAAAAAGGAAAACAAAATTGAGAATGAAAACAAATAGCCACGTGAAATGATCTCATTTCCTTCTAACTCTACTATTTCCCCAATGTCTTCGAACGTCCCTTGTCGTTGATCGAAGTTGATTGGATTGATCTTGGACCATTTGAACTTGGACCTTGGTGATAGAATTGACTGTGGATTTTACGGGACATAGTTGTATGCTTTTAATACTTTATTTTTTCTTGGACCGCCCTTTCGGGTTTTCGGTCCACCAGGATACCCTTTTTTGCCCAAGTCGCCCTTTCGGGTTTTCAACTTGTCGGGTGTACCATCTTTTGCATATATCCCTAATTTTTTCCCAAACCTTTTGGTTTTCCGGGATGCCCTTATTTTTCCTAGGTGTGTCAACCTAGCGGGTTTCTTATGCGTAGTATTTTTTAACTATGTCCGCGTTTATAGGATGTGGGAAATCTTCATCATCCATGGTGGTCAGCATCATGGCACCGCCAGAGAAAACTCTCTTGATAACAAATGGCCCTTCATAGGTGGGAGTCCATTTGCCTCTGGGGTCGCCTTGTGGTAGAATGATGCGTTTTATCACCAAGTCACCAACTTGATATACTCGAGGCTTGATCTTTTTGTTGAAAGCCTTGATCATCTGTTTCTAATATGTCTGACCATGACAAACAATAGCTAATCATTTTTCGTCAATCAAGTTCAGCTGATCCAATCTCGTTTGAATCCACTCGTCTTCGCCTAGTCCTGCCTCAGTCATAATCCTCAGCGAGGGAATTTTAACTGTCCACTGGCAAAACAACTTCTATGCCATAGACTAAAGAAAGGGGAGTTGGCCTAGTTGATGTTCTAGCTAATGTACGGTAGCCATGTAGAGCAAACGACAATATCTCAATGAAATCTTGATAGGTTACTACAATTTTATGCATAATTTTCTTGATATTTTTGTTGGCCGCTTCGACTGCACCGTTCATTTTTGGTCTATACGAAGAAGAATTGTGATGCTTGATCCTAAACTGAGTGCACAGCTCCCTGATCATAGCATTGTTAAGGTTAGTCACATTGTCTGTGATGATCCTTTCGGGGATACCATAACGGCAGATGAGGTTGTGTCTGATGAATCTGGCTACCACATTCTTGGTGACTGAGGCAAACGAGGCGGCTTCAACCCATTTGGTAAAATAGTCGATAGCGACCAGAATGAAGCGATGTCCATTGGAAGTTGTAGGCTTGATCTCTCCAATCATGTCAATACCCCACATTACAAACGGACACGGAGCGGTCATAACATTCAGAGAGATAAGAGGCACATGGACCTTGTCAGCGTGGATTTGGCATTTGTGACAAGTTCTTGAATGTTGATGATAATCAGTCTCCATCGTTGACCAATAGTAACCAGCCCTTAAGATTTTCTTAGCCATCGTATGTCCACTTAAGTGAGTACCGAAAAGACCATCGTGCATGTATTCCATAATCTCCTCTGCCTCCTTCTTGTCCACACATCGGAGTAGAGTTGAATCATGGTTGCGCTTGTACAATATCCCGTTACTTAGGAAGAATTTGGCTGCAAATCTTCATAAGAACTTTCTGTCATTGATAGATGCCCCTTCTGGATATTCTTGTGTTTTAAGGTATCTCATCACCTCATGGTACCATGGCTTTTCTGAGTTGGTGTCGAGCTCATAGAAATGTGCAGGTTCATCGAATCTTTCAATTGTTATCATAGGGGCTTCTTTATCCCATCTGACCTTGAACATTGAAGACATGGTTGCCAAAGCGTCAGCCAACTGGTTTTCTTCCCTAGGGAAGTGCTCAAAAGTGATTTCTTCGAAGTGAGGAATCAGGGATAGCACAAGTTCCTTGTAAGGGATAAGATTAGGGTGTTTAGTGTCCTAATCTCCTTTTACTTGGCTAATCACTAGGGCGGAATCCCCAAACACATTCAAATGTTTAATCCTTAAGTCGATAGCAGCTTTCAGACCTAAGATGCATGCTTCTTACTCGGCCATGTTGTTTGTGCAATCGAAACATAGTATGGCAGTGAAAGGGGTGTGGAAACCTTCAGGAGAGATGATCACAACACCAATTCCGTTACCTAAGGCGTTGGAAGCCCCATGATTACCATAGTCCATCGGGATCCTTATTCAGGTCCATCACATGGTCCAAGTTTCGCATCATCGGTTACCAGCATGATGTTCTCATCAGGGAAGTAAAAGTTCATTGACTGATAATCATCTACAGCTTGGTGGGCCAAATGATCCGCTAGTACACTTCCTTTGATGGCTTTTTAAGTTGTGTATTGGATGTCGTACTCGGTCAAGATCATTTGCCATCTGGCTATCCATCCGGAGATGGCAGGTTTCTCGAAGATGTACTTAATTGGGTCCATTTTAGAAATCAACAAAGTGGTATGAGTTAACATATACTATCTCAGCCAGCGAGCAGCCCATGCCAGAGCGCAGCAAGTTTTCCCGAGCAGTGAATATCTAGTTTCACAGTCGGTAAACTTTTTGATCAGGTAATAAATAGCATGCTCTTTTCGGCAAGACTCGTCATGTTGGCCCAAAACGCACCCCATAGAATTCTCTAGTACTGTCAAGTACATGATCAAGGGTCTTCCTTCAACTGGAGGCATGAGAATAGAAGGTTCTTGTAGGTATTCTTTGATTTTGTCAAAGGCAATCTGGCATTCATCGTTCCACCTGACTACCTGATCTTTCTTCAAGAGTTTGAAGAGTGGCTCACAAGTAGCAGTTAAGTGTGATATGAAACAGGAAATGTAATTGAGACGACCCAAGAATCCTCTGACTTCTTTTTCAGAATGGGGGATTGACATTTCTTGGATGGCCTTTACCTTGGCAGGATCAACTTCGATGCCTTTACTGCTGACAAAAAAACCTAGAAGCTTTCCAGAGCGTACTCCAAATGTGCACTTGTTAGGGTTTAACCTCAGTTTGTACTTCTTCAGTCTCTCGAATAGTTTGTGCAGGTGATCGAGGTGTTCTTCTTTGGTTTGTGATCTGGCAATCATATCATCCACATATACCTCTATCTCATGATGAATCATGTCATGAAATAAAGCAACCATAGCCCTTAGATATGTTGCCCCTGCATTCTTTAATCCGAACGGCATGACCTTGTAGCAGAAGGTGCCCCATTGCGTAACGAAAGTAGTCTTTTCCATATCTTCTGGAGCCATCCTTATTTGATTATAGCCTGAGAATCCATACATGAATGAGAAGACCTTATGCTGAACAGTATTATCGACTAAGACGCCAATGTATGGTAGAGGGAAGTCATCCTTGGGGCTTTCCCTATTCAGATCCCTATAGTCTACGCACATGCGCACTTTCTCGTCTTTCTTTGGAACTGGCACTATATTGGCCATCCATTGAGGATAGGACGTTACATCTAGGAACCCTGCATCAAACTATTTCATTACTTCGGCTTTGATCTTTTCAGACATATCAGGCCTCATGCGACGAACTTTTTGTTTAACAGGAGGGCAATCTTCTTTAGTTGGCAGGCGATGAACCACGATATCGGTATCCAACCCAGGCATATCTTCATAAGACCAAGCAAATACTTCCACATAATCATGCAACATTTGAACCAACCTACTCTTGACACTGCTTTCCAAGTTAGCGCCGATCTTGATTTCCTTCTTATCTGACTCAGTACCCAAGTTGATAACCTCAGCTGACTCTTCATGTGGTTGAATAGCTTTTTCCTTTTGTAATAGAAGTCTGGCTAGTTCTCCTGGTATGTTAAAATCTTCCTCGCCTTCGTCTTCAGCTTGGTTGATAGGGCATTCAAAGTCATAGTTGGAAATAGTAGAGTCATTAGAAATAGGATCCAGAGTGGATGTAGACCTGCAAGAGTGTGTGTTTGTGTGTGTGTGTTAAATACATGGCTATTTTTGAAAATGTATTTGAAAGAAAGAAAAGACAATGAACACAAATATTTGAATGCAAAAGAGTCAAATGTACTGGATTATCATATGATTAGATGAACATAAATAAAACCCTTGACAAATGGACAAAAGTGCCCCGGGCTAGGCACATGGCTTAAAAGTCATTATCAAAATATTACAGAAAACAATTTCTTGAATTGACGGAAAATTAATAACAAGTAGATAACTCCTTAATGAAGGAGATGGGTACAAAGTCCTTTGTATGCCAATTCTTTAGCTCCGTTGTTGTTGGGTACACCCACTCCTCAAGTGCAATTCCTTCTTCAGAATCACTCACGGCATTGACTTCGTGGCTTCCAATGCGAAGAGGTGGCTTTCCAGCATGAGCATGCCTCATTTCCTTATGAGCTTTGACGGTGAAGCCCAAACAAAATTTGTCTGTTTAAAAGGGATATCGAGGAGTTTCCCCCAAGTATCACAGTTTCCTTCTTCCATTTCCGCACGGAAATCCTTGACTGAAACCATTTTTGGCGTGGCCTTAACAGCTTTAGACTCATCAGAAGAACACTTAGTAGCAACAACCATAGGTGGCACAACCTCAAAGGCTTGACATGGGGTTTCAATGAATTCTCCTTCCATCTCTACGTACTTGAAAGAATTAAGGTGGCTTACCATACACTCTTCTTCCCCGCAGACGGTGACTATTTTGCCTTTGATTGGGTATTTGAGTTTCTGATGGAGGGTTGAGGTCACTGCCCCAGCCTTATGAATCTACGGGCGACCTAACAGACAAGAGTAGGCTGGACGAATGTCCATAATATAGAAGCCATTTTGGAAGAAAGTGCACATTGCCATTTTGATAAAGTGACTTTTTGTACAAAACTTGTTCTTGAGCCTTGCACTTGTTCTCTTCTGATCATACATGTCTCATAACACAAGAGAAATGTTTTAGACACTTACAATCACCCAACCCATGCTTGTACTACACATTGAAACTTGGTTTCCCACTTTTCTTGAAAATCAAGTAACATAGCAAAAAGCTTGAAACTTGTACTTCTGACTTGCCAAACCACTCAAGACCTTTTGTTTATACATACACAAGTATTTTGCCACAAATCCCACGCATACTTGACCCCTAAAAACACCAAGAGCTCAGAACTGCATCACATACCTCCATTGTTGCCCAACCTGACCAAAAGTTTGAAACTCACATCTCCCTCGTGCGTGTTCAAGCCTTTTGGTTCCTAAAGTTTCTCAACATCATTTAGAACTCATCCCACACCCTGTTACAAGACTGTAACACCATTAACACCATACTCCATTTTCAAAAACACAGCTTTGCACTTGGACTTCTCCGGAACTCCTCAGGCACTTTCAGCTCAAGCTAAGCATCCCATTAGCTTCCTGGGAACTTGAGGAAGCTAACCCAACCATTGGAACTCACTGAAAGCTTCTAAAACTCAAAACCCAATACTCTCTTGCAAGGTAAGTTTTCTAACTTTGGAACTTTTCATATAGGCATCATCAATGATTTATTTGTGAATGAAACATGTAGATACCATTGCCCTAAAGCTAACCATGTCCATAGTTTCTATTAATTTTGTTTGAGCTTAGAGAATTTTAAGATTGAAGTTTTTGAGATTTTTAGGGTTCATATTAGGGCCATTAAAATTCATGCTTATCTTTGATCTATAATCTTATTGCTTTGTATTTCTGAAATCGTGAGGAAATTTGCTACAAGTTTCATGTTTACAGTTTTCATTTTTGTTGAGATTTGAACAAGTTACAGAGGCTCTGGCTGGGCGTGAGGTTGAAGATGAAGTTGGCCACAAGAACGTGTTTTCCATATTGTTGTACCCCAAAATTTGCCCTCTCATGTCTCAAGGGACCATCTTGGACTCTTAGAATTACTCCAGTCAAGTTTCAAGCCTCAGATCACAATTTTCTAAGAAGAATCATTCAAATTATCAAAAGGGGGCAAAATGAGCAAAATCAGAGTTTCAGCTGGAAAAAGTCAACCGGACACTAAAAAAGTCAAACTTTGACTTTTTGACCAAATTTGAGTCCCGAAAATCACATTATGTCAAGACATCAAAAAATATGAAATTTGATCATCAAAAATCAAGAGAATCAAAATCCAACTTTGCAAGACTTTGAAATTTTTCTAAGTATTTTCTATACTTGGTTAACTTCATTTACTTCATGGCATCTTTTACTACACTTCTAAATAATTCAAGATGATGCAAGTAATTCAAATTATTACAGAGTGGCATTTTTGCAAAATTACAAATTCTAAAACTATGTCTTATTTGAATTTTCTCAAAAAAAAACCTTGCCACAATATTTTTACCCTTGACATAATGTGTATAAAATATTCCACAAGACCAAATTTGTGTCATGCTACAAATTATATTGTCCAAGATGAATAAAGTATGTTATGCTACATTGCCACAACACCCCAAAACCTGCTCCATTGCTGCCCTACAAGAAACCTTGTGCTATGCTGCACCATAAGTATGCATATGTTGTCCTATACAGTCCAAAACTACTCTATGCAGTCTGCCCAAACCTGCATCATAACAGCCCCAAGATTGCACCAAAATGGCAAAAGAAATTTGTGTGAAGAAAGTATCAAAACAGTAGACAAAAACAATTCAAAATATTTTATTTTGTTTCCCCCCTAAATCTCAGTCAAGGGTCTACAAAGAGAGCAGTCTCATAAGATTACAAGGGGGGATCTTTTGTTTGGAAGCATAAAAATTAGAGAGAGAATAGAGATTTGTTGAGAAGAAAAACAAGTATCCTTTGTTAACCTTGACTCATTCATTTTCAAACCAACACCAGTTCTTATCCAAAAAGAAGACCCCAACCCATTACTCCATCATACAAACTCTCTCTTAAGCCAAACACCTTATCACATGCAAAGATTGTCCAAACATAAAACAGTCCCTGTAGTGCTATAATTTTCACCCTCAAAACACCAAAAACATTACAGTATAGTCTAACTTAATTTCAACAGTCCGGAGCAGCTTTCTGAAGATTCATTAGGGCCATCATAGCATTTGGAAAAGCATTCAGATCTAAAACAGTCAGTGCAGCCCAAAGGTAAGTCTTCCTAATTTGATATCTTTTCACACATCATTGATGATTTGCTTTTGAAGATAAGATGTACTGTTTTATTATCCGTTTGAACTAGTCATTTGTTTAGTTGTTTAGGCTTATCAAATCATTTGCCGTTTATGTTTATCCATCATATGATGTAAACTAACCTGTACAGACAAGAAAAACCCATGTTTAAGGCAAAAAAATGCAGGATGAGTCGACACGTACCCACATGTGTCGATCCTTTCTAGGTGAAAAAACAGAGTATGAGTTGACACATAGCCTTATGCGTCGACTCATACTATAAAAAATCTCCAAAACAGAAACGTGAAAGCTACATGAGTCGACGCATACGAGTTTCACGTCGATACAAGAAGAAGTATGAGTCAACACATCTCAGTATGCATCAACTCATACTGAGTTTGGTCAAGTTTTACAAGGGCAAGGAAAGGCTATTGTTGATGCATAACAACATGAATCGACACATAGCAGTTCAAAATGTATTTTTTTCCTTTGTTTTGCACTGTTTTTTTACATCGTTTTCGTTATTATTCGATATGGTTGTAATATTTCAGTTTCCACTTCATCCCCATTGTAAATTTGTACCCCCATCCCCCTAAAGTGATGTAATAGCTTAGGATTTATTTTCCGCATTTTTTCTTACTTTCATATATTGCTAGTAATTAGGATGTATGGCAAGATAAAATCAACAAGTAGATAACCTTTCAAATACAAGACAAAATGCATGAAAACTAATACACTTGCACACTAGCATCTCTAGGGTAATCTCATTTTGTTGCCTTTCGGAAAATAGTCATGTCCCTCGAATATGGGATGTTTTATCAAAGACCATTCGATAAAAAAATATTGTAGTCCCTCGATGACCCTCGATGTTGCCTCCTGTAAAACAATCTAGTCCCTAAAACGACATTGCTAAAATGTCACATAGGTTGCTTTCTATGACTATACAAACGTCCCACACCCGTCCCTTCACATCCAACGATGGGGCTTCTTACCAAAACAATGGTAAGATAGCCACATCTAAAGGAGAAGGAAAAGAACGTTTAAGACCTCTCGAGTAGGTAGATTCGCTCCTAGTTACTCACTTGCTCACAACAAAAAAACATTTTACACACTAACACTTCCATTTCAAAAAAAATTTCAAAAAGATAAAACATTTTGTATACGTTCTTATAGAGATGAGAACCATTGCAAAATATCTTTCCGAAAACCACTTTCTAAAACACAATCCACAAACACATCTTTGGACTATCTTTAGAAACAAAACTTTGTACGCGTTCTTATAGAAACGAGAACCCTTACAAAGAGATTTTTCAAAACACTTTCAAAGCCCACACCACAAGCACATTTTCAAAACAAAAGCAAGTGATCTAACGAGTAACTAAGAGCTCATGGGAAACCATGGATGAAAAGGGTGCTAACACCTTCCCTTTTCATAATCTACCCCCCGAACTCAAGAAAACATCTCTAAAGGTCTTTCCTGTGCTTTTTCACCTTTCCTTTTGGATAAAAGAAAAGTCGGTGGCGACTCTTGCTAAACTGCAACATTTGCGAACACAAAACGCAAAACTTCAAAGTCAGTTCTCCCACGGTATCACAGAACTGGCGACTCTGCTGGGGATATATTTAAAAGTTGGGTTACCTTAGGGTTAGATCACCTTTACTTGCTTTCTTTGTCTAACTTGTATGCTTTACATTTTGTTCTTTGGTTGGGCTTGCTTTGATCCTCCACCCGGATATGGGACACCTCTTTAGGTAAATAGCAATAGATTGTGGAAACTGTACGGCTGTTGGCTGAAGATTTTGATAATATTATTAGAATCCAGGCGAATTGAACATTTCAATCGAAATGAAACAAAGCGTCATGTTTCGAAGTAGCAGAAGCAGTGTTTCGAATAAGCATGTCAAAGCTTGGAGCTTCGAGTGGCAATTATGGGAACATATCTAAAGAAGTCTCGAAATAACAACAAAGCTGTGTCTGAGAAGTACGCTCGAAACGGAGAAGTACCAAAGCATTTGAAATTCAAATGGAAGCGGGACATTCGAAGTTTGAAATTTATATGCTGGAGCATTTGGAGACACGTGGAAAGAAGAGAGAGGCATTGTTCTGCATGTTCTGAACGTGGCATAATCCTATAGCAAGACCGTTATGGTCGAATTAGTATAAATAGAAGTCTTAGTATTTGGATTTCGGGTGTCATATCTATTGTACTAAATACTCAGTAACATTCAAACTACCACATGGCAAGGGAAACGAATGCAAGAGCAATGTACGTATGATAGAACCACATATTTATGATTTAATGAAAACCTTTTATCATTTCCAGCACTTTCCTTTATCTTTCTGTCAAATAACATTTATAAGTTTTCTCATTTAAAGTCTTTTCACTTCGAAATCTCTTCATTAAAGCTTTACATTTCAAGCACTTTACATTTCAGAAAACTGTCATACTTTCCATGCCTTTACCTTCAAGCTTTATCCTTCGAACGCCTATTTTTACTTAAAGTCATTTACAGATTTCTTGCATTAAACGCTTTCTTCATATTTTAAACCTTTTACGTTCCAGAACATCCTTTACATTAACTGTTTTTATAATTCGAAACCATTTAATTCCCTTTTATGCAATTTTACATGTCTTTACAATTAACATTTATTCATGCAACTTAGTTTCGTACACGCACATCTTGATTACATCCTTAGACCTTTAAGAGAGAAATCAAAATAAGCCAAACACCTATACAACACTCAAATATCAACCATGAATATCTGTTCGATCATGAGAGTTACCCTAATGACCAAAGAATCCTAGGATCAATCTAGTCGATCCTGTGAGTTACCAGAGGAATTGAATAACAGTCAGAAAGTTTATTCGATAGTTTGGAAGACTAGCGGTTGTTTACCAGAAATCACTGGAAACAACGGCGTAGACCGATATGGTTGAAACAATGGCTATGTTAGTGTGACGCATTTGTGGGTACCGGTATCCCTCGTGGTGAATCGAGGAGAATACGGGGCCGCTGTGTGGCGTCATAAATCACTAATTGACTATAGAACTCTAATTGTACAGACTTGGCCATTAGGACGTAGTGAGATAACTGGTTTCGGTGTAGAGCTGAAAATTGGTTGATACTCGATACTACACTTATTGAGGCTAGACTTTTGGGATATCTCGGCCGCAAGAAAAGATTGATTGTGCTGAGACAATGCCTAAGAGAAAGGTCAGTGATATTGAGATCCTTTAGAACCTGATCACTATTACTAGGACAGGTTAAGCCAACTAAACTTCAAGAGGGTACTTACCTATAAAACCTCATGCAAGCCTAAAACATAGGGATTTGTTTGCTTTGTATGTATATATTTACTTGTACATAACATCATAAACATCATAAGAATCATAAGTATGCTCACTAACCATTTCAAGGATTTAGAAATTTATATTTGTTTTTTGTTTTGTAGGTCATGAATTCCGTCCGAAGAAACACCATCTGAATCAGCTTTGTAAAAGCACACCCTCAGCTTCAAGAGTTAGCCTCAAGAGTGCCCGGGGATTCTCCTTTTACCAAGAAATACGGTCGACTCCTTAGTTTGGATACATCCAGTTTCCAAGAGGAGATGATGTGTGTGCTGTTCCAATTCTTTGATTCCGTACATCATTGTTTCACTTTCTCGGACTATCAGTTAGTGCATACATTAGAAGAGTTTTCTCTACTCTTAGAGGTGCCCATGCTTGATCAGATACCGTTCAGCGGTTTAGAAGTGATTCCAAATCCCGAAGTCATCGCCGAAGCTTTGCATGTGAAGAGAGCTGACATCATAGCCAATTGGGAGACAAGAAGCGGGGTTAAAGGTTTCCTAGCCAAGTTTCTATTGGAGAAGGCTCGTTCATTCTGGGATGACATGGATTTCCAAGATTTCAAAGACATCCTGGCTCTTCTCATTTATGGTTTGGTTCTGTTCCCCAACTCGGATCAATTCATAGATGTTAATGCCATCAAAATCTTTCTCTCTCGCAATCCTATACCTACCTTACTGGGAGACATCTTGCATTGTCTTCATACCCGCACCATGAAGAAAAGAGGTACTCTTTTGTGTTGTGTTCCCCTACTCGCTAAGTAGTTCACTTCACACCTACCTCAATCAACATTGAAGAACGAGCAAAGACTGACATGGTATCAAAGGATGATGTCCCTCACCCATTCTAACATCCATTGGTGTTCGAGATCCTTGGAAGATGTCTCTATCATTGACCATTTTGGGGAATTCCATAACTTACCTTTGCTCGGTATTAGGGGAGGCGTCACCTACAACCCCTGCTTATCTCTTTGACAGTTTGGGTATGCCCAAAGAGACGGTCCTCATGAGATGCTCATTCAAGGTCTAGTGTTCGACTACGACAAAGAAGACCAAGGTTACCGCCAGAAGTTTACACGAGCCTGGAGAATGGTGAACAAGGTGAACAGTAGGACTTTGGGACACAAAAACTCTATCCCTCTCGAGCCTTACCTTAGGTGGGTATGGGCTCGCGCTCAGAGACTCATGATGCCTTATCCTTCCATTATCCCCATTATCATAGGGCCTGTTGTTGAAGGAGATGTCCCATACATTGTCCTTCATCCTGACATGTCTACCTCTCTCAAAGACTTGCAAAAATCTTGGGTTCAATTGAAGGAGGAGCGAGACACCTTTGAAACCCAATTTTACGCCAGTGAGAAGAAGATTTTGGAACTCACCAAGCTGCTTCATGAAGAGCGAAATATGAACGCCTACATCGCTCCAAAGAGGATGCGTTCAACCTTTCTATCTTAGGAGTTTTTTTATTGTTGTATTTTGTTTCTTTCATTGTAAGCCTAAAGAGGCATGATGTACTTAAACTTGGATTTAATATAACGTGTGTTCCTTTTGGTTTGAACAAATCTAAATCTCTAATTTCCTTGAAATCATTTTCATAGTGCATCTTCATTCATCATAACATCATACAAGTTTCTTACAACAGGTCTCCTTATCCTTCTACTGTTTATTTCAGTGAGATGGATATTGAACAAACAGTGAAAGATCTTCAGGCGTAGAACGTCCAGTTTCAACAGATGCTCTTGACTATGACAAAAGGACAAGAGGAGTTGAAAACTCTACTGGCCAAAGAGAAGAAGAAAAAAGCGAAGAAACCAATCGGTATTGTGATCATGGGAAGAAGGTTCAAAGGACAAGCCAGACAAACTTTGGACTTTGCAACATCATCGGGTGAAGGAGATAATCAAGAAGATAAGACCAAGGAAGTGAAAAACAACCCAGCATCCGAAGAAGAGGAAGAACTTGATTACTTTGAGGAGCAGTATCCTCCTGCTGATAATAAATACAAGGAGCTAGAGGATCGTTTGAATGCTATGGAGGTCCAGAGGGTACCCGGACTGGATTTCGAAGAGTTAGGACTTGTCTCAGGGGTTGTCATCCCACAGAAGTTTTAGGTCCCCACTTTCACTAAATATGACGGTTTCTCTTGCCCAAAGCTGCATTTAAGGTCATACGTCAGAAAGATTCAACCCCATACGGCTGATAAAAATCTGTGGGTGCATTTCTTCCAAGAGAGCTTGTCAGGGACGCAGTTGGATTGGTTCTATCAATTGGAAGGGAGCAATATTCGCAATTGGGAAGATTTGGCTGCTGCCTTCTACAAACAATACCAGTATAATGCTGATTTAGCTCCAACTCGGATGCAATTGCAAAGCATGTCTATGGGTGCAAGTGAAGGTTTCAAAACCTATGCTCAGAAATGGAGGGATCTTGCAGGCAGGGTCCAACCCCTTCTATCTGAAAGAGAATTAGTGGATATGTTCCTAGGAACATTATCATGTCCATTCTTCAACCACCTAATCGGAAGTTCCTCAGCTGGATTTACTGAACTAATCATAACCGGTGAGCGGGTCGAAGCCGGTATAAAAGTGGCAAAATTCAAAGAGATGCATCCTCGAGCACAATGAAGAAACCCTTCACTGGTAAGAAGGAGGCCAGTGCCATTTATAACCCGAGAGATCAGAGCAGAGCGGGATACCGTCCAACGGTAAGTGCTGTAATAATACCTAGGCATACAGCTACCCCACAATGCAACAATCAGCAAAGGGTGGAAAGACCACAAAGGCAGTTCACCCGGATCAACATGACATTGACAGAGGTTCTACCCCATCTGCTGAGATCTAACTTGGTAACTTTAAAAGAGGCTCCCAAGACTCCTAATACCTCCTCTCCTCGATACAATCTGAATGCTCGGTGCGCCTATCATCCCGAGGGTCCTGGTGGTGACACAAATGACTGTTGGGCACTAAGAAATAAAGTACAAGATTTGATTGAAGCCAAGGAGATTGAGTTCGATGCTCCAGAGAAGCCCAATTTCATAACTGCTCCCATGCCTAAACACAACCATGGAGTTAATGCCATTGATACTGATCTATTTGTAACCTCAGTGGACGAGGTTTCTACTCCTCTTATGACTGTTAAGAAGAATTTGCTATTGGCCAGTTTATTTCCGGGTTGTGGTGAAGGTTGCCACATGTATTCATTTCTACCTTCTAGTTGCCATTCGCTGAGGTCAGGTGTTCAACGCCTGATGGATAGCAAAGAAATTTTGTTCGAGAAAACTCTGGTTCCTATTGTTCCATCTGAAGACATTGCTATTATAACCATTTCCGCCAATCCTTCCAAGGCCTCCTCGAGAAGACCTGTTAGGGTTACACCCGCTACGATAATTGCTCAGTTAATAATCACATGTCCTGGCCCTATCCCGTACGCCTCAGACAAAGCCGTCCCTTGGCATTATGGCGCCGATGTTTACTATCATGGCGTTAAACAAAACTTGATGACCGAAGAAGTTGATCCTGATGTTGGTAATATTGTTGGGACCAGCAAGATTACTAGAAGTGGAAGGGTTTTCTCTCCTGAGATCTCCCTGAAGACTGTCACTAAGCCTGTCGTTATTTCATCTTCTGCACCCACCAGTACTTCAGTTACTATTCCTATTCTTACTCCATCTAATATCCCTGCCAATAAGTCATCTGAGACTCGAGGCAAAGAAGTTGTAGGTGAGTCTGCCCGGACGGAGGCACTTAGAAAAATTGTCGTGGAAGCCTCTAAGCAAGAGATAGAGGAAATTTTGAAAATAATAAAAACGAGTGACTACAATGTGGTCGAACAACTGGGACAGACCCCCTCAAAGATATCTATGTTATCCATGCTGTTGTGCTCCGAAGCCCATGCGAAGGCTTTGATTGCATTCCTCAAAACTGCGCATGTGCCATAAGAGACTTCAGCTGATCAATTTAAAGATTGCATGGCTAGCCTGACTGCTGACAATGGGCTGGGTTTTTCAGATGCAGACTTAAAACCGAAGGGAAGAAAGCATAATGATGCTTTGCATGTCTCGATTGAATGCAGGGGCACCACTATGGCTCATGTGTTGGTAGACACTGGGTCTTCGCTAAA
This sequence comes from Vicia faba, assembly GCA_948472305.1. Taxonomy (NCBI): domain Eukaryota; kingdom Viridiplantae; phylum Streptophyta; class Magnoliopsida; order Fabales; family Fabaceae; genus Vicia; species Vicia faba. Next base: position 776,250,532 of record OX451736.1, on the reverse strand, counting down.
TGTTCTGCCCAAGAAGGCATTGGACCGGTTGGATTGCGAGGGATTGACTTTAAAGCCTAGTAACATTGTGGTAAGGGCTTTTGACGGGTCGAAAAGAATGGTGCATGGGGAAGTGAACATCCCTGTCAAGATAGGCTCTCAGACTTTTGAGTCCACCTTCTATGTGATGGACATCGGGCCATCGTACTCATGTTTGTTAGGTCATCCTTGGATCCAAGAAGTTGGGGCTGTTACTTCTATACTACACCAAATGTTGAAGTATCCGGTGAAGGGGAAGATAGTTATTGTGCATGGCGAAGAGGAGTATATGGTGAGCCACCTGAACTCCTTCAGGTACGTAGAGATGGACGGAGAATTTATCGAAACTCCTTGTCAGGATTTTGAAGAGATTCCCCAGATTTTGGCATCAACTGAGGTTCCCCTTGATAGAATTAGCAATTCTTGGGAGACTATCTTTATTTTACTACTTCAACAGTATAGTACACTTGCTAAGAAAGTCATAAAGTATTTGCCGTCGTTGCCTCAGATTGTTGAATAATTTCAACATGGAAATTTTTGTGCTTAGTTGTTATTTTTAAGTTTTTAGGTTTAATTTTGAATTTTCTTTGTTGCTAACTATTTGTTGTTTTATATTTATTTATTTATTTTTATTTTATTTATTTTTTAGTTGGTTATTGATAATATTTAGAATTTTTGTTTTCTATTTTTTTTTAATTTTTTAATTTTTATTGTTTGTTTCATATTTCTACTGCTATTATTTTTATTTAATTTTTTTGAGTTATTGGAAATTAGTGCAGTGATACTGAAGTATTTCCTTGTTGTTTATATGAGGTAAGGATAAAGTAGACAGCGAGAGCAACCTGCAAAGTAGCATGGTTAGCACTGTTAGCAAAGAAAAATATAAGAATAAAGAGTCATGGCCAACTCACCGAGACAAACCATGGGAGACTATTGCAGGAGAACTGACGTTGTGTGGATATCTCTCGGGTTTTAACCGATTAATCCTATTACTTTTAAGATTCAAAATGTTGTTCTTGAAAGTTTGCTGTAACACCTCACATATCATTGTCTAGGATATTATGTGCATGGTATTGATATTGTAACTGAATTCATATATAAGCTGCGGAAATAAGGATAAAAGTAGTAGTACAAGATACAAAAATGCGGAAGCTGTTATGGCCAAGATAATACAATACCAAAAAGTACTAATACATAATCCACGATACAAAAATAAATGAGCAGAAATAATGGAACGTCGCCAAGAAACACCGTCGACAAGCTAAGCCATCTTACCCTGGCCCTTGTCCTACCTCGAGCAACATGAAAAAAAATAATTGGAATA